>VWZV01010797.1:55641-84034 GCA_013397155.1 Irena cyanogastra
TTACAATGATCCCACATTCCTGATATGACAAGCCCAAGTTTTATCCTGTGCATCAGATGGCATTACAGACTGACGCACTGATTAAATTTTCCTACCTCTAGCTCTGTGGAGCAGCATTGCTAATCTATGTTGTTACGCTCCTGACTAATTAAAAAAAAAA
Organism: Irena cyanogastra; assembly: GCA_013397155.1. Classification (NCBI taxonomy): domain Eukaryota; kingdom Metazoa; phylum Chordata; class Aves; order Passeriformes; family Irenidae; genus Irena; species Irena cyanogastra. The sequence continues at coordinate 55,802 of VWZV01010797.1, forward strand.
CACAAAAAAAAANCTCTGCCACCCTTCCGCCTTAGAGGTATTTCCCTCCTCAGTCTTCAGCATTTTCCCCTCTTCTGCTCCCAGAACTGTTTATGCACCTGTTCTGCAAAAGAGATGAAGATGACCTGGCTATAAAAAAATACTGTTGTTTTAAAATGTACATAATTTCATTATATAAGTCTTATTACAATTTTTCAAACCAACTGTGTTCCCTATCTGCTGAACACCACGGCCAGCACAACTCAGACACACAGTGAGAGTCAGGGAGGGAGGATGAATGTGGCAATTCCTCAGGCTACTATTGCCACTAAAGGGTGCTTTTCCTGAAGCAACAGGGTTGAATTACCTCTTTTGTGGCATCATTCTGACCCCTCCACACTTGAGATAGGAAATTTTTTCTACTCTGAGAAGACAGAAGTGTGATACATATGCTAAGCTGTTTATATGCTTAATTAAATCACAGCTTTCCTTGTGAATACATTTGTATAAAACAATTTTCAGTGTATTAAAAAACCCACCTTGAGGACGAATTCCAGCTTAAAGTATTCCTGCATCTCACAGACAATGTACATTCCTCCTCCAATACTGCCATATTCTACTACCCTAGGTTGTGCTGACACAGCTTTTGGAAGTATTACATGTGAAGAAAAAACTGATAAAACTAAATAAAATCCTGCAAGCAAACAACAAAAAAAACCTTTAAAACAGAACTTGTTAATCCGTGGCCTAGAAGCTCAGCTTTTGCCTTGCCTTGAGACAGCAGAACAGGTTGATAATTTAATCATTCTGGATAGATTATGTTTACATCTACAACAGTGAAGAACAGGAGTATTTCTAAAATGTAAGCAGCAGCAAAAGATAAAGGTAAACTTTATTAACCTTAAAATCCCCAAGAAGGCAGACATGAAACAGAGTTTATAAGATTACATGTTTCTTAAGTGTTGTTCCTTTAAGGCAAAGCTTCTTTCTAGGGTGAAAGGGTTTATATAAATTTTTTCTCCACAGCACCGTGGCTGGTTAAGTGACTTGACATCTTTATAGGAAAGTGATGGAGGTTTTTCCCAGAGCAGGTATGTGAAAAGGTGCAGCTCTTCCTCTAAACCTTTCCCTAGATGCGACAAAAAAAGTTGGACAGATTTGATTTGTCAAATTGGATTACTCTACTGTTATTTTTTACCTTTCTCTGGTGACAAGGGTCATTTCAACATTAAAACCTGTTAAAATATTTTTCTCACTTCCTCATTCTCATACTTGGGAGTTATTTTTCTGAGTGGAGTATAAGTTGCCCCATATTTTATAATTTTGGCTTTGCTACCTAGATAGACCTCAAGGGAAAAGCCAAAGTATTATTGTTGTCCTGATGTCAGAAACGTGTTATTAAAATCCTATGTCTTTTTGTAATAGAACTGTCCTGTCCAGTAATGTTTTTTCAGTACCTATTAGTAAGAGAGTACCTGGAGGGACACCATGTCAATGCAAACAATGGAGCTGAAGAATTTAGGAAGAGACAACAGTAGAGCCCCCAAGGCAAAAAATGTCAATTTTGCCATTATTTACTTTGAAGCTTTTATGGAGAGACACAGGGATTTCTTCAGAAGTTCTCTAAAGTGGAATTTCTGCCTATCAGAAACTGCTTTAGATTCCTGGAGCTCAGTCTCCTGGGATACTTTATACAGTATTGCTCTTTCTGAAGCAGAGTGTATTTCACAACTAAAATTGTATTTTAAGTATTACACAGCACAGCAATAATAACTGGGTACAAAGAGCTATCTGCCATACAGTTTTTGACACTCAGAGTCCATCTCAAACTGCTTCTAACTATGTAAGAGCTCACACATCTTGCCTGGAAAGACCAGCTAGTCAGGTCTGTGAATAAGCATGCATACATCAACAAATAGAGTCTCTCAGAAAGTGAATTAGGGAAAAATAATTTAAAATAAATATTTTAAAAGAAAAGAAAGAGAGAGAGAATGGACATCAACAGTTTTCTCAGATTTAATACAAGCCTGACTGCTATCTGCTACTGGTAAAATTATGGCCAGCTGACTAGATCCTAGCCCTGGAAATTAAGTTGGTTCTTGCTAGTATAGCTAATATGTTGTGCTATTAGACATGTAATGAGTATTTAGTAGATTATATCACATTTATACAGTTTAGGTAGTCCCTGGCAGGCCCACACCATGTTTCAAGGATGGCTGAGTATGCACACAGTTTTCCGCGGACCTCTGGCAAGTGAATCACCCTGAAACCAGCAGCAGGATTTGCAAACAAGAGTTTTATGCAACAACAACCATTATTCCCCATAGCAGGAAGCCCTTCCTGAGAGGTGCTGATACCCTGCACATTGCAGCCAGCGTGCATTGGCACTGATGGAGTGGGAACACATCCAAAGGCCAGTGCTATGAATTCCACAGCTCCCAGCAGTATGCAACAAATGAGAAATAGGCAGATATCCACTTGCCAGCTCTGAATACATGCAGGTGAAGCTGTAACAAATGGATTACTAGGTTTTTGCTTCTTTTTTGGTCCTTGTCTAATCAGCAGCAGTAAATCAGTTGTGCCCTCTAGAATCCCTAGCAGGATAAAACAAGCTCTGACTTGATTCTGTTTCATTATTTAAATAAAAAGTCAACAAAATATATTTTAAATGAAACATTTAACAAAATAGTTTGCTTTGTTTCATAGATGATGATATAATCTCTACTTTTTAAACATTGTATGTAATTATGAAGCATGTGTCTTGTAAAACACAGGAATTTCCCTGGTCAGTAGACATTCTAGGATTATGTTTATACCATTTTAGTTGAAACTGCACTGAAATTGTTGATGGAAGTGCATAGAATATAATATCTGCAGTTTATCATAATTCCTCACTTTCAATATCAAAATTCAGAAATTTCTTGGCTAGTTTATATTAGATATCAGATTTGTGCTTAGTTAAAAAATAATCTTTTTCAACTGTAGGAAATTCTGTTGTGATCTGATTTATTATACTTTTAGATGATGAGAGTAGTACATTTAAAGACACATCCTCTGTTTCATCTGGGTGTCTTCTTGTATAATTTATAGATGCAACAACATGTCTAAGCTTGAAAAGAGTGTAGGTAGCAAGACTGGTTTTGCTGCATTAATCCAAGATTTCCATTGGCACCTTTTCTGTGGATTATTTAAATAAACATCTTTAACTACCCATGTCTCACATTATTTTTCTCCATTCAAGCTAGACATGCCACAGTTGTTACATTGAACTTTCTATGTAGTAGCAGGGATAGCTGTGAACTCCACACGTGTTTGTCACCATGTGACAATGCCTTGCTTCCAGTCAGCTCTGTCTAAACGTTTGAGTTCTGAGTGCAGAGAACCAGCCAACTGAAAATGTTATCACAACGAGGTGCCAGAGCACAGCAGAGGACCAGGGAGACAAGGGGAACCTGTATCTCTCAGGACAGGAACCCCACAGCAATCAATCTCAGCACTCCAGGAAGGGAGCAGGGCGGGTGCTCAGTGCAGATGGGATGCAGGTAAGATCAACCCCAATCCAGGGCATCTCACAAATCTGTGAGGATAGGGCAGGTCCAAGATCAAGTCAAAAAATTGCCCTACAGGTCAGCATATGGGCAAGGGTGGCTGGAGAGCAGCACCCCTGGAATGTCATCCCTGTGCCCAAGAGAGAAGGTGGCAGTCTGTCACATGGGTGTGGGTCCCACGTGAGGCTGAGCAGGGCCACAGAGATCAACCAGTTCCCCACCAGAAGATGGTCAAGAAGGGATTTTTGGGTGACATGGCTACCCTCTTGATGGCCTTCTTCTTGACTTGCTCCAGTTTGTCAATTTGTGTTTCACTGTATGTCCAAAGCTGGAGGCAGGAGTACTCTGAATGTGGTCTAATGAGAGCTGCATGAGGCAGGATAATCACTTACCTTAGCCTGTGCTCATGCTGTTATGTTATCCCAGCCCAGGCTAGGATGCTGTTGGCCTTCCATGCTACAGGGCACCTAGCTGAATCACTCAAATTGCTGTACAACAGGATCTTCATCTCCCTTCCAGCAGAGCTGCTCTCCAGTTTGTTTGCTTGTTGTTGCATCCATAACATGCTACTCTAGGTACAAAAGTATTGTAGAGGAGGATTACAAGGATCACAACATTGTCAGTGAATAAATGTGCAACTGCAAAGGTAAAAAGTAGTTAAAAATACAAAGGTTAAGGCAAATTAAAGTTAGTCACTTTGTTATGCAGACCTTATGTTGTGTTTGCCTATTAGTAGATGTTCTGAGAACCACACACTTAATACTTCATAGAATCAAAGAATCATAGAATCATAGAATGGCTTGTGTTGGAAGAGACCTTTAAGGGTCATGTAGTGCAACATCCTGAAATAAGCAGCAACATCAAAAAAATCAGGTTGCCCAGAGCAACATCCAGCCTGATCTTCAATAATTCCAGAATGGGTCATCTACACTTTCTCTAAGGAACCTATTCCAGTGTTTCACCACCATCAACACAAAAAATTTCTTCCTTATCTAGCCTGAATCTACCCTCTTATAGTTTAAATCATTACCCACTGTGCTATTACTACACAGACTCTTAAAAACCCCCTCGTCATTTTTCTTATACAGCCCATTTAAGTATTGAAATGCTGCAGTAAGATCTGCTGCCCCAGATCCTCCTCTCCAGGCTAAACAGTTCCAACTCTGATAATTTTTGTGGCCTCCTCTGGACTCTCTCCAGCAGCTCCATGTCCCCCCTGTGCTGGGAGCCCAGAGCTGGAGGCAGCTCTGCAGGTGGGGTCTCACCAGAGCGGGCAGAGGGGCAGAATCCCCTCCCTCCCCTGCTGCCCACGGGCTCTGGATGAGCCCAGGACACACTTGGCTCTCTGGGCTGGGAGTGCCCATGGCTGGCTCAGGTCCAGCTCTCACCCACAGCACCCCCAGGTCCTTCTGGGCAGGGCTGCTCTGGATCTGTTCATGCCCAGCCTGGGCTGGCACCAGGGATTGCCCTGACCCAGGTGCAGCACCAGCACTTGGCCTTGCTGAACCTCATGAGATTGCCATGGGCCACTGCTCGAACTTGTCCAGGGCCCTCTGGATGGCATTCCATCCCTCAGGAGTGTCAAGTGCACTATTCAGTTTGGTGTCATCTGAGAATTTGCTGAGTGTACATTCAATACCATTGTTTATGCCATTGATGAAAGTATTAGAAAGCATTGGCCCCAGCATGGGCTCCTTGACTCGGGATGTATTTGATATTGTATTGTATTTGCACTTGATGAGTACCCGAGGTGTCAACCATAATGAGCTTATAGGTCTTCATAATATAGGTCTTCATATACAATTAAATAAAATTCATCTGAGTTCAATAAGTCTTCTCTCCCCTGCAATTCTGGCTTTTATGAAGCACAGAAGTAACTTCCTGTCTTCGACTTTATGCAGTAAATCCTGTATCTTTTCTGCTTTTTTAAAAAACTAGCAGTATTTAAAAATGCTTCTCACATTCATCTTCAAGTGCCATATGAATAGTCCAGTTTCAAATCTGCATATGGCCAGCTGTCACAGTTTAGCACAACAGAGAATCTGGTATAACTTTGATGTAAGCTATGGAATCATATCCGTCCTTAAATCTAAATTCTCTTGATAGCTTTGAGATGTAGCTGTAGTCAAATTCATAAATAAATAATTTCTTCCTTTCACTGCTTGGCACAAATAAGTTCCTGAATATAATGAATGTCAAGTCTCACCAGTGGGCAAGCTGAAAAGCTCATTCAGTATGGTGAAAGCCTGTAGCATTTCTTCAGAAGGCCTGCAAGGTTTGTGGCATATTCGTGTGGGTTTTATGCTAACTTTGTTATGCTGTTTCTGGAAGAAACTTGTAGACAGCTGAAATTGAAAATTATTATCTGATGAACTGGATTAATAAAAAACCAGGCTCATAAGTGTTTGTCCTAATTGTAACTTGACAGATTGAGAGTGAATATAGATTTTATGGGCAACAAGATTGTGTAATTGTAAAGTGGTCACCAACTTAGGCAACTATCAAATTCTGGTTGTTTAGCTCCAAAATTGCTTCTTTTTATTTAATTGGTAGCCATTCTTCTAATTTCCAGGTAAAATCACCTGCACTTTTAATGAGAAAGGTGAAATTTAGTTTAGAATCCACCTCTTATTTCAGAAGGATAAATGTCCCACATTCCACCTATGTATTAAATTTTTAAGCTTTGTTCTCAGGCTCCTGGGTGATAGCTATGAATTCTGACATAAATCTCTTACTAAGACTGCATGAATCATGAAATGCTTTTAAAAATACTTTTAAGATTGGAATGCCAACTAATAAAATCTCGAAAATGTATAGAGCACTGAAGGGAGTAATGCTATAAAAGTGAGCAGTCTTCTGTTCCTGACTTGCAGTAATAGCAACGCAGTCCAGATCTGTGGGTGAAGTAATTTTTGACAAGCCACAAAAGTTACTTTCAAAGCTATTAGATCCAAAGCCTGCTAAACTCTTTGGATATGCCTATCCTAGTATATTTCCTGGCATATTTTTGTCTATTGCTTAACATTGCCTAGAATCATCTTTGGGGATGTTTTGGGAGTCAGAATTCACAGGGCCCCTCCACCTCTGACAAGTATCTTGCTTGCAGCTCCTCCCTTGGAGACCTGTCTAGAGACTTGACTAGAAGAGCTGCAGACTTTTTGTACCAGTTGGCCTCCATTATCACAAATATTTTCCTGGAACCTTTAATTTACTGGTGCTTCTGAGCATACTTGACAGGACCTGCAGTTTTCCTCAGCGTGGTTTCAGGGTGCTCTCACATCTACGGGACAAGAGAAAGGGGTTTTTGTTTGAAATGGACACCTCTTTGTGCATGCTTAAGTGACCTAAAAATTACCCCTTGTCAGAATGACATCTTCAGAGTAGCATAAAATTATTTCCCAGCTACTGATTTCCTAAATACATCCCAGTGTGCAAGTCCCACAGGACTTGACTACATTGCCCTCTGTCATTATTTCCTGACACTGCAGCAAGTGAAGAACATGAGAGCATGTTGGCATCACTCAGACAGCAGAAATCCTCCTGACCAGTGCTGACTTCATACTCATGCATTAAATATTATACAAAATATTAGTCATGCACCAACTGTGATGAGGCTCAGGGTCTCTGATGTGTTACAGTCTCTCTACAGAGGGCAGGCAATACTGATTGCGATCACAGAGTTGATTATAAGCTGTTTTACTTGAACAAAAGTGTTTACCCTCTATCCCTCTTTTATTAATGAGGCCTCTGGGTCACAGTCCCAATGGGCAGCTCCAAGAGCAGGACATAAATGCTCTTTTCTCCTGGCCCCATACTGGGATTGTTGAAAGGTGTCATAGAACTGAGAGTATCTGCTAAGGGCACATTTAAACTTTCTCTGTGCAACCAGATTAACCAGGGTCATCTCAACAGAGTAGGATCCAACTCAAGAAGTTTTGGTGTGTTACACCTGGGAAATGAGGTCTGAAGTTATGAATTATTTAGTCCTTCATTGTATATGTCTCATTTTAAACAAAAACTGTTTACCTACACATGGCAGGAGGAGAGGAGAGGAGAGGAGAGGAGAGGAGAGGAGAGGAGAGATTTACATCAATTTATTCAAAATTGTAAACACTATCTGCTTTAAACAAGCATTCCAAATTGGAATCTGGTTAGTGTGAGTTTTAATAATGGATCTCTTGAAAGACTGTCACAAATCCTTTAGTAACAATACGGCAAAATTATTGTGCCATATTGTAAAAATTTTACCCTTGAACTGTATCTTACTTTAAATGTTGCACTATAGCATATGGCCATAAGTATATTAGAGATGAAATGTCCATTTTAGAAGCTCTGATACCTTTCCATTTCACACACATTTTATCCTTTTTATTTGTGAAGATAGGAAGAACCCACCTTGTTTCTCACACAGGTAAGTCTAGTAAAGAATATTACATTCTGATTAAATTCTGCTACAGAAGGATAATATTTTAAGTGAAATTGGAAAGGTAAGGAACAGAAAATAATTACCAAATGTCAATTATATGAGAGTAATTTTCTGCTGTAATTTATTTTCTGTTTGGCTGTGCATATTGATGGCATAACATACCCAGAGCTGTACTGTTGTGTTCTGCTGATACAACTTTTCTACCCACTGACATATCAACACACTATCATTCTATGGAATCTTTTTTCTGCTTAATTTGCAACTGTATTGAATTCTTTTTTTTACCTTTGCTTTGCTTTTTTCAAGCTTAATATTTCTACTAAATGCCTACTGAGTTTTTTTTGCTTGCCTTTTAATTCTAATGTTGTTAGTTCACCACCTTACTTAACTAACTTAACTTAACTAACACTCACCAACTTACTTAACTATCCTCGTGATAGCTAGAGGATTTTCAGATTTTATGTCACTCATGGACTTAATGGACTCATTTTTTTAAATAAAAGTACTTTTCAACCACAGTTAACAGAACATATCCTGGTTTTGTAGATGTGTGTTTTCAAAATTTGGATTTCTCTGATTGATGTAGTCAAGACAGTATACCTCATGTCACACTTCAAAAATCAAACTTTTTTTCCTTGGCTACCATCCATGATCTGACAAATTTAGAGAGCTGCTGTTGATCTCCATGGAGGGATCCATGCTAACCCCACTGGAACAAATATATAATCTGTATGTTGTTGAGACATGTATCTTATTACAGCTCTGTAAGAATGAGACATGTATCTTATCATAGCTTTGTTAGCATTAGAAATATCAAGAAGAAAATTTGCTGTGAAACTTATTATGTAAGATCTGCTTCACCAGTGTACAGACCTCAATTTTGTAACCTGCTCTACAATAACCTCTCATACAGGCTTTCTGACCCTCTCTGTTTGCTTCGACCTGCCACTCTGATTTTCTGGAGTGACGGTAAATGCCTCTTGGGTGCTTGTTTCTTCTCTTAAGGCCAGGCAGGCTGCTTTGTCAGTGTGGCCAAGTTGTTGGCTGAGACCCAACAACTTGTTCTTCTGTTTTTGGCAGCTCTTTACTGGTTGCTAAACAGGGCTGGATGCCAGCTTATTAAGGCTTATAAATTTAGGGTGTATTTGAATATTCCTAGTATAGGTGTACTTGCAAGAGTTACTTTTGATTAAAAGATTAGCAAAGCAGGAGTTAAAAACTGGATCAGTACTTGGTAAATTGCCTATTCCTGAAACACATGCATTCTTGGTTTCAAGGGAAGACATTGTTTCAGCAAAACAAGGACCCCTTATTATTTATAAAAGCATTAAGACAGATGTGGAAGAAAGTTGGGAATTCTTCATAATTGGGATTTAGGCAAGCAATTTAATATCTAATAGTCCAGTCTTTTGTCTTGAAGCCTGTCCTGCACCTCATGCTGCACCACAGCATTTTTGTTTGTCAAATGGGTTTGATGATGAAATTACCAACGGTAATGTGAGACTAGGTGTAAGACAGAAATTTAAAGGATATCTTTTTATATGTTCCATTCTTTATTTTCCAGATATCAGAATATACAGAACTATTAAAGCAAGTACAGCAGGTATTGCTAATGAAGCTTGTGACCTAAAACCTGCAGCCATTTGCATGGCATTACATTACATATCAGAGTTTCTCCCCAGGTCTCTTGAACCTCCTTTTTCCCTTTGTCCAAAGTGGAAATTCAGATGTGAATAGCTGCTACAGAATTAGATTTAAAAGGATTTTGCCTTTCATTACACTTAAGTAACTAAGAGAGATTTCAGAAGTACTCAGGGATGCTGAAATTCCTCTGTTATGCCTGGCAACTTCTTGAAGCTTCTTAGCAAACATCTGCCAGGGGCTGAATTTTCCATCTACCTCTCTAAAACATTCAAATTTACCTGGGGCAGAGTATTTCCAAAATTCATTGGATATCTAAAACCCATTGTCAGGGCAATAAAGATAAAGTATGAGAACTTCCTGCTCTATTATGGCAATTGGTGCCTGGAGCACAAAATGACATGCTATATATTGTCACATGGTGTCTTGTTAGACACATCTGTTTGTACTTGACTGGGATGATGAGTTCAAGCAATTTGTCTTTTGGTTCCACAGAAAATCTTTCTTCTCTCAAGCTTTACGAGTACAGCTGGTCTTATGGCTGTCTCATTCTAGCCTTGCTCCTGGAGAGATGCCCAGTGATTCAGGTAAAGTTAATGCACTGTTCTATGTTAGGAATACTGCTTGATATCTTTCAAAAATGGAACATTTATCCAGCAAAGTGTGACAGACTTACTTAACTCCACCATTGTCTGTATTTCCATGACATAAAAGCAGCTTACAGTTTTAACCTCTGTAATTTTCTTCTTCATAAGTTACAGCTGTATTTGATGTTTCACTAGAGTCCTAACAATGAGGGAAAAACATAAAAATGTAAGAGCACTAAACCCAGCAATCACTGGATGCCAACCAGAGAAGTGTTCATTACACATACTAAGAAAATACTCATATGCATGAACTCCAAGTAGTTTTTAAAAGGGGATAAATTGAACCCCCATTCTGTACTGTCACTTTAAAATATTTTCTGACTTTTAACCTTTAAACCCATATGCAAATAGAAAGGAAGCCTAAAAGACTTAAATTCACAAATTAAAACACACTTTACCTGTATCAGTCTTGATTTACTTTATAGCTTATCAGTTCTCCTTCATTGTAAAATTAAGTTGTGTATGAAAGTACAAGCCTACTACAGAGGTACTTTTATCTTAAAAAACTAGTATTTTAAACTTTTTTACCCTTCCTTTCTCTTTAATATGTGTGAGAAATTATGGAATATTAAGATTGTTCAGTACTGTTTGGGGAAAGTGACATACCAGGTTTATTCTAAAAATTTAGGAAAAAAGGATTTTAAATTACTTACCCATCTCTGCTTGTTTTGTAGAGATCTTGAGAATAGCTCTTCCCCTTTCTAAACAATTTTTTTAATAAGAAGAAAGAGATTGTTCCTTTCTAAAAACCCAATGTACCATATGTCTAAAGATCATTAGTCTATGTTTTAATAAAAGTTTTCTGTGAAGCAAGGGGATATGGGCTACTGGGACACCATGAAACATGCAGAGTCTCCTGATTGATTTATTAAGGAAAGATACTCCAATCAAGGCAATGAAAAACAATCAGACAATCAGAGCACTGCCAACAGAATTAGAAAGGTGACTTTCTGAAGTCAAAACCAAACTGTCAGTGTGAATTTTTCATCTAGTTTTTATACTTACAGATGCCAAGAGCAGTCTTTTGTTTCTTTAACTTTGGATATTTAAATTTAAAAAGACACTTACATAGTTAGGGATAACTTAATCTCAATTGGGATTAATGTCTTCCAGATAATTCAGCCAGAAAATTTTGGGTTTCATTCATATAATTGTTGTTGGATTGGTACAATTAAATTTTCTTCAGAATCTTTTAACAGCATTCATTTTACTTGACACTGCTACATTAAAATTTATCTGTCTCTGGTGGGATCCTACACTTTTAAAAGAAGGTATTAAGCTGACTTGGGAGAAGTCGAAGAAATACTACCTCAAATCTACTAAATTAGGAGATCAGCTGTAACATTAGACAAACCTATGGCCACTGTCATGTCGTAGTGAAAGGAGTTAAGGGGAATAGAGACCTTTTAAACTTTCTACATATTAAACATAAAAACAATTCTGAAAAAAACTTACCATGTATTTATAACCAAAAGCTCAACTCTTGGAATTCCTAGGCTTTGGATTGTCCACCAACCTCTATTTTCCTATCTCCTGGTATGCACTGTAAGCCTGGTGTTAATTAACCGATGACATAAAGACTGTTCCCCACCCAAATTCCTGCTTTCTATGGTGCACAATACATAGATAATGCTCCCTGAATGAGGAACTATTCATAATTTTGTTTCTTTGTTATTGTTCAGTATATGGTCTCATGTCACATTTTTAAGTTCTGCTCTGAAGGCAGATTTTGTAATTTCCTCTCGGGCTTTTCCATGGTGTTCATCACTACAGTGTCTAAGTGCTTTACAAATCTTAATGAATTTATCTTCACAGCACTTCTGTGCACTGAAGAGGAATTACTATTCTAATTTGACAGAGAGAGAGAACTGAGACAGAATAAATTTGAAAACATCCACTATTTTTGACAGTCAATTTGAGATGCTTATGAGCTGATTTTTTAGATGGTTTATGTACAGGATATGTTTTAGTTTAAACATGCTACTGGCTACATTCACTGTCTGTTGCCTGTGTTGCAGGTATAGACACCTAATGTTTTCAGACCACAGGAAGGGTTTGGAGCTGCAAGAAGGAGGAATACAGAGGTAACCACTTGCCAAAAGTACCATTTAGGTGATGTAGCTGTGATAGATCCATGAGAGAATGAGGGATACACTTATTGAGGGCACCATTCCATTTCCATGAATTTTCAGACCATCCCTTCTTTTCGTCAGGTTTCTGCTACATCCACTGCTGCACATCTTCTAACTTCTGCAAAATTAATGGAAGGATTATACAGCATCCTACTCTGTATAATTCTTATTTGTCCCTAGAGCAAGACTATTCAGAGAGCACTGGATAGGGCACAAACCTTGTATAAAATAAATTTCCAAATTATAATGCAAAGACACAAGAGGGATTTATTAAGTTTGTATAGGAAACATCAATAATGCTTTAAGCTATGTTTTTGCATGAGATCTTGCATGTTTTTAAAAAGCTCAAGCAGCAAAACAAAGCTGTGGACTGTATGTCACTGTACAGATACTTACCTGGATCATGCTGGATCTTCATGCAGCTCTGAGCTGAGCTGCAGCATAGTGTCTTCAAAAATTGAGTGATAGTAAAGACAATTTGTGAAGGATTTGCTGATAGTCTAGGAACCCTGAGATTTGGGAGTTCATAGTTTAAATCTAATTTCTAAAGGAGATTGTGTCACTGTGAGTTCAGACCCCTTTTGCAAATTTGCTCCTTTCTAGTCCTTTCCCTCCAGTTTGCGACAGATTCAGTTTTGTTCCTTTATTCCCAATTTGAGTCCTTTCTTCCCCTAGATACCCCTTTCTCCCCATTTATCACAGTTCTTATTAGCTTAGTTTGCTGTCCTCTGGAGTTCCTAATCAAGCCTCAGGCTCCACAGGCAGGTCTCAGAAAAAATGGCTTTCAAAATACCCTTTGGTGCAGATTTGTCATGGTGCTGTGCCTTAAGTGATACCTGTGTGCTCACAAATCTATTTTTTATGCTTCTGTTCAACACATTGCAATTCAAAACACTACTGTTTCTGTGCTGTTTCAGCTTAAACTTTATTCCTCCTATTGATAATAAGATGCAAAAACTAAAGATCCATAAGATTATTGACTGAAAAAATAGTATCTGTGTCACAAATTCCTTGTGCGTCCTGGATAAATAATGAAAATTTGCTGTCAATTTCTACCTCACAGAAAAAACAGGGGCAGCAGTGTCTTCATTCTTTAATCCACACATTTCCTTGTCCATGTCTAGCCTCAACACGCTTAAGATTATTACTGAGTTTAATTCCACTCTTTTCACAAGGTCAGAGGGTGAAGTGCTTTTGCCCCATGGCAGTGCTATTGTAATAGGATCCTAATCTCAAGCTAGGGCCTTTGAACTCTATTACAGTTCCAGCAAATTACAGCAAAATGCAGGACTTATTACATAACACACAAAACATACATGGTACTGTGTGAAAGATTAGTTATAACAAAATTGCCTTTCTATCCTGCACAGGAAAATACGAAATTATTCGTCTCAAAGCCTGTTTGATAAGATAGTCATGATATAAGTGCATTTTAAGATATTATAGCATTTATTCTAGAAGGAGAATATTGTCTTTATTTGAGAAGGAGTACATATCTGATATTGCCTCAGATTGTCATGGTGTTGTCTGGAGCAGCAGACCTATGAAAAAATAGGACTGCCGAAGAACACAAAAAATTAAAAGCTTGTTCAAAGAAGGCAAATTGCTTAGGGGGAAGAAAGAAAAAAGAAGAAGGTACAGAGGAAAAATTAATCTCTTGGAATAATGTAAATAAGACTAGGGATAAAAGAAGGACATAGTAATTACTACAAGTCTGTGCATATATATATATGTATTCTGTCACTGTGTCTTGCAGGCATTCATTACTGATAGATGTTATTACTGAGATCTTAAATAAAATTCACTGAGAAATCCCACAGCCACCACTGTAGTAACAATTCACTACAGTTTCAAAATGTGAATGATTTTGTGTGGCAATAGGGGGCATAATCACTGCAGCACAAAGGTAAAATACTACAAATCATTTGGAAGAGGAGAGGACAGGAAGACATGTCAGAGAATTAATGCATATAGTTAAAAGAGGCAACCAGGAACGTTTCATTTTCACTACTTTTTCAGTGACTTTTTTGATTTTATTTTGCTGGAGGGTAGGGAGATGATTACACCAACCCACACATAGTAAGAATCAATTTTTGGAAGATACTTCTTAGTAACCTCCCAGGCTGCAGCAATTCTATTTTATCATTCTTGATTGTATGGGGGTATTTTATTTTCCAACATAAGCAGTTAAACTCAATAATCCTATTACTGTAACAAAGTAGCATGCAAGAATCCTCTAAACAAGAAAGAGGACAAAACTAAATTAAATACATTTTGAGACATTAGAACAGCCTTTAAAAATCTGCTTTATTTGATGCTTGGATTTGTGCATAGATTTTTGTTACTAAATAAGCAAAAGAGTAATCATTAAATGAGTTGTAGTTGTTCTAGCATGAAGGACACTTGATGGGATCTTGTCATGGTTCTGCTCAATAGAAGGATCAGGCAATTGCAATTAAGGGAGTCTGTGAGGGAATTTTGTATCTGCAACATCCTGCACAGAGAGTGTGATCAAGCATCTCATTAAAAGCTCAGTAGAAACTGTGGCTTGGCTGAGAGCAAATTGATTAAAGTTCACTCTGGACAGTAATACTAAGATGACAGCAGGGAAAGCAACCAGAGGATATGGAAAAGATGTGAGCCCTTTTGCTGAGCATGCACCACTTCATCTGACTTCTGACTTAGAGGGCACCTTACTGGATTTCCTACAGCCTTTACATCATTGTGTAGCTACATGGTTCTGGGAGACATTTTATTTATTTTTATCTCTAGATCACGGCACAATATTACAGTGAATTCTTGAGTTTTGAAGCTGATGAAGAATTAAACTGCTTATTTCTAGAGCACAGCATTGCACTATGGACGCTTCCTGCAAGGTTTGTGTGCTCAGCCTCTGCTGGCTCCAGACAGAGCAGGAGTGCTGATTTAAGCTGGTAATACTGAGTGCTGAAGCTTTGGTAGAATGGGATCTGACATCTATAAAACAAGAAGTGGGGAGACTGGAAGGCACTCTTGCCACGCAACCTGTGGACAATTCAGCTATAAAATTGGAATAATGCTATTCACTGTGGCACTTTTCATACTAAATGGAAGGCCCTATGCATTTTCTGGGTTGGATTTTCCTTATAAACACAGAGCTGATCATAACAATTTTTTCTACAGAGCCACTTGATTATGTCATTCAGTGAACTCTCCTGTATAATCTTCATCTGAAAAGGATCTAGTTTGACTGAGCATTTAACAGAATCCCATGGTCAGATACCATGGCACTCTACAACCTATTGATAAAATGTCAGACTGTGCTCCCACTCACTGATGTTAAGACTAAGATAGGGAAAATAATGGGCAAGTATCCTGAAATATGGTTTTAAAAAGCTGGTGCATTTGATGGTGCATTTAATAACCAGTGCTTTTAGTTCTGAAGCTAATATACTCAAATCCTTTCTTATCCAAATACTAGTACACTAGAAATCAAAGCCAGCAGTATTAAGGAATAAATCAGCCTGGAAATGTATCTTTTTTCCTCTGTGAGTTTCCATTGAAATCAGTTCCTTGTTAAGCCTCCCAGCTTAGCTTCAAGAGTGCCAGAATCTGTAAGAAAAAAAGTTTGAAAACAAATGTAAGCCTAAAGGAACTGCAGAGAAGCTCTCTTAGCAACACTCATTAATAATTTGGTTTTTTCCATATTCCAGTATTTGAGCCAGAAGAAAAATCTCTCTTTCGTCAGATTTTAAAAAAAATACCTGATTTCTAAATGTTAACTAGTGTTTAAATTGTCATTAAAAATACAGACTTTTAGAAACTTTTAGAAACAATAGCATTCCCATGAAAAAACCACATGTACAGTTTCATTTCAAACTAAGGAAATACGGAAATTTCACTGCACCAGTAAAGTAGAAGGAGCTGACTGCTGAGTTTGTGCATTTTCTCACCAATAGCTGAAGCAAGTACCTCAGTCTTCACTTTACTGTCCTGAAAGCACAGCAAAACAGGGCATCCATTTGCATAGCAGTCTCTGGATTCTGCTTCGGAAGCTTCTGAGCTTTCCAGGGATGGGGTCCCATATCCACTGCAGAAAACCCACGAATCTCTGAACCTGACATTTCCTGCTGCTGCTGGGTGGGTGTGAGGTGGAGGCTGTGAGCTCATGATCCTGACTTCAACAGGAAGGCTCCTGTCCCACCTTAGGGCTCAGAGCCACTGCACAGGCCCCACTCTGAAAGTGGAAGAGGAGCCAAAAGGAGCCAGATGTGCCTTCAAGCGAAGTGTTTGGGCCACCTGGCCCCAGACTGTACAGGATGACCAGGAAGAGGTGATTGTAACAGGCAGATCTCTTTTAAGGACTGAGATACTGAATGCCTTTTTGTCACTGTCTTTACTAGCAAGGCCGGTGAGAAAGGAAGGAGCAATTAAAATAAAGAAGATCCTATTCCTTGGACTTGGTCAGTGAAAAGCAGAATGGACCTCCATCAGTCCATGGGCTGTGGTGGGATGGACCCATGTCAGCTGAGGGCACTGATGTCACTGCAAGGCCACTCTCAATGACCTTTGGTCGATCAAGGTCGACCTTTGGTCGATCTCATTCCCAGGAGAAAAGGACCTGGGAATCCCCATGAGCACCAAGTGTTGAACATGCGCCAGCAATGTGCCCTTGCAGCAAAGAAATCCAATGTATCCTGCATTATGGACACCTCAGGAGTATTGCCAGCAGGTCAAGGGAGATGATCCCCTCTACTCAGCACTGGGGAAGGCACACCTGGAGTGTTGTGTCCGGTGCTGGCTCTCCAGTACAAGACAGAGACATGGTCATACTGGGAGAGTCCCATGAAGGGTGACAAATATGTTGGACTGTAGCATCTCTTCTAGGAGGAAAGGCTGAGAAAGCTGGCACTATTCATGATGGGCAAGAGAAGGTTTAGGGGAATCTCATCTGCAGGGAGGGAGTAAAGAGGACAGAGCCAGGTCCTTTCCAGTGGTGCCCAGTGACAGGAGCAGAGGCAAATGGCTCAGGCTGCAAGGGTGACTGAGCACTGGCAGAGGTTGCTGGGGCACGTGGTGGAGTCTCCCTTTTTGGAGGTATACAAAATCCATCTGGATAGGGTCCTGGGTAACCAGCTCTACGTGGCCCTGCTTGAGCAGAGGGAGTTGGACCAGGTGACCTCCAAAGATCTCTCCCAAACTCAGCCATTTTATGGTATGATGAGGAATAAATGACACTGTATTTTCTTTTTACTTTTTATAGCTCCTAATTATTTTATAATCCATTAAGGTGCATAATGTATGTAAAGTACTGTTATAGCTTTTCCTTATGTTGACAAGACACATTTTTCTTGTCTATTTCTTGGAGCAGAGACCAGCTCCTGATACTGGGTACTACAAAATAATGTCTGATATAGAATGCTTTCCCATCATCTTGGATGAAATTCAAGACTTTGTTTTTAGAAAACTTTTTCAGTTCTAAATGTGAACATTACTGGCAGGTAATTTAAGGGTAAAAAAAATAAGTCAGCAGTCATATCTTATGCTAGGTGGATGGGACTGGTTAAACCAGACAATATGAAGTGGTTCAGATAGATGTGAGGGGAAATTGCTGTGATATGGCTATAAAGCTTAGGAAAGGAGCACTTTTGTAGGAATTCACCGAGGGAATGCTAGGACATTTCAGTACAGGGGAAAAAAGTTTGCAAATTGATGTATGTCTCTTTGAGTTCACAGAGGATGAGTCTGGAGTGACTGATGGGCTAATATTGACTATTGAAACTGCCTACATTTCACATTTACTGCAAACAGTGACATTTCTAATGCAATATGGCCAGTCTGGCAGTTTTCTACCCTTCAGGAAAAAAAAGAAAATCTTCTCAATGAAGAAGGAATACTTTGTTCTATTATGCAATATTCTCACATTGATTTTCTTTTCCCTTTAAGATGCTGTGTTCTGGCCATCTGGCTGCCTCACACTCCCCTTGGATCTGTTATTTAAGTAAACAAGATAGACAGCTGAAAAGACAAATACTATCTAGTGTATTATTGAACCTCAAAGACATTCATACTCAAGTTTTTCACTCTTCTGATAGGCTTTGTTGAAAAGGAAAAAGGAATGGAAGTTATTGCACGTGAATTTATCAATGTTTGTTTACTATGAGTGGGACTTCCAAAATTTCACAGATGAGAACCTAAGTCTCTGAGTCTCTTTCAAAAAAAATTATCTCACACTAAAATCAGATTGCCAAAACTATGCTAAAGAATTTTTAAACACCTCTTCTGTTTTTTCTCTGACTAGTCATCTGAACATAGAAATATGCACTAGCTTCTACTTCAAGAAGGATCCATGTATAGTATGTTCCTAAATCTATAATCACACATTTGTTAATGAAACATGTTGGAATGATTCATGCATGAGATGAAAGGATGTTGTCTCAATCTATTTAGAAAATGCTAATTGTACAGAAAGAAATAGGATGTGGTCTATATGTCACGTATGCTTCAAATTATTTACAACCTGGAGGCAAAGTTATCTTGAATGCATATGGACTATTTTCTAACAAGTAAAGCACAGAGCAGCACCTTTTACATATCATATAAGTACCATATATCACTAAATGTCACTGAAGTGCTAGGCAAGCAGCCCACGGCAAAGAGTATATGACATGCAGGATGCAAAAACCACATGAATTACCAGTCTGAACAACATGAAATTCGTGGAGCTTCTCTACCAGTACTCCAACACCTTTGAAAACCTTCAAAATCCTTAAGAATAAATTCTTGAACAAGATTCAAGATGAGGGGAGAGCATTCTGTATCATTCATTATTTTGTAATGTGATATTTATTTGTGATGAAGTATGAGCTTTGAACTGGATGATTGCTTATTATATCTGATTACCTGTGTGTGAAAACAGAACTCAGTCTTGCAAGATGCACGTGAGACCTCACCAATGTTTTTTTATATCTTAGGAGTTGCAATACTAAGCCACTTAAGCCCAAAACTGTAACCTCCCAAATGTCAGGTAACCTGCAGACTAGTACAAGAGAAATACAAGGTCAGTAATGGTGTCAGCACACCAGCATGCACTGGGTGCCTAACATTGATTTTTGAGCATTCTCCTCATAAAGCTCAGCTTTCCTAGTGCTGGAAAGCTCACTGCCCACCACAGCAGCTCTCTCTGGATCCATGTCACAAACCTTGCAGGGTTGGTGGGTGCTTGATCCAACTATTTGCATACCAAACACAAAAAGAGATGCAAACTTCAAGCACAGCAAAAAAAGAACTGTAAAAACTGCTGAAATTGCCTATACATTAAGTTTGTGGTAGAATTTGATAGTGAAACATATTATATCTGCTTGACAGTTAGATGCATGCCTGGGTCTCCCTCAGAAAAAAGAGACACACAATGCTGTCGAAGACCAGGGAGTTTCCAGGAGGCTTTCAAAGAGAATGCTCCTAATGAGGGAAGAGTAGGATATATCTCCAGGTTTTATGCCCAATTCTTCCTCACTTATATCCACGATAATAGGTTAATGAAAGTAATTAATTAAAAATGTATTAGTGAATTGCAATTACAGTAATTGTATTACAATTTAGCTTTAGGAGTAACTTGAATTAGTCTTTCTTATAGGGCTGCTAACTTGAAAGTTAGTAAACCTTAGAATCATTATCCAGTGGGAACTGACTATCATGTCTTCAAATAGAGAAAATCTCTTACACAAATGGCACTTGGACTCCATAGTTTATGCTGTCCATTTTTCTGAAAAGTTATCCACACAGGCATCTTGCTCACTCAGAGCTTGTGAATTATTCTCCAAGCTGCTTTTAGGCTAACATGTAATAGAAGCTACGATGCTTGAATATTTAAAGCATTTTCTTATTCAATCACATTCAAATGACGAAATTTTTCTTATTAATTCTTATAGCACTATGAAAGCAGGCTGGAGACACTGGGATTTCAATCTGGTTTAGTCAAAGAGATAGAACTGGGAAAATAAATTGCGAATGTGCTTTAAAGAAAAATAAAATTTCTTCCATTTAAGCAATTGTAACCTCTAGGTCAAGATTTGACATTCATTAACCAGCAGAAATTGCTAAGTATGTCTTAGATCTGCAGTCCAATATTAGCTTCTATTAAATTAGCTTCACTTGGTAGTTATTATAGTTCTGTCATCAAAATGTTGCAATTGCAAAAGAAAACGGTTGGGCTGTAGAAAGCCATTTCAAATAGGCATCCTTTGCTCACAGATGTTTTTCTCACATCTGTTAAATTACTTGGATGGATCCCCTTTTTACCAAGTTTGGCTTAGCGAGTGGAGCTGGCTACAGAAGCATTGCTCTGTCCTTTGTACCAGCTGGGAAAACGATGTCATCACCTACCCCCTCGTATCAGTTACTAAAAACAAAGAATGGCTTACTTTCAGGCCAATTAGCATACTGTATTCAAATGAATACAGTCCCTAAACTGTGGGTAGTGGAAGGTACCCACAAGTTTAAGAACAGAACAGTCAGCAAGTCTGTTCACAATCGCACATCCTTACAAAAGAGTTTGCAAGCAGTTGCACATTCCTTCTAGTTCTAAAAAACATTTGAATCCAGGTGTACCTGTATTTCTGCTCATAAACAACAAAAATAGACAGGAGCAATTTTCATTTAAGCATTGTCAAGATCTAAGTATAACTTTTTGTTCAATAGTATTAAAAACAGCTGAGATACGAAGCTGGTGATAAGCAGCTGGGAAATGCTCTTCCTAATTCCATGAAAGTTTCCATGGATTATCCTAAAGAGATCTAAAAGCAAATTTCCACTAGCCTAGGAAACTTGAAGTCTCTAGCTTCTTCAAGGCTTGCTCTTGCATAGGCCTATGAAGAGGAAACCTTCCCTAAAACACCGAGTTATTAACTGCTGTAAATCATTGTGCCTAGGTGCTCTACTTTCCACAAGATCTTTGACAGATGAGCTCTGGCAAACCATATTGAAGGGCTTCAAAACATTCTTTTCTCAGCTCTCTAACTGATGTTGTTCTGAAGGTTATGTCCAGTAGCTGAGTTGGATAAAAGAAGCAAGTTTTTGAGCTTCAGCTGCCCTGTAAGCCAAACCTTTAATGTAAATGTAGCAGATGAAGGTGAGCTGTGTTATAGTCCTGATCTGTGTACAGCTGACTGTGAAGTATGTTGACTTTGCTGTATCTAAGTGACTTCTACCTGAGTTTTGGTGAGAAACAGCTGCAAGTTGGTAAAATCATAGATGGCCACAGCTCTTTGCTCATGTGTTTCAGAATTCCTGGTCTGTTTTCTGTCTCAGGGATGCTCAGCTTATCACACATGAGAGAAACATCTTTGCAGTGCATTTCCCATAATCAACACAGCTATTTAATATTAAAATTAAAGACAAGTGATACATTGGTTAATCATTTCAACTGAGATCAATAAGTTTAGTGACTGAGCTGCTCTTATGTCTAAAGTAGAGATGAAACACAGCTTAAATATAACAAGAAGAATTACTTTTCAATAATTTTTTATTCTAGGAAAATATGCTTATCAGAAAAATATTGGTTTTCTACTTTTTGACATATACTCCAAGTTATAAGAAGAATCTTTAATTGCTTGTTCTAATCCAAGGATTCAATCCCATCAATTCATTAAAGAAATATCAGAGCAGGGACACAGACAGCACTACATATAGAGGCTCCTTTTGAACTGATGAAGAGCAAATGAAGCTGAGCTGTTTTCACAAGAGATTTATGAACAGAACTTCTCCAACACCAAGCCACAAAACTGAGAACACAGGCATAACAAGCAGCATGGATTTGCCTCTTTACACTAAATTTATTCATTTCTTTGTCCCAAGACAAAGGGATCAGGCAATTCCTAAAAAGGACTGAGAACAGTTAGCTGGAAGAGATTAAATGATATTTTCTAGCTGCCTCTTCATTTTGTCTCAGAAAAGAGAGCTAAAGACAAAGGGTGGTGGCTACCTGAGATTGCTTAAATTTACTGTGCACTTTTTATTTGAAGAATGAAATGGAGGTAAAAGCCTGGATACACTTTGGGGCTTCGATTAATTCATTTTGGAATCATATACATAGAAATTTAAAGACTTCTCAGAGAACATGTTCTTCTGTCAAATTAGATGCTGGGCATGTCATGGGTAACATGGTCCTCCTATGCATCATGTATCCCCAGAAATGTTACACTGTCAATACACTAGGACTTTAAGAAAAGAAATTTAGAAATCCACCATACCACAGAGTTTAGTTCCATATCTGTCACTTCCTGTGGGTACCAAGCCCTTGCAGGCCATGGAAACTCTAAAAAGGAGATAATTCATGAATGCAATGGTCCTTGAATTCATCACTTTCATCAGAGTGATGAATTCAAGGAAAATTCAAAAGCAGAGCGGCTTTTTCATCTAGCCAATCCTTTCAATCTGCTCATTAATCTGATCCCTTGTAACCTTGTGTGGTCTAGAAGATGTGCATCATTCATAAATATATTGGTAGTTTGGAACACGTTAATTTCCAAATGTCGTTATTCTACCTGTGAAATGATCTTGTTGCCTCCAGTACTATTTGGTCAAATCATCAACCACACCCTCTCGTCTTTGACTTTTGACAAGTTCAGCTTCTCAGTCTCCATCAGCACAGGCAAACAAGCTTCCTTCCAAGTCATGCAAAGCTTCTACCACTTACCAATTTATTCCTCCTTTTTTTAAAATCCCAGTCACAGCTCAGTCAACCTGAAGTTTGAAAGAAAGCTCCTACTACACAACTGGAAAAAATTGTTACAGTATAGGTCTAGGACAATTGGTCTCTTGGTAAATAATTTTTTTTTTTCTCTCTGATAAAACAGAGGAAACACTTTGGAATATCCAGTGGAGTTTAACAAGTTTGACAAAATAAAGCCAGTACTGCTCTTCAGTGAGTGTTCACTTCCAAAAAAAGTTACTATATGTTTTTACTTTCCACTATCTCTCTGCTACCATTTCAGATGAGATCCTGAGCTAGTGGACCTTCAGTCTGACTGAACATGATGACAACATTGATTAATCATGAAACACAAAAAAAAAGAGAGAAGAACTCCACAAAAATGACTTGTCTTCCATGTATTACAGCCTCTTTGAAAATTTTTTGCACAAGAATAAATTCACATGCAAATGAACTGAGGGCAACTTTTTTTCTTCAAAGATATTCTAGGAATTCATCAGCACTGCAGAAAACCAAGAGCAAGTTAAAATCCTGGTTTATTACTCAGTGGTAGATTAAAAATGTGTGTTTTACTGTAAGCTGTTCGTTTTCATGCTGCTCATTCCTTTGTCTCCCTGCAGTGTGAAGCCATCTGTTGTGTTAACAGAACTACCTGTGAAAGGAGGACAGCATGTTCAGACACTAATCTGAATGCTGGAACTTCTATTTTGCCAAGTTTTTTTGGTCAGATTAGTCCCCGGCTTTTATCCACAGGATGACCCTACAAGCAGTTGTGCTGGCTGTGGCAAGGAGAGGATGTAGGAGGATTTTATCACGCAGAAACAGGGCTGAGTCAGTGTGCTGGCTCTGGCTGGGGCGGAGTTAAGAAACGAAGAACAGCTGAGGCAAAAGTAAAATCATACCAGTGCTGAGTGCAGACCTTTATTTTCAGGAAGAAGGCATTTCAGTGGAATATGTGCAGCCTGTGGAAATTCAGGCATACCTCAGGCTCTGATGGTGAAATTGAGTTTATAGAATCTACTGGCTTTTTTTTCTTTCCTCATCTCAGACATTATCCAGGATAATAAAATGATTAATTTTTCAAGACACCAGCAGTCTTCTCCCACAATACCTTAAATTTAAAAGCTTTGCCCATAGATCTGCTGTGATATGATACATCAGTGCTGGCAAAAGTATAAAAATGATGCCATCTGTTGTTGGATTAGATACAGACATCAATTCCTTCAGCTCAGCAACCAACCTGAATCGTTCACAGCAGAAGCAAGCAGAGCATCCTGGACATTCACAGCCTGGATTGGCAATCATTGTGATCCAATAGGTACTCAAGTACATTCAGTAACTTAAAAGATCTCATAAACACATAAAGTTAGACAAATAACTTCCACCCTTTTAAAAATTCCAACAGCATAATTATAAATGCGAGTAATTAAATGTGAGTTTGCATCTGGCAGCTGAAAATCAGCCTGAAGGCTTTATGATCAGTGAGAATAGTACCTAGCAATAATACATGTGAACAAACTAGTTCACTATATTCTATTCCTGCATGTCAATTTATAATTCAGTTTTCCATCTCTCTTTCTGGAAAATTCTTTAAAGAAGCCAATTCCTGTGGCAATCAAGGTGAAAGCACAAATAGATGTAAGATCAATTTTTAAAGAATTAATAAAAAATCTGTGAGCCCAAAAAGACTATATTTAAACTCAATGACAATACCCCATGTCTTTTGTACCATGCCAGTTCAAAATTATTGTGAGAGATAATGATGCATTACATGTAAAAATACTATTATAATAATCATTGTGAGATTGACTGTGATGTATGTTTTGCATTACATTCAAATCATTTCAACTCTTTTGACCTAAGAAACTAGACAACAGCCTGGAGTATTGCCAGCTCTTCTAATTAGGACAAAGAGTGTTGATGCCCTTTCTGCAGCTTTATTTATTTTATTCAAAAGTAGCCTGGCATCTTTTCTTTCCTGTATTAACTCCTATTTTCCTGAACACCAGAACAACTGAATAAGAATGTTCATTCCATGTTCACTATCTTATGTTATGTCAGTTGTGCCTATGTACAGTCTTATTCTCTAAACCATTTTTAGGGCTACATTCTTCATATAAGTCTTCAGCTTTACCCGAGGCTGTCAAGTTTCATACCATGAACATTAAATGCATTTGGCTTCTTCCTCCCAGCCCCTCTTAACAGCATTGGCTTCTCTCCCCTCACTTGGGGGAAGCAAACCCCAAAACTGAAAAACCTGTGACACGGGTGCTGCAGCCAGTGATGGGCACCCAGTGCAGCCCAAGCTCAGTGTGTCCCTGAAGGCAGATTCTCACTTTTACTGGTTTAGCCCCTGGAAAGTAGCTTACAGAGCACAGCTCACTTTGAAGAGAAGAGCAGTGTACTTCATACAGAAGCTGCTGAACTGTGAATTATGTGAGACCCTTGATTAGTGTAAGGAATAACTGGAATTTGTGTTTAGAGCCAGTGGTCGGATCACCACACCTTGAGAATCATTCTTGATTGATTTTCTCACTTTCGGCAGCAGGGAGAAAATTACTAAAAGAGGTATAATGGGGGATAGAGAAAATAAGCTACAAAAAAACCCCTTAAATTAACCTATGCAAATTACTTTGAACTGACTCTTGGATGCTTTTGCTTCCATTTGTCTCTCACTTAAATGAGATTGAGCATAAGCAGCTGTTTCATACAATGGAAATAATTTGTATCAGTTACTGGAAAATTTGTGGAAAACATTCTAAACTAGCCTTTGCATTTAAAAATTTTCAAGGAGAAACAAATGTTTGTCTGTTGGATGTGATGTCTTTCAAAGTGGAAGACATCAATCCAAGTGTCTGTTCAGAATCAGGTAATTGACGTTCGATCTCTTTGTAGCCTTCAGCCAAGATAGAATCTTCCAGTTCTGTGGAATATACTGGGATGGGTTTCCCACTGCTGAGGCTCTCCAGCTATAAATGAAACCTCTCCACCTGAGAGCTCTTACAACCTGAAATCTTCTGTTTCAGTTACAATTTTATTTATTTATTTTTTAATATGTTCATCAGCTTTAGCAGAAAAGGCCGCAAAAGGGCTGTAAAATGGTTAATCACAGCAGAGTAACTAATTGAATGTCCATCTTGTGATTGGGGAACCACATCTGGCCCACAAGCTGTTCTTATCCTGCCTCATGTCAAGGGCACCTAAGTGCCTCAAAAACTTGAAAAAAAGCTGCAGCTACGGCTGCTATGACAGAGGTGATGCTGCTCAGGTGTCCTTCTATCCTTCAGGATAACAGCAGGAAAACCAGCATCTGCACAATGAGAATGATGAGGGCTCCAACCTTCAAGTGCATCCCCCAGGGGACTGCATTCAGGGTGAAATCTCATAGTGGCTGCATCTTCACATCCTCAGCATCCTCCCCGGAACAAAGACAGCTGGGATTCAGTAGTTTTCCCTAATAAATTGATTTTAACTACATTCAGGCATCCCTGAAAACCCTAACTTTAAATTTTTATTTATGTTCTTAAGATA
Organism: Irena cyanogastra; assembly: GCA_013397155.1. NCBI lineage: Eukaryota > Metazoa > Chordata > Aves > Passeriformes > Irenidae > Irena > Irena cyanogastra. The sequence goes on from VWZV01010797.1 coordinate 82,396, forward strand.
AATATTCAAGTCAGTGTCTGTCATTTGCTTTTAAATTCTGCAATTTTTAAATTTAGTTACAGAAAAGGAAGGACTGCCTCCATATCTGGAGCTGAAAAGACAGTCTTGCCTCTTACAGGATGTAATGCCAAAATACAAGGAGAATGGTCTGATTTCAATCAAATGGTATTTTAATTATTTAGTCAGTTTAATCTATTATTGAAAAACTCTCATAATGCTGCTCTAGAAAAGCTTCCTATGCTGAACTGGTTTTTTTTCCTGGCATTGTATCAGAGGTTTCCAATATTCTTAATTAATCATGGCTAGATTATCTCACTATAATATTAACAATATATGAAGCTTCAATATTTCATTTCATCTTAGTAAAAATGGCATACTAGAGCCAGTGAGTTGCTCAAAATGGATTAAGGTACAAAACCCAAATAATTAAACACTGATTTATTTTTAAAAGCAGATGATCATTCTTAGATTACTTCAGCCCCTTCTACAATTAGAATATTAGTATGTAAAACCTAATTTAAAGCTTGATCCTCCCAAACAAAATTCTAAGGGAAAAAAAGCAGTACTTACTGATTGTGATTACTTAAATTCTTTGAGGATTTGGAGGTCTGTAACTTTGACAAGGTTATTGAAAAGTAAGGTGATTGTTTAAATTCCAGCAAGCATATATTCTCATTCAGTCAAGGTCACTTATCAATCAAATGAATGTCATTTCATAAACACCCCTGAACAACTGTGTTCTATTATCTAAATGGGAAGGAGAGGTGTTAATGGGTGTCTAAGGGATGGAATCAATTTAGCTTGGAGGCACTCAGCTGTTAGAACAGTTGTTAACATGTCTGGCTGCTAATATATGCTGATTAGTATTAATATCACACGATGACTGAAATGCGACTGGCATGACATTTCTAAACCAATGAATGGTGATTACAACTCTCTTTTCTTTATCCTCTTACTTGAGTAATCGCTTCTGGCTATGTGGACTATCAGATTTGCAACAGGCACAGCACAGAGCTTGAAGATTTGTACCCACAGGCACCTTCCTGTCAGGGTGATCCTGTTGGAAGAGGAAAATAAAGAGCATTTGACCTGTTATTTACTGGCAGCAGAGCATCCTGCATAGCTCACTGAGAAAGTAAGAAGGACCTGCACTAGGAATTGGAAATACAGGTTTCTCATAGATACTCGCGCTCACAACATATCCTTAATGTGTTGATGATGAGAAGTGAAAGTAAAGTTTTCAAGTACTGATTAACAGAATATACGAAATAAATTTGTCTTCTCCTTGTGGATTTTTTTTTTCTTCTAACATAATGCCAATAGTATGGAAAAGTTTCGTGCCAGAAGGGAGACAAAGTTACCGAAGTTTAACGTTACCAAAAAGCCCATGATAAAACAGAAGTTTTGTCATCTTTGCAAATGAGTAAGTCTGCCACTTGAGTAAAAGAATTCAGAGGGATCAGGAAAAATCAGGGATGTCCAGATTCTTTGCACCATCTTTGTACAACACAAATACTCCAGTGAAGGCAGATTTGCAACGAGGGCTGCCTGTCTTAGAAAAAGAATCTCTTCCATAAAACCTACTCAGAAGAAGAGATGATTAAACCCATTCCCAGAAAAGTCCCCACACTGATTTAAG
>VWZV01010797.1:84089-102230 GCA_013397155.1 Irena cyanogastra
ACAGGTAAAATTGGTAGCAGAAGGACAGAATTTCAAGATCTTACAAAGAAAATAGGATCCTTACAAAAGATAGGTTTTTCAGTATCTTTATCCCAGCTTGATAATGCAAGTGTTTTAAATCTGGGTCACAGAGCAACAAAATGTTGAAGAACATTACAAATAATTCCATTTTTATACATACATTCCTTATATGATAAAATAAGAAAGTATACCTAATTTATGTACAAGAGGAGACAACTTCCAAAATCCAAATCTTCATAAAATTGTTTTTAAGCTTCGCATTAATTTAAACTGTGTCATATAGCTTAATTTTAAATGGACAAAAATTGTTAATATTAGACTTTATTCTTAAAAAAAAGGACAAATTGAAACAATTCAAATTTGCAGTATCTGTTATACTGTCTTGAACATCGTGTCAGCCAAGGTCAAGCTGGAAAACATGTTGTGATGCCTGAAAAATCTAATTGTTAAAAGCATCAGTTCCAACCTTGTTCCTCCCATCAAAGAGGAATGAGAGAAAGTAATATTTCTGTGATGCTGGAATGCCACCAGGGAACATTTAGGACAATATGATCCATCATATCACCTTGGATGAAATACACCTTTTCTCTTGTCTACTTGTCATACCAGGAAGAACAGGCAATTTGGCGAGAAAAAATGACATGGGATATAAACAAAAAGAAAAAACACTTTCAGCATATCTGTGTAAGAAGACAAGATCTCTGTAAATTGCTAGGAATCAGTCCTTAAACTGTATAGAACACAGAAATAATTGCAGTTGTGTTCTCATGAAAAAACTTTTCACTCCTATATTTTTAACTTTTTTTTTTCTCTCAGATTAAGGTAGTTTGCACATGCACTCATCTCACTCCAAAGAAACACAAAATCTTTGCATCTCAGATGTGTCTCAATCCATCCAGCAATTTTGTATATTATTCAGAAGGACAAACTGACAGCCTTGTTACTGATACAAAACCATGGACTAACCAGGACTACAGCATGCAGATTTCATTCCTAAATAATTATAGCTACTCTCTGGTTTTGCTTAATGTAATCCAGATGACATAAATATCGCAAATTAATTTAAACACTAAACTAAAGTTAAGATACAGATTTAAGGCAATAGTGTAGGTAATTCAGTTTTAATTGTTATGCCAAAAATGTAATTATCCATTTACTGTCATTGTTCTTACAGTAAAACTGTAGGTAGAGCTTGTGAAAGAACTAGAAAACAGAACACAAAAGGAGATTTTAACATTCCCCCCCCCCAAAAAAAAGAGAGAAAAAAGAACTTTTCAAGAAAAATTGTTAAAAGGAGGATTCAATGCAGAAAAAGCAGCCTTATAGTCTTGTGCCAATATGGTAAGTGTTACTAACCTAATTAAGGCATTATAAGATTTAAAAATTAACATTTTCAAAGACAATTAAGTAAATAATAAGAAAGGATAGAAATAAAACCCATTTGGTTTAGATTTAATCTACTTTCAAAACAGAATTTTGGATCATGCAGAACATAAAGGTTATACTATTACTGATGTTCAAAATAATTTTAAAAATAGGGATTGTGCTCTAGTATTTCTTTCGAGACAACATGAAGACTTTGAAAGTCATTTGTCACAATTTGATTCAGGAGTAGAACTGGACAATTCTTTGTTTGAACCACTTCAGCTGTGTCCTAACTCTCACTCATGCATTGTAAAACAGATAAAACAGATAATATTGTTCAGAGCAGCATTCCTGACTTTACATATATATATATATATATATATGCATTTCAACTGGCTGATCTTATAAAAATTAGAAGAAACAAGACACTTAATGAAGCTACAGGAGTAACTTCATTACAGGCCTAGGGGGTTTTTACCATCTTATTCTGAAAACATTATTTTGTTAAATTTTTGTTTTCTGTACTTCTATTTTCAAAGATATAACTGCTAATCAATAAAGCAATGTAACCTAATCAGTAATGTTACATTTTTTTATATATATCTAAAATTTTGCAGATCTTAAAAATTTTTTTAAAGAAAGTTTTTAAAAGGATAGTCTGATTTTGGTTTTTTGAAGCAAACAGAAATGATAAACCCTTTAACCAGTTTATTCTTTAACCAGAATAAACACATGCTCTTTAAGAAGGACTTGCAGCGATTGCATTTGTAAAAAATGTAATTGTTTAGCCTTATTGTAGTATTTAAAACAATATGTATTTTTACAAATACAAAATAATGGGGATGTGTTGGAGAACAGAGATTGATGAGGGAGAATCATCTGGACAAGTGGATACCTTTTAGGAAGGCAGGGACCTGAGAGAAGGAAAAGTTCCACTGCTTTTTCCTGTATCTTTTCCAAGGAGACCAACATGAACATAGGGCAGTTCCTTTTCCTCTTGGACAACCTGAGGGGTGCATCAGCCATACCTGTGAGCACTTTTTGAGTGAAAAAACAGCCCTGGGAAGAAACATCTTCATCCTGGGGCAACAGTATTTCATGTTGCACCAAAGTTTTGCCTTTAAAATTTTCAGTAGCTGTTCTGTGAAAGAGGTCCAGGATGGAGAGAGCTTAACCTGCCCTGTGTCATTCGTGGCCTTGTGTCTCACTTGGGAACACGTCATCTCAATGGCAGCAAACACCCTAGCTCATGAAACAGCAGTGCCCAAATCCAGGCTTTTGTGCTGCCAGCAACCTGCACCACTGTACTTCTCCAGTGCCCTCTCATGGGAGCACAAAGCTTTGTTCTGCAGTAAATGATGACCAGGGAATCACGTGCTTTTCCTCCAAGCATCCACAGCAGTGATAGGAGTGGACGTCCTAACTCGATCGGAGCTTCCCCTCTGTAGTTCTACTGAACCAAGCTTTGATGCATCTGTAGCCCATGGTCCATATCTTATCCTGTTTTATGGCACATAAGAAACATTTCTTTTAATTCATGTGTGCTAGCCTGTTTCTTCAATAAAATTGCTGTCACACCAATAGACCTACCTGAAATGGAGGTATGTATGATCTTTATGATGTAGGCTGACACGAACAAACAAACAACCTAGAAAACATTTTATCTCCAAACTTGGTTCTCTAAAATTAAGCAAGATTGGACGCTGCACTTTGGTAGAAGGCTTTAAAAGAAAGACTTTTTTTTATTCAAAAGAAGAGCTATCTAACTTGTCCTACAAAAATAACTAATTTTTATTACTACTGTTTAGCACTGTCTCTGCCCCATGATGTTGACTGGAGTCTTACTAACCTAATTCCTGCAATATCTGTTAGGATGTTAATGCAATGAAACATGAGCAAATGAAATCTTAACAGTTAAAGAGGTCGGATCAGTTTTAATTTCAGAGATTCTTCTTCCATTTTCTTGACAGAATGATATTGCACAGAAGAGTTTTTCCATAAAGGTCTTATACACAATACCTCTAATGCCTGTTGATTTTTGCTTTTTTTTCTTTTATATATTCTATGTATTCTTACACATCTATTCATAGCTCTGTAGCCTATTACTGGATTCATAGCTAGTTTTCCCCGTATTCTCTCTGCCCTGATAGGCAGAAAGATAAAACAGAGCCCCTATCCCATCTTGATTCTCCTTAGAAACCAAGGTCAAAAACCAGCTCTGCAAGACACATTTTCATCAACAAGTTCAGTTTCCATGTGAGGGGGAAGGACTAAGAAGGGGCTTGGCCTGGAGGGGGAACTGTGTCATCACTGCAGCTCCTAATTGGTGATTTTTGTCAAATATGCTAATTTGCTAAACTTATAAAGACTGTTTTCACCCCATGTGGGTCGCTTTTTGTGGACATATTCCATATCTGCCCCTGGAGGCCTCCAATAAAGGCCAGCCTTTATATTACCTCCTATACCAATGTTATATAAAAAGAATGTTGCTTTAGTTCTAAGTTCTTTAAGACATCAGCTCTATTCCAAACATCAAAATATCAGTTATGTGCAGCTTGTCACTGAAAGAGAGGAATGTCCACAAAAAAGAACACAATGAAGAAACAAAAACCACAGAAATTAAAGTAGTGGCATGGTAGTTGGATTTCAACATTCAGCATAATCTATAAGATGCTAACTGGATGCCTGGGATGTATCAAGAAAAACATCCTTTCGTATCCTTATCACCTCAAGCAAGAGTTGTCATAGGATCAAAAGACAATTTAGGATTGTATTATACATAAGAGATAATATACAAATGTACTTTCCACCTGTGCCTCAGGCACTTACTAGCGGCAAGCAAGGTTATAATATCATAGACAAGTTACGGACTGTTGGGAATTGGGTTTTTTTCTTTCCTTCTCTTTCTTGTTACTTGTGGAATTCTTTCCCTTTGAGTTGCTAAGAAGCACTGATGGCTGGATGCTTGAGATGGCAGGCTGGCAGGGATGGGGAATTCCTCTGGTTTTTGGGAGTTTCTCTTGGAGGGACAGGGATACCATGAGATTAGAAACAGGTAAAGGAATGGGGGCTGGGGCAGTTGCGGATCTGTCACTCTCGCTCTCTCTGGGCTTTGGAGGAGGATGGTTAGACCTGCGGCCTGGGGAGGGGAATTCACTGCCACTGCCATAACCCAGCTGGGAGCTGCCTTTCTTCTGCTGCTGGATCCCGCACCCCCTGCCCTGCCAGGATGTCCCGCAGTTCCAGCTACTTCCGCGGAGCTTCTGATACATCTTGCCCACCACCCCGGGATTTCTGCTCATTCCTGCCATTCCAGCTTGGTGCTCCTCAGAGTCCTGCTGGGGCACCGGGATTGACTGCCCAGGGTTTTGTGAAGCAAAGCCTCTCTTCCATCCCTTCCCATCTCGGCCGAGCCGCCATTGCCACGTGCTCCCCGAGCTCGCACCACAGCGCCCCCTGCAGCCGCGGAGGAATCACCGCCCTGCCCTGCCCACCGGGAGCCACCAGCGCCCCTGCCGGCTGTGACCGTAACTGCACCGAAGGGAAAGTGCCGCGGCCGAAAGGCTGGCACTGGGCTCCTGCTTCTCTTTGTTGTTAGTGCCGTAGTTGGTGTTGTTTGTGTGCTGTATTATAGATACTAGTAAAGAACTGTTATTCCTATTCCCATATCTTTGCCTGAGAGCCCCTTAATTTCAAAATTATAATAGTTTGGAAGTTCACATTCTCCATTCTGAGGGAGGCTTTTTTGCCTTACCTAGCAGATACCTGTCTTTCAAATCAAGACACTGACATTCTTCTTCAGCTTTTTGTCCATATCTTAAGAGGAATTACCAGAGCAAAATAGTTTCGTAAATTGATTCTTATTCTTGCCTTTGTGTTTGTCCAAGTATCAATGCAGTAGGAGGCTGGCAATGACCGAGCTGAACCACAGCACTGCACAACTCTCTAAGACCTGCTGGATACAGACATCGGGATGTTACAATTCTTACTGTGACTAAAAGTCATCACATAAAAGAGATGCACATTGTCTCCGTTTTGGCCATAAGCAGAATATCACTGACACAATTTTGTCCAAGTAGTTTTTGCTGAGGAACAGAATTTCACTACATTTTCTAAGTGTGCAGGAGAAAAGACAATTTAAACCTGACAAAAGTCTTAAGCTGGTGTCTCCTAAGGCTTCCAAGTCAGCAAGTAGATAAAAAACCAGCCTGTTGTGCTGTGCTCTAAAGCATAGCATAGCATAGTTCTGGAACTATGTGTAATTAACCTCCCGATAAACCTGAAATGTCAGGAAGGAATAGCACTAGACTTCAAACTTTTTCACTTAGTTAAAAAGCTATGGGTAGTATTACTTTTTCTAGAATTCATGCCAATTGCTCTAAAAATTAACTAGACAATAATGAATAGCTACATTTAGAAATAGATAGTATTAGAAAGTACTATTTAAAAATTACATAATACATTTAAAAACCAAGATTATGACAGGAGGAAATTCTAATTTTATCTACCTTGTCAACCTAATGGGGTGGGCAGAACCTAATATATGAAATTACTTTTCTGCTCTTCAGTTTTAAGAGTGAGTTTTATTTGTAAGTACTTGCTTTTTCCTAGTGTAGAGCTTTCTCCTCCTGTACATGTCTGGAAAAAAATTAATGCATATGAATGTGGAAAAGGGGAGAGATAATGTGTGGTAGTTTTAATCTGAATGTTCTATTTATTTTATATAATTTTTGATCCTTCAAGTTAGGTCTGGATCTTATGCAAAAACAATAATTAACATTTTTCCAGGTAGCTTAGTAAAACCAGATGAGAGGCAAAAGCAAAGGTTAGAAATTAAAATGCCCTCTATGAATATCTGCCTGGCTAGGCATATATTAATTGTCACATATTGATCTTGCATGTGTGCATCAGAAAATAGAGAATATTAATTTCAATATTTTAATTACTTGCGGTCAAATTTACATTCCCATATGCAAGAAAATTGATTTTTTCATTAAAATCAGATTTTCTTACTCAAATCCAGGAACTCAATGAACAGGGAGGCATATATACAGTTCCCAGTTTGTCTTTTATTATTGATGAATTATCTTGCTCATATTCAAACAAACTTTTTATAGGAGGCTCAAGTTTAACACAAACTCACTCTCCCAATAAAGGTTCCTATAAAGACTAAAAGGGATGGTTACTTCCCCTGCCACCCCCCAATAATCTCAAAAATCCTTAACTTCTAGTTGTATTTTACCAGCATTTTCCTCCATCTTAAATACCCTAGCATTCCCATTATCTTCTGTAACTTCCCAAAACTAACTACTGCAGAAATGGATGGTCCAGTGGTTGAGGTTATGCATGAGGAGGAAGTGCCTGCATCTAAATAACCTATGGAATTATGCATTACTTTTTGGGAAATTTGCATAACTCTTCAGAGTCTTCCAGAATGTGGAGAGAACCCACCACTGCCTTTAAGCTATAATGTAATGGATGAGGATACAGATTTAGCTTGAGAAAAATCTCTACTGCTTGTGAAGACAGAAGATTATGGGCTTTGCTTCCCAACTGTTCCACTGCATCTATTGCCAGTGATGAAAAATATCAGACTTGGCTCTGAATGGTGCCAGTTTGGTCTGGCTTAGCAACAAAAGAACAGGAAAATACTGTTTCTGAGATAGCTGCCTAATTCTGGTTCCAGGAGGATTCAGTGGTTCAGCACAAGACTGACAGTGCCATCAGAGCCTTGTGTGCCTGCATCACATTCCCCAGGTTTAGTGCACTGATGTAAGTCTGATTGTTATCAAACTTCAGTTGGGCTGCAATATTCAAGTATCATTGCTTAAGAGAAAAAGTGGTAGAAATGAGTTATTCCAAATCCACTATCTCCTCAAAGCAGAGGTGGTTTAACAGTGTTCAAAACCTCACTAAAAATAGCAATTCCTTGCCAAGTTTTACAGAATTTAGTTCATTTCACAGATTTATTTGCACACATTCTCTTGCCTCCTTACTCCTTGAAAAAAAGATTTTTAAAATAAATTTTAAAAAGTCTTTTAAATCTGAATTACTTTCCAGTCCTAAACCCTGACATTCACTGAATTTTCCACTTAGAAAATCCTACGGTATAATTGCACTGAGCATGAGTGACACAAAAGGGGGAGTAAGTCACTCAGAACATCCAAGTTTATTCTGCAGTGTAATAGCAAGGACTGATCGTGCCTGAGGAGTAGTGGAGTCACCAGGGGGATACCCTGTGATTTCAGACAGCAAGTGGCATCTGGTGTCCATGGCAGTTTGTGATAATACACCATATATCTTCAACAGCATGCCTTTGTATTAAACACTAAAGACAATTACAATGGCTGCAGTAAGTGACCCTTGACACTTCTGACAGGGCACCAAAACATTAGGAAAATAGAACTTGGTGGGATGACTACAGAAGTAAGAAGCACACAGTGCCAGTGTTTGCCCAGAGGTCTTTTGCGTTCTTTTCAGTTAACTTCCTGGAAACTTTTGTGGTGCTCTCTGCAAGATAAATGGAAGTAGGTTGTAGATTAGCTGAGAGCACAAATTAATGTGAAAATACATCTGCTATGTTTGGTTTGGGATTTTGAAACAACTCCATCTTAGCTTTTATGGCAAAGAGGTCCTGACTATGCATTCCTTAGTTCTAGAAGTCAATATACTCTCTGCAGGCCTTTCTACTGTCAAGCTACACTGCTACTCTAGCTCTAATCTATTGCCTACGTTTTCATGCGTTACCCTCTGTCACCTAAAATACTCTCTTCATTTCATGGACAAGATTAATGCAATAATTAATACCTTGAAGTACACCCCTAGAAGTCTGGTGATTGCTGGTGATACAAATAATGTTGATTACAAAAAGTTGAACAGATCTTTGCTCTAAATTTCATCTTTTCGTTTTTATGTCTGTTATTTTTTCTTGCCCTATACACATTATCAAACTTTAAAGGGATTAGCAACATATGATAATAGTACTAGCTCTTTTGGGATTGTTTTCAAAGAATTTGTAAATATCTCAAGATATATGTGAGTAGGAACTATCACTCAAAAATCATATTCAATAATCAAAAAATTATGGATACCTGCCTTTTTTTTTTTCTCTCTCAGAAAATCAGTTCCTGACAGAATGAGTTAAATTGAAACAACTTTTAAAATGGCAGTGAGATTTCGAGAATGCAGCCCTTAAGCATTTTACATTTTATCAGCAAGTATCTGTTCTGCCTCCCATGAGACCATCCAAACGAATAGGGGAAAAAATATCCACAATGCTTTTAATAGGACATATTGCTCTGACTGGCTGAGCTAGAATACAATTCCTAGCGAGAGAAATGGGTCCTGTACTTAAAATATCTTAGTTACCACCTGTTTGACAACAACTTTCTTAAATTTGGCAATTAGTGGAGCTCCCTTTTGCTTTGCTGTGTGTTTATGCTCCGCCTTTGAAATTTGAACTCAAGTCTTACATCTACAGGAGGCTTTTGCCTCCACCCCCGAAAAATTTCCACATTAAAAGTAGTTTTGAAACAACCCCCACCCCCTGGGTCATAACCAGAAGGAGTGAGAAAGAGAACTGGAGGTTAGGTCTGACCTAAGAGCACAGAAATTACTTTCCTTCTGTTGCAGATAAGCAGTGTGCAGTCATGCCCTGCTGCCTTCAGCTGCTTCCCACTGGGGGTGTGTTTAACAGCAACCTGTGTGCAAAGCTAGCTTCTCTGAAGAACAGACTGAAAAAAGAGATTGCTAAAAATAGGAGGAAAAAGTGAAAAGCAAGAAAACAAAGCTTCTTTAACATCTGCTGTAACTTCTGGGATCATTTATTAAACACATAAACCCCAAAGTATTAATGTAGAAGGAGTTCTCCAGTGTGATGAAGGTGTGCTGAGAGGGATGGGAGCCCCTGGTGACTACAAAAAATACAGCCACTAGTCCTCTGGTAAAACAAGAGTAAAAATAGATCTGCTTCATAGTTTCAGCAGAGCTTCTGTATGCAAGGGATCCCCTTGCACCCCTAGTCATTCCCCATATACTTTTACTCTTACCTTGCTCTTGGGAGAAGAGATACAAACTGGCTAAAGATCCCTTTTTATTGCTTGCATAGAGGAGAGTGCTTCAGCAGATAGGGGAAGCCAGCCAGCATGCTCAGGAGCTGTTGTGCCAGCCAGGCTGCTAAGCATGGGGACATTTGTGTGTTCAATTTTCTCTTTTCACCTTAAAGAAAGTCAACTCAAAAAAAAAAAAAAAAACAACCCAACAAAAAAACCCCAAACGAACAAACAAAAAAAAAACAACCAAAAAAACCTCACGAAAAACGAAAAACAAACCAAAACCAAACCAAAACAAACAAAAACCCAAACCAACAAACAAACAAACAAAAAAAAACAACCACAAAAACCAAACAGGAAAAACCCACAAACCCACCACTCTCTACCACACGATAACTGTAACTTTATTCATCACAGTTTTCTTATTCCACCTGTAACATAATGAAGGGAAACTAACACAGCTGTGGATGGAAACATGTCGCAAGACCTTGCGTATTTACACTACATTATTTCCTTGGTGTACACAAAGGCTGTAACATGTTAGCTGTCAGGCAGTTTTGCATGAGGTTCATGGTTTTCTCCACATTTTTTTTCTTGCGTATTCTGCTTATGTGACCTTCTTGGGACACATCTGCATTTTAAATACTGTATGGCAGATAAAGTTTGAAAGTAACAGTCCAAAATATTTTTATATGAAGTAACATTCACAGCTCAGTTTCTGAAAATCATTCCCCTGTCAATTCACTTTAAAAAGCTGAGCCGTTTACTTTTCCATATCAGTGCAAGCACTTTTCACACCGTCCCCTGTCTGTGCTCTGAGTGGTTCTAAGTCATTAATTTGCATAATGGCAGTGTGATTATTTCCCTGGCTAAAAGGAAAATGTGCACCTCGCTAAACTGATCACCATAATCTCTCTGCTCTGACTGACTCTGAGCACAATTTTAAAGTCTTTTGTTTATTTGTATAGTCATGCATTCTCTGTTCCAGCTTTCTAGAAATTAGAGTAAGAAATGATTTGCATGAAAATAAAGTGATGGTTGAAAAGCTGAAAAATTTAAAGCTTTGATGAAAAAACTGAGAGAGAAGAATTAAGATTGAAAGCAACTGCTTTTATTATATATTTCATCCTGCCTTTTTTTATCTAATTGCCTTCCTTCCAAATTCTGATTTTATGAAGGCATACAAGTTTTCTCTGCAGAGTTTTTTTGTTTACCACAGTTCTTTGTGTAAGAAGAATCCCAGACTTTGTTCAAAATAATAATTCTCCCTAACAAACTAACAGTTATTTTTCTTTTCAGATGTGATTCTGCCATTTCCATTTTATTAACACTAGTACATATTAGCTTTTTCTTTCCTTTTTCTTTTTTTTTTTTTTTCCAAAATAGCACATTTAGGTCAATATTAGAATCAAGCCCTAAATGCTTAGAATTAAGATTACTTTGTATATTACAAGAGTCAATTAAGTGATTTAAAACAGAAAACTGAGACGTTGTAGAGGACGATTATTAGAATAAGCAATAGAAAAGTCCTCTAGATAATGCAGACAAAATAACCAATAGTTATAAAATGCTTAAAGGTACATCTGGGTAATAAACTAGAGGATTGTTTCTGACTACTGAAAGTATTCAGAAATAGTTTTTCAGTAGGAATAGCAAGGGTTTATGCTTGCTTATAAAAGTGATGGTATAGCACTCTTGTCTAAAATAGTTGAGGATTGGATATGATTAAATTATTTGAACAATGGGTGTCTAAAGCCCAAACCAAAAAGAACTGCTGATAAAGGGACTACTGAAAGACTTATATAGATTTGCTAGATTTTTGAAGTAATTTTCTCTCTTTCTGACTGAAAGTATCCAAGGAAAAAGCTAGCAGCCTTTTGTCAAGCAGAGAACACCAAACTAAGTTTATATGTCCCTCCTGACACGCAGAAAGAGAAGTCTATCTGAAAAAACTCATTTAACTATGCAGTATAGGAAATTCATGGAAACAGAAAGAAAATACAGCCTCATTAGCAGTATAGAAAAAGGGGATACATTTTTTTATATTAGGCAAATGTGTAGAAATTAATGTACTAATACAAGGACACAATATGAAAACAAGTGCAATTCATGTATTTAGTAATGATTTAGAGGATGAAGTTAATTGAACAATAATTAACTTTGCCAATGAGAAAAAGAATAACAAATACAAAATGCTCGATGTACACCTAGTCTTACTTTTCACATCTTGTCCTGATGTATGTGCTAAATAAAGGTCAAATACTAGCCACCTTGTTATGATTATTATTTTTCCCTGTATTCTATATTTTTTCTCTATAGAAAAATCAGTATAAACTATGCTAGAGAAAAGGCTGTGTAGGACAAATTTTTGGAGTGTTTTTTGATTCAATACTCTGTGATTAAAATATTTTAAAGTTATTTTCTACACCTGTGACTTCATATAATTTAAATAACTCAAATCCTAGCACATTCCACTACCTCGAACCCATGATACTTCTCTATTTCTCTTTTTATGCTAATTAAGTTAGTGGAAAAAAAAAAGAAAAGGTATGAACACCTATCAAAGCAGCTCTAGAAAAAAAACTAGGATCTAAACAAAGACTAAAGTAGAGAAGGGGAACTTATTTTTGCTTAGCTCTTATTGCTGAATAATTTTTCATTTTAAGTGTGAAAATGAGGAAGATAAGCTAGTTTCCTTCCTTTCTCCTTGGGACAGTTGTATGCAGGAATAACTTCAAAACAAAGTTTGGAAGAGAAATAACTGAAAATCAAAGCAAAGCACAGTGAGATAAAATATTCTGGTTTAGCTATATAAAATACATATTTTACAGGACTTTTTGCCTACTGCTTTAAAATTTAGCTTTAAAAATGAAAACTGAGTCAACAAATGCATTTGAACAATGTTTGTTACATCTACATGGACAATCTCCCTGTCAGTTTACATTTGGAAGAAGAATGAAAATAAGTTTTCTGAAAATAATTGTGTCACTTCTGAAACTGACTGAAAATTAAACGCACCAAAATTATTTCACACTACTGAAATGGAGGCTTTGATGAAGATCCTTCATCCTTCTTTGATGAAGATACAACTGTCTTGTCATGTCCAAGAGCAGAAAGGAGGCCCTGCTCAGAATGCAGCCGTTTTCCCCCTCCATATAACTCTACATACATAGCCTAACTCAGCCTAACTGAACCCAGCTTTGTAAAATTATTCTGATATTCAAAAAGTAGTGTGTTCAAGGTAATTCTTACTAGAGCTCATCATAGCTTAATGAGAAATCCTGGGCCTTCTTCACTTACCTGAACTCAAGTAAGTTTCTCAAATCGTCCTTTGATTGAATCTGTACTGTCTTGCTTTAAGATAAATTGCTGGGATATGCTGTGAAAACAGAATAAACTTCAAATCAAAACACTATCAGAAAAAGCAAAAGCTCTTCCATTTTCAACAATTCTTGTTTCAATGGAAACTTAGGTACAGAATGCTATTTTAGCAACTCAAATATAGGATGAAAACTACTGGACAGAGAAAAGTCAATTCTTTCACCTGTCAAGGCAACACCCTTTAAGGGGATAGGATGAGAGTTTATTACTTGATGCTTCAACCTAATGCAAAGGAGCACTGATGGTGGCAAGTCAGCACACAGCAAACAGTGCCAAACAGCTCACAGTAGCCCAGCAGTCCCTCCACATGGAGCCACTGACCAATGGAATTAATGGTACAGAGGTTGGTATATAACCTGCTGTTTGATAAATGCAGAGTAGAGTGAATAAAACAAGACAGGATTTTTCACTTCTGGAAAAGAAACAAAACAGTGTTAAGTACTGAATTAAAAAAGAAGAAAAGCTAGTAGTAGCTACTGTCAACTGAATGGAGAGAGGAACCCCTCAGGAAAGGAGGTGGGCTTGTGTAATGTATTTGGATTTTAATTTGTGGCATAACATGGATGTTTTAGAAATATTTCTTAAAGTACTAACAAGCTAAGGCAGAGGGAATGCTTGTATCAGTTACTGAGTCAATTGCTTTGCTTAAGTCAGTAAAGGCAGCTGGAGTACAGCTGTCATATTAACTGTACAATACTTCAGCTTTCAATGAGAATTTGTTAACAAAGACTTTGCAATCTTTCTAAAATGCACATACTACCCTCACACACCATGCCTGTAGAGGGTATTGTGATTCCTTCACTGCTGTGCATTTCAGGGCTCACTGTGGTGTAGCAGCAGCACCTGTTGCTGCTGGCAGCTCTTGCTGAGCTCCACTGCCTTCTGCTGTTGTGGAACTGCAGTTCCACTTCAGGACATCAGCATGCAGGTGACCTCTGAGAGAAATGACATGGCACAATGTTTAGGTTATATCTTCCATGTTCAATCTTAATAAGTCACTCTTGAGTTGCTTCAGCCATTTGATACCCATGGAGTTCTGCACACTTGGGGGACAGCTATTTTGAAACCGTGTTATGCTGGTTATGCAGCAGTACTTACTGCACCTTTTCCTATGAAAGTCTTCCATATTAAGTGAAGTGAAAAACGGCATTACAATTGCTTTAATACAAGTATTGGGCTGGTGTTCATTCAGAAGGGTAATACTGTGTGAACAGCAGAAGTTGTATTCACATAAAATGCTATCCTTCCCTTTCTGGAAGGAGGAAAAAGGATAAAATTCTTTGTCCCCACAGATTAATAGTTGTATGGCTTTCTTTTTGAAAACTTGAGGTTGCTGGGTTACATAATGCTATAGGATGTGTGCCTCTAAGGCAAAAGCTATTACAGTAAATTTCCATACAAGGAATTTACTCAGATAAGAAATGTATCTTGATCCTGCAATTCAAATTGCCTAATCTTTTTTTTACCCATCTTCACTTAAAAATGGTCTTAATACACAAACTCACTCAGATTGATATTATAACCTCCAGTATGGTTATCACCAGGGAATAAAGTTCAATATTATTATAACCTGGAATTTGTACTTTATATGTTCTCTCACATTTTTCCAACAGCAAATGGCTCATCCAAATACCTCATACAATGCAATATGGCTTTAACCTTGAGCTCACCATATCTGAAGCAGTTGCTCTCATTGAATTTTAATTAAGCATAGAATCTGTGTTTATGTGTAAGTTTACAAGTGCAAATTCTTGTCCCTCTAAAATGATAAGCAGCATTTGTTCAAGATCCATTTGTTAGATTTCAGACAACAAACTCCCAAAAAATAAATACATTTTTAAGTTCATTACTAACAAAATTTTTATTCAATTCAGCAAAGTTGAGATTCAATCCCAGATACAAGTATGTGATTTTTCTTATAGTTCAAAGCTGACCATTTAAACTTCTGGTTCTTCTTAAGTATTCTTATGCAGACATTAACAAAGGTGCCTGAGAGTTTCAAATTATATAAAGGCTTTTTCCTTTTAAACATCAAAGTCTTGTTTTGCGTGTGGTAACACCTACCAGATATATGCAGAAATGCAGAGCTGAAGCTAAAAATTAATGGTTGCCTGTAGGGGGAATGATCACAATTTAATTTTATATATTCCTTACATAAAGAATGCAGTGCCAGCATGCAAACGCCAAGTTCAAATCTTCCAAAAAGACAACTAAGCTTAAAGCAACTATTATTCTAATGATTTGAAATACTTCTAAACTAAAAAAGCGAAAGTAAAAAATTAAAAGTACTGTGCTAGTTTAGGCTGGCATAGAGTTAATTTTCCTCACAGTAGCTAGTGTGGGCTTGTGTTTTGGATTTGTGCTGGAAACAGTGTTGATAACACAGAGATATTTTTGCTGTTGTTGCTGGGCAGGGCTTGCACTGAGCTGAGCCCTTTTCTGCTCCTCACCCCACCAGTGAGCAGGCTGGGGGCACAGCCAGGACAGCTGACCCCAACTGACCAGAGGGATATTCCAGGTCACGTCACTTCATGCTCTGCATATAAAACTGGGGAAGAGGAAGGAAGGTCAGAACATTCAGAATGATGGTGTTTGTCTTCTTAAGCCACTGCTGTGATGCAGCCCTGCTCTCTTGGGCATGGCTGAACACCTGCCCAGCCATGCGAAGGGGTGAATGAATTCCTTGTTTTGATCTGCTGGTGTGTACAGCTTTTGCCCTCCCTATTAGACTGTCTGTATCTCAACCCATGTCTTGTCACACTTTTACTCTTCTGGTTGTCTTTTCCCATCCCACTGCATTGTTGGCTGGGGTTAAACCACATCAGTCCTAATGAAATCTAGAAATTCTCTTGAAAGGTGCTTTACTCAATACCAAAACCCATTATTCTCTACAG
Organism: Irena cyanogastra; assembly: GCA_013397155.1. NCBI lineage: Eukaryota > Metazoa > Chordata > Aves > Passeriformes > Irenidae > Irena > Irena cyanogastra. The sequence continues at coordinate 99,802 of VWZV01010797.1, forward strand.
AGAAGTTAATGCATTTTCATTCAGGTGAATATGCTTTTAAAGAAAGTATGGAAACAAAATGCCAGTGAATATACACTTAAAATGCAAGCACAGGTTACATGTGGAAAATTACATGCAAATCAATGGCCACTGCAAATAAGGAAACAATGTAAGTCTCCTTAAGTCCTATTAAAAAAAAATAACAGAAATCCTTGTCATTTAATTGTGTGAGTGTTTGATTTTCATAGCTTAACTGGAGGAAATATCAGTGTAACTCGCTGAACACTGCCTGTCAAAGGCAGAAAATACATTTTTATTCTGTACCTAGCCCCTCTGACACTACGGGGCACAAATGTGCCCTTGACCTTAAGCACTGGCTGTAAAGGCCACAGTATCCCCTGCAGGTGCCATGGGATATTACACCCACAACTTTCAGAGGGAATGTCAAAGAGCTGAAGATTTTCCTGTAATCTTGTAACATTTCGTTCACTTATCTCTGAATTTCTCAGCACAATGGAAGGACCACACAAAATAAAGCTGTTGGGCCAATTATTGTACTATTCATGCATCATATGCCCGCAGCAGCATGACCACATCAATGATAACATTGCTTTGATAACAGGTATTTGAAATGCAGACAGAGAAACTGCAAATGGCAGTCTAGAAAATGTATTAATTTCTGCTTTGTATTTGAAGCATTCTTGGAGAATATAGCTGTAAAGAAAGGGTAGCTGTGAAGAATGGTACTGTGGACAGATGGATCCACCCCATATCCTTTTTTTTAAAAAAAAAAAAAACAAAACTGTTTTAATTTGAGGTAATCACAACAGTAATATTCCTTAAGAATAAAAAAAGGCAATTAAATATAGAATTGCTCCTAGTCCCAAGACTGGTAGCCTTGAGAGGTGGGACATTATTATAGAAGAATACAAAGGAAGAGGCCAAGAAGCAAACAAATCTGTTCAAAATAATTTCACCGTAAGAAAAGCCCTGTGCTTCTGTCAAAAAAAGTTTGTCCAGAAGACTGACAGTGTATTGATGATTGTAGACCTAGATTTTTGCAGACATTTGATATGGTATCTTCTTGACCTTCAGTTGCTTAGTACAACATTGTGTTTGTCCACGATACTTTATAATTTCTTTTTGGATGAACTACTGATAGTGCAAGTGTGGGAGACAGTCAGGAAAGGGACAGGGCCAGGATGCCTTGGGAAGATACAGCAGTCTAAGTTAGGGTGAGAGCCTAGCCCCATTTCCCAAGGATCTCTGCTCCCCGACGCTAATAGCCACTGTCAGTCAACTGCTGGCCACCCCCTGTTCTGGAAAGTTCTGTACTCCTGGCTCCCTCATTGGTGCCCCTTGTAAAACCACTCCCCTGGTCCTCTCCCATTGAAGTTTCCTCAGTGACCCCAGCTCGGTTCCTCCCCTGCTTCCCTTTCCCATTGGATGTTCTGTATCCTTATCCCTCCTACCTTTTCCCGGTTATAACCCCTGGACCCGCCCCTATTCGGGGCTCCCTTGCCTTTGTTCTCCTTCAGCTGTGGTTGTGCCCCTGCTCGCTCCTGTCTGCCCCCCAACCCCACCTGGACCCTCAGACTTCTCCTAATTAAACCCAGCTGGGTTTAACCAGCAAGGAGCCCTCTCACGTTGCTGGTGCAGCACTGATTATTCCATCTGGGCTCGGTGTAGGCTGGGCTGGAGGAGCTGTCTGGGAGCCTCGAGGCGGAGACGCTTTGGGTGCTGCAGGCACCTGACAGCGCCTGCCCGGGGAACCCAGCGCGGGCACCCGCATGCAAGAAGTACTGAATGATTGAAAATTCATTCTGGAAAACTTTAAAATGGTGTCAGATGTGCAAAGACCCTAAATAAACCACAGAGATTTCTCTGAAAAAAAAAAACTTTGGCTCCGGATTTTGATATTTTTCTTAATAACTCAGTGGAAGTCGCATCGCTATAAAGCTCTGATGAGAACTAGTGATTCAACTATGTGAAGTTGAAATCACTTCCCTGACTAAATGTTTGCATCCCATGTGACAGACTCGTATTTCTGGTTGTATCAAACGTATGTATGGAGAGGAAACCAAATCCCAGATTGTGTTTTAGATTTAGTAATGTTTCCAAACTGATAAAGGAAAACAACAAAGCAGTATTTTGGACCTGCCTTTCATAGGAGGAGGCAGATCTTGCTGGGAAGGCCCATGCACGCATATCTTGCCTAGGAAACCTCTGCATTTGCAAAGTTTGAGTTGCATTTAGCTCTCCTTTTTGGAACTCCAGTATTCTCTGTGATGTCTTCCTGGTGTCACTGTGGCCTCACCAGCAAAAAATAAGAGGAAAAGAGAGCAGCAGACCCAAGCATGACAGGTAGTTTGCATCACCAAGGAAGAAAGCACTGTAAACAATACAATAATGACGTTTCAGAAGGTGAGAAAAAAAAAAAAAAAAAAAGA
>VWZV01010797.1:102545-115089 GCA_013397155.1 Irena cyanogastra
AGGAAAAAAGCACTGTAAACAATACAATAATGACGTTTCAGAAGGTGAGAAAAAAAAAAAAAAAAGAACTGCTGTCCTGTATGTGCTGCAATAGACCAAGCACCTATGGAAAATGGGATCTGGAGTGAGATTCAACCCAAGTGGGTTCTTGCTCTCCTTCCACCTCTTGTTTGTTTTCTAGAGAGAGATCAAGCTTTTTAAAAGCTGTAATACAAGGAGAAGGTTTAATGTGGTAGAAGGATGGTGGGTTGGGTTCTTTTTCCTGTCTACAGATCCTTACTTGTATTCTCTGAGTTACTGAATGTAGCAGAAAATAATTTGATGTTAACCCCTGGCCTATGGTGTTCATTTCTATCATCTGTTAAGCTATAAATAAAATGAGATCATCCTATTCAGTTATGTTCAGCTGGTATGTTCACTAATGATATCCCTATCCCAGTAATGAGTCTCTTCAAAATGTTTTACAAAATACTCAGGAAACAGACTGCAAATAATAAATACATGTTATGCAAAGGACATGATTGCCTTTTTTGAAAGCACTGTGACATCAGCAAGATGACAGAAGCAGTCACATAATAATATAATAATATATAACCTATACAAGTACAATGAAAATGGTTTGATGAGAATTTTGGAGTGGTTCCAACAAAGTGTACAACAAAGTGGTTTTGAATGTTTAAGGTTGTTTTTTATTTAAGCACAAACTAGGATAGAGCAAAGTTTCTAGAAAACACAGAGTAAATGCAGACAGACTATAGCTAAAGGCTTCATATAGGAATACCTCCTTGCCTTGTTCACTGCCCTGGCAAGGCATTCATCTCATTTAGGCTCGTATTGAGATGAAAAATTGTATTGGCCTCCTGACTTGCCATGGACTCCTGACGTGCCATGGACTTTCAGGACTCTCCAAATCTGCATGGAAAGTCAATCTCAATCTGCCCTCTGTCACCTCTCTTTACCTGGCCTTGCCCTGTAGCCTGTCATCCTCTTCTGTGCCAGCCCATGCTGCAGAGACTCATAGGGAGAGTATTTTCCTCTCAGACACAGAGCAACCTCAGGCAGAGCAAAGAGGTGCCTTCTTCTTTGTGGCTCAGCCACCCCACTGAACATGCTCAGCTGTCAAGACACAGCAGATTCTGAATGAATCAGCAGCTGCACAAATTGCTTAAAAGGAAGAGTTTGCCACCAAAGCAAGAAGCTGTAAGGATTGCAAAACAGTAAGGTACTCTGCTGTAACTTTCTTGATATGCAAATTGTCCGTCTGTCTTGAAGGATATGAGTACTAAAGACACTGAAGAAATATTCATTAAAGGGTACATGCAGTCATATGATACTTTCTACTGTGTAAAGGCTTTTATTGTGTCACTCACAGCATCTTTCTGTGGAAGTGACCTGTGCTGGGGTTCAGGTGCAGCTCCCGGGATCGCGCGTCCCATTCCGGTTAGCTCTTGCTCCGACCCAGCACAAATGGGTACAATTCAGTACCTCCTCTGGTTTTGTGGGTTTCTGCCTTCGGCAGAAGCGTGGCAGTGACGAGGAAATGAAGAGAGGACTTTTGCAGGGTATGACTCTGGTTTATCTGCCCAGAGCAGGAGCCTCACAAAAGTGAGATCTCCGCTCTGTGCAGCACCTTATAAACGGGGGTGGGGACAGGGGAGGGGTACAGCATGGGACCAGTCAGGGATAGGGGGGTGACCCAAAACAAAGAGAACCTCAGTAACCAATAAAATGAATAAAAGGAAGAGGGAGAAACTGAGATCCTGTCGAGACCCTTGACAGACTCCCTGGAATACTCTAGACCCAGGACGGGGCTGCAGAGACACAATAGATCTCCAAACCTGTGAAGTAACATAACCCAATAACACGCCACAACAGTGACCCAGCTGTGAGGTGAGCTGTGAGGTGAGCTGGGTGAAGAACTGGCTGAATGGCAGGGCTCAAGTGTTGGAGCAAATGAGGCAACATCTGGCTGAAGACCAGTCACCAGCAGTGCTCCTTAGGGCTCCGTACTAGGGACAGTGCTATTCCATACATCTATCAATCATCTGGATGCAGAGGATGGATTCCACACAAGCACATGTTCTGGGAAATGCTACTGACTCTCTTGAGGGACAAAAGGCTTTGTAGAAGTACCTAGATAGATTGAACATTAGCTAATCATCACTGGTGTGCAATTTAGGAAGTGTCAGATTCTGTGTCTGGGAAAGAATAGCACCAGACATGAGCCTGAACTGGGAGGGGATTGACAGCAGCTCTGCAGAAAGGGATCTGGGGGTGCTGGGGGACAGCAGGCTGCACATCAGTCAGCAGGAGAGCAAACCCCATCCTGGGGTGCATCAGACACAGCACAGCCCAACAGCCAACAGAGGGGATTACAGTGTGCAGTTCTGGCCCCAAAACTTAGGAAGGATGTGAAGGCACTGGGATGCACCCAGGGCAGGGCAGTGGAGCTGTGGAAGGGCTGGAAGGGCTGTCCTGTGAGGGGCTGCTGAGGAGTCGGGGTTTGTCCATTTTGGAGCAGAGGAGGCTGAGGGGTGACCTCACTGCTCTCTGCAGCTTCCTGGGGAGGGGAAGTGGAGAGGGAGGTGCTGATCCCTTCTCCCTGGGGTCCAGTGGCAGGACACCTGGAAATGGCTCAAAGCTGCACTAGGAGAGGTTCAGACTTGACATTAGGACGCAATTCTTTACTGAGAGAGTGGTCAGACCCTGGAATAGGCATTTTAGAGACGTGGTCAATGCCCTAAGTCTGCCAGTATTTGCACAATACCTAACAGGTATTTGCACAATGCCCTTCATAACACAACTTCTGGTGAGCCCTGAGGTGGTCAGAAAAATGGATTGGATATCTTCCAACCAAAATACATTATTCTATTTGGTTCGGTTCCATTCTGTTCTATTCTACTCTATTCTAAATGGGCATTTATGACAGTTTCATGCATTATTTCTACAAACTGTACAAAGCAGCCTCTAACTTCTAACAGGGAAACAAAATGATTCTCCACTAAGCAGTCCATTATTGCACTGGATGTTCATGCCCAGGCACTGGTGCAGTCAGTTTTACCCATGATGGTGACTGGTAAATAATATCCTGGTCTTTAATCTCGTCTCTTGGGCTTTGACATCCTATTTTCTCTCCTGTTGAGTTGAGGAGGGAAGTGAGAGAGCAGCTGGGTGGTCATCTGGCAGCCAGCCAAAGTCAAACCCCAAAATTATTGTCTGTCTCCAAGTCCAGACAAAAGCTAATTTTTCAAACAATTTTACTTTTATGAATAAGTTGCCTTCAACTTTTGCTTGATCCTTGGCAAATTGTGGAGCAAGTAACATGATAATGGCAACACACTAATTGCAGTTCCAGTCAATGTGAGCTGCAAGGACAAATGATACGTTTGTTCACAAAGGCTATTTTCAGAGCTTGTGAGTAATACATTGCTTGTGAATCTTGTGAATCAAAAGCTGGGAAATACTGATAAAACACTGTAAAAGTAAAAAAAAAAAAAAAAAAATCCAGTAATGACTTTAAAATGCTGTCAAATCAAATACAGTGCAGATGAGGAAGGAGGATGGGTTTATAATTTTCCATCTACATACTAATTAAGACTTGATTTTTTTATAGTCTGAAGCCTTTCATGCTGATAGATCACAAGTTGTGTGTCAAAAAGTAATATAAAATTGTCTGAAGTCTCAAAATAAATCTCTCCAAACTGGAAGCTGTTCTCTTTTCATCTCCAAATTATTTCACACACGTTGCATCATGAAGTCTTCAGAACATTTAATCCTAATGAAGTCGAATCATCTCAGACATTTTAAGACACTCCAGCATTTTAGGATTTGTCTCAGAGACAGTGTTATTCAGGGAAGCACGACAGTCCTGAACACTTCACCTCTCTTCCCCCACATGAGGTTCTATGAGTATTAAGATGTGGAACTAAATTCATTCCCAGCCCCCATTACGGGGGCAATGAGGTAAGTAAGTAGATCGTGGGAAATGACTGGCAAATTTTGTATCCTATTTCTTATTCTGCCACAGCTTTCCTATGCAACTATAGGCTGTCTTATCCCATCTGTGCCTCATATTTCCCTTCTGTGCATGTAGATAACAGATTTTTTTCTCTCTTCATGGCAATGTGAATCTGAGTTCAAAGTCACCTTGTCCTGTAAGAGTCACACTTGCTATGTATAGTTCACTCAGTAAACTCAGGAAGGGCTCTTATTCTTGTATTATTCTTATTTCTTCTTCCCTGCACTTTTGAAGCCATTGCTAATTCAGTGTTGGCTAAGATTTCCCAATGGCCAGGACAACAGAAAAGCCCTCTGTCCTTCTCTTACTTGTGGCTGTGAGTGCCAGTGCCAATATTAAAGCTTTTCCTTAAGCAAAGTTTTTTGAGATAACTGTGGACTACAAAGAAGAGAAGGGGAGGCTTACCTTTTCAATTAACTCCCAATAATAAGTAATAGGTAACCACTATGGAGGAATCCCAGTTCCAGTTCATCTGTTTGTTCAAAAAGTGCCCCACTGATGTGTATGAAAATTCTTTACAGTTAAATAGGAAAAGTGGTTTATCTTATGAACAGGCAAGTCAAATGATGAGCAAAAAACCACATTGGAATGTCTGATTCATGAAAAAACACTGAAATACTTTTGTTGACAAGAAATCCAAGTTTCATGGCTTAATGCATTCCTGCAGTGTTGTACCTGTTAGTGGTGCACCAGCTCAAATAAGAAAGAGCAAAGTGAAGTTATGATATTTCACTGTTCTCTTCTATTCAGGTCAAAGCTTGAATCTGAAACCTCTGATTTTAATTATATTTGAAAAACTTGAAAGAAAAAGTTTTATTTTTCTTAACTTGAAATGCTGTTCCTCTTAGAAAAAAGTGATTTGAATGTGAAATGCACATGCCTTAAGGAAGAAACACAGGATTACTTTGTGCATGACCTATTACTAGAGCTGACTTGAAGAGCTGCAGGTAGGACTAATTGACTTTTCACCAGTGGAGGTTCCCACGGGAATAGAACTTCCCTAATAATCATGCTTCAACTTGTACTGCACTATGTAGCCCACATTATTACTGGCAATCCTAAATTAGTAAGGAGCTAAACACTCAGAAGGCAGTGCAGAAAAACAGTAAAATGACACAGGCCAAGTGGACCCTTATTTTGATCTTCACTCTAGTTTATGGAAACCACAGCTCCACCAAGCTGTTCCTACCAGTCCCTCCATCATTTGTACCTCATTCAGCATATCTATATGCCACCCAACTGATAAAACTGAATTTCATACAGATAATTTCCAACATCTGCTACTAGCACCTGCACAGAAATTGTCATGATACATCTAAGGCACGTTAGATGTTAAAAATAATATGATTTCTTTTCAGAAAGAAGACTTGTCAGTGCACAAAATGTTGTGGAAGAGCATAAGGCACTACAAGGCCATTTTAATTATATGTTAATTATACTGAAAGGGGCTTAGCTCATTTTAAACACATATGTAATGATCAAAGCATTTACATAAGTAAAGAACTTCAGTCTGAAGATTTACCAGGAAACATAATCATAACCAACTCAAATTTACATTGAGGTACAAAGTGGAGAATAAGACACAGGAAAACCTACAGGGAATACAGATTTTTAATTAACGAATATTAGGTACTACTGCCCAAATTAACTGCAGCTGAGAGAGTGCTTCTCAAGCAGTAAAGGAATATTGTATGTGACAAGCAATTTGCGCAGTTACTTCTAAATAATCCCACTTTGCAACAAGGCAGTGTGTATGTTTCTGAGAAGATGATTAACAAATACTAAATTTCAGAAGTCGTCATTCTGAAAAATTAGGTAGCATATGCCCTAGCTCTTGCAAAAACTGACATGAAGTTGTTTTGCTACTGATTTCCTATAATAGCATGACACTTCCTGCAACCACCACAGCCATACCACACTGTTTTTCCCTTGTACTGCAAAATGGAACTGTCTCTCTCTGAATACTCTGAATAATATTTGCCTGCAGACTGGACAGTTTCCTGCCACACACACATGTAGAAGAGGAATATACTTTATTGATTGCAGCAAGAGCATTAAATGTACATTTAGAAGAAAGCAGACACTGCCTAGCAGGGTTCAGATAGGCAAAAGAGTACATTTTCATTTATATAGATAGTGAAAGAACAGATTTATGTCTTTTCTTAGGTACTTTGATGGTCTGGGTTTGTAAGCCCAAGATACACTTTCAAAACCTGAGTTAGACTCAAGGCTAAATGATTTTTCCAAGTGATCAAGATCTACAATGGGGACCAGTTTTTAAGAATCCTCTGAAGCACCTAAAGAACTTTTCAAGGTGTCTGCAACACCCTGAGCAGCTAAAGCAAGAATCACATTTTCTATGTAGCATTTTCAGACAGTTGTTGTGTGGATTTTTTTCTTATGAAGAAATCTATATCAACAAGCTAAACCTTTTCTGTTTTAATACTTGGACACAAACTGTTCAAAAGCTCACTTATTTCTATCTCATTGTTCCTTTATTCTACATTAATCCTCACAATCTTTTCTTTTCCTCCACAGATTCTCCCTTGTATATTTAAACATGAACAGAGAAACTGCACAGTACATCTCTGACAGAGAAGTTGAGCCTAAGCAGCAAAAAGAGCATATCTTTTACAGCGTGTTGATGCACAGGTGGGAGAGAGGGCTGCGGCCCTGTTCAATTCCTTGAAAGCAGCATTACAGGCTTTCTCCCAGCCTGGGATCCCATTTACCAGGCACAGACAGCCAACAGCTAATGCCAGCCAGCTGCATCACAGGCTCTTTTCACTCCATGCCCACATGCCAGACAGTGTTAGACAAATGCATCCAGAAAGTGAATCAGCAGCCAGTTCTGCCAGTCCCTGTGCATGGAGCACAAGAGGCAGTGGCTGTCCACAGCTGTCTCTGCTGGTCCCTACACTCTCAAGGCACTTCTATGGCAAGGTCCCTCATTTAAACTTCTAGTGCAGGAGGATTGTTGCAGTACATAATTCAGGACTTGACCTTAGAACCCGAAGTCCCACAGAGCTATGCTGGACCTTGTACATGGATAAAACCTGATGAGTTGGGAAGGTCTGTGCAACATTCAATACCTGAGTGCAGTATTGCAACAGCAATGGGGACAGTCCTGTCCTAAGGCAGAGCCTTGATGTCTTCAAACAATCTCTACCTCTCTTTGGAAACACACTGGTAGGAAAGGTAAGAAGGTGCACATGAAATAGACAAAGCTGGCTTTATGCACTTTTTAATTCATCTAGTTTTGTTCTCTACCATCCCTCAGCCATGGGACACCATGGAATTCAAAGAGAAATGCATTCTTTTTTTCTAGTTAGGCTAGGTGATCTCATAATACATATCACATCCCTTTTCCTGGCATACTGATGTGGAAGATATCTGCATTTCATTCCGTATAGGTCAACTCTTTAGCATTATGTCCCCTCTTACTAACATGTGCAAATTGCAGAAACTATCCTAACAATAGCATTAATATAACCTGCCAAGGTACCTCTCATCCTCCCTAACTTTTTATATTTGCCTGTTAGATATTTCTTTAATTTTAGGGATATGCATTTTGCATTTTGCATTTGACTACTAATGTTTAACAGAATTCCTCTTATGGGAGCAAGGTAATGAAACCTTGAGAGGTTACTGAGAGTTGTAGTTTCTCTGAAATGTTGGTGCTGCAGCTGCTACTTCCAGATAAAGGGCAAGTTTGCCTGTAGGTTTCTGCCAGCAGTAGTTAACAGGAATTTTGGCAAAGGCCCCAATTTTTCTCTTCAAAGACAAAGCCAGAAGGGAGTTGGCACTGCTCAGAAAATGTTGCTACAAAGACTACCTTTTCAAAAATTTTGATTATATTTAATATATATACAAACATCTGCCAAGGTTTTAAGTTTATGCCATCAGCCTAATAGACAGACTCTAACTAGGTAGAATAATACGGCAGTGTGAGTCATCTATTTTCAGCCATTCTGTTGCTTGGCTGCTTGAAACAAACATTTATGGGCAGGACAGAGAGATGAAGAGTAGTCCAGACATGAAAGGCAGATATAATTACCTGAATGATGTTATTAATTTATAAATTTTTCACAAAGATTTCTTACAAATTTTGTTTGTAAGTGATTATTCAAATATCCATCTTCATGGAAAGTTAGCATGGACTAAACTTTCTATCTTGGGGGCTATCAAGATGGAATTCTCTAACTTGTCCCACTTATTTTTATTAAAAACACCCTAGAGAATGTTATCTTGGGAGGTGTTGTTCTTAGAAGGTTTTAGCATCTACTTCTATATTTAGACATCCTCTACCTAGACAGATTGTATTCTCTATCTGTGCCTGCCTGCAATCTAATTTTCCTACAATGTAATTCTCCTGCTTCTCTTCCTTAGAAATATGTGGCAGAAACAGCAATGGCATGGGTGTGACACGGTTTGTTTGTTTGTTCTTAAAAGTACATGTATGAATCCTGCTTGGTAGCGATTCCATGAAAAACTTCACAGTTTTAAAAAATTCCTCCCATCTTTTATAATGCTTTAAAAATACTTTAATAACCTCTAAATTACTGTTCCAATGTCCAAACACTCTCTGGGTGAAATTTTTTCCCTGGCACAACTTGAGGCCATTCTCTTGGTGCTGTCACTGGGCACCTGGGAGGAGAGATCAGTGTCTGCCCCTCCTCCATCGCCTCCATCCTTTGTGGGGATGTTGAACTTCCCAGTGAGAACTCCTCCCAGTTTCCTCCAGCATGAACAGATCAAGTGACCTCAGCTGCTCCTCCTATGCCTTCCCCTCTAGGCCACTATCTTCATGACCCTCCTTTGGACACTCTCTGATAGCTTTATAACCCTTCCACATTGAAACACCCGAAACTGCCCCCAGCACTCGAGGTGAGGCCACTCCATCCCAGAGCAGAGCAGGACAATCCCCTCCCTTTCCCAGGTGGCAATACTGGGTCTGATGTCCCCTAGGACAGGGATGGCCCTCCTGGGCACTGCTGACTCACATCCAGCTTGCCACCGACCAGGACACCCAGGTCCCTTTCCATGGTGCTGCTCTCCAGCTCTCATTTCCCAGTCTGTCTGTATATCCAAGGTTGCCCTGTCCCAGGTGTAGAATCCAGTATTTGTCCTTGCTAGACTCCACCAAGCTGGGGATTGCCCATCACTCCAATTTGTTGAGGTCTCTCTCAAAGGTCTCACCACCTCTGAGGGAGTCAAAAATTCCTCCCTATTTTCTGTCATCTACAAACTTAGTGTACCTTCAAATCCTTTGTCCAAATCCTTCGTCCATTTATAAAGATGTTGAAGAACATGGGATCTAGGATGGAGCCCTATGGAACCCCCCTAGTTACCATTCAGATCTTGCAAGACTCTAACTCCATTTTGAGAATCACAATTCTACTTTGGAAGCAATCACCATAAATAGTAAAAGGTTATCATATTACCAGAAACTAATTTCTCAAGTCTGCTGGCAGCCAGGAGCATTGTAGTTATTATGTCCACTTATGAGCTGTATTGACCTCGGGAGTATCCAGTCTTTAATCACAGCAAGAAAAAGGTTCATACACTCATGTAACCCTTTTAATTTAATTATTTGGAATGGTGAAAAAAGTACACATGCATAATACAGATAGGATTTCCATAAATACATTGAAAATAAGACTAGCCCAAGATTTCTGTTTAAAATAACTTCTATTTTGATTTGTGCTGGTTTGTTTGTTTATTTACACATGATTTTTCACATAATGTTCCTGTAAAGAAGAAATTTTCTACAAGGCAACTCTAATTATTCTGTGAATTGCTGAAAGAAATCTAAAGAGAATAATGAGTAAGTTATATCCTTCTTTTTCTCCTAAGATTGCAGCCCTTTTGTAGCTGCATAAAATTTTAACTTAAATATGGTGGTTCATAACTGACCTTGAAATACTCGGATACAAAATGCTTTTTAGTACTGTAAATTCCATGTATGCTCAAACATAAAAACTGTGAAATGGAAACATTTTAGTACTGATATTTTATCTTCATCACTTCATGGAAGGGCAAATTTTAATTGGCAATTTATTTAAAAAAAACAAATAGGGATTTCCTATGTAATGATTTCTGGAGGCTTGAATGCAAGTGTTGTAATGCCTGAAAATAGATTATTACTACACACTTACTAGAGAATATTTATGCTGAGAGAGAAGGAAAAATTATGGCAGGTCAGAAGACTGTGAAACAAGTGCCCTCTCTTCTCCTACCCTCCCTTTAATTATTGACAGTCTGTCACTTAGGTGCCATGGTATGATGAATAATAAAACAGGATCCAAGCTTCATTTCGCTCCAGGGTTTCTTCTTCCAAATCAAATACTGCCATCTTCAGGCAGACCACACTTCATGTTTACAAGTTCGAGGGTATATTAGTTACTGAGGGGGTCATCACCTCAAACAAACAAAAGACTGGTAATTTTGAAGATCCTTCAGACTGATACCTTATATAAGGTAAGGAAGGGAATCTCCAAATTTTGCCTTCTACGTTTGGGAATAAGGTTACCACTACCTAAACACACCTAAATGTTATTTTGGCCAGAATAGTAATGAAACCATTCAACTATTTCCCTTGTTATAATGAGTGATAGGCAGTTAAGATAACAGCCATACAAGAGATCCTGACTGCTAAGCAGGCAGGCAGGTCATTGTGGAAGCAGAATGTAAACTGTTGCAATTCAATGGGTTGAAATTATGTGTCATATTTATGCATTTTTCCTTCCAGCAAAGTAGAATTTTAAGGTGACATTTGAGCATCAGATGATTATATCTGCAGAACAAATGAAAAAAGGCAAACTACCCCAGCAAACAGATAATTCACAGTATATACTACCCAAATATTCATCAGAGTAGTGACATTAATCTTCCTTTTCCTCTTGAAGTGCCCTGAAATTTGGATTTAGTCATGAGAATCAGAGCCTCCATTCAACCATGAAAATCACATGAAGAATTAGATATTACAGTGGTTGCAATGAAGACTATGGCTTGCAAGATATCAATATGTAGCCAAGCCTTTCATTTAAACCCTGCTGATTTTGGCTGAGGTAGAGTTAATCTTCTTCCCAGTGGCTGGTGTGGGACTGTGTTTGGGATTTTTGCTGAATACAGAGTTGATAATACAAAGATTTTTTTGTTATTGCTGAGCAGGGATCGCACAGTCTCTCTGCTTTTCACACTGCCATGCTGGCAGTGGCTGGGGGTGTGTGGGTGGCTGGGGGGGACACAGGTGACCCCAAACTGACCAAAGGGATATTCCAGACCATGTGACATCAGGCTCAGTGTACAAAGTGGGGGGAGGAAGGAGGAAGGGGAGGGATGTTTGGACTGATGGCGCTTGGCCTCCCAAGTCACCCTTAGTGTGATGGGGCTGTGCTCTGCTGAGCATGGCTGAACACCTGCCCAACAACAGGAAGGAGGGAATTCATTCCTTGTTTTCCTTTGCTTGTGTGTGTGGCTTTTGCTTTCCCTATTAAACTGTCTTCATCTCAACCCACAAGCTTTGTAGCTTTGACCCTTCTGATTCTCTCCCTGATCCTGTTGGTGGGGCAGTGAGGGACTGTCTCCATGGGGCTGGGCTGCAGATGTGTTAAACCACAACAAACACTGAGACATATTTTTTAAAATTTTATATTAGAGTACAAAATCAGGCACTTATGTTTTCAAAAAAATATTTTTTTTTGTAATGGGAACTGCTGTTGCTATCTTACTGTACTGGCAGGATATGGCATTTGATAATACATAAATGAGGTACTTAGTGCAAACACAACAGAACACCAGCCAAAAAAATCAAATCAAGAACAGCCAGATCCTGACTGCCATTTTCAAATAAGTATGCAAGTCAGTTAAAATTTGATAGACTTTTCATATCCCTTAATATCCTACAAAGGAAAAGTCAGAATTTGACTAGACTCAAATTCTAGATTATATCCTTACAGATTCCATGACGTTTCACTTTTTGCTTGTGCTGTGCCTAAAATTATAATCTGTTACTAGGTGTGAGCTCTGATTTCATAGAATGCCTTACCTCCTCTCTATGCTGAAAAATTCTTTTGTATTTTCACATGCAGCCTTAGTGTTGGGGAAACTTATCCTTTAAAGTATTCCTCCCATCCTCCAAAGAATCAGTTTTTTCCAGAAGAACAGTATCTTGAGAAGTTTATGATGTAGTTCATCAAATATATGACTTCAGGAATCTCGCCAACTTTTCCACTGAATCCTCAAAAATACAAATCTCCAACACTGCACAGATTAAGAGTCTCTGTTTTCAGGATAAGGGGCATAAGGCATTAGTGCCCTCAAATTGTTTCATCTCTGGGCTTACTGTAAGAAGTGGCCTGTCTTACTGTTTTTCAAATGCATATTCGAAGGCAGAGGCTGAAGGAAGATATAAAAAAGGAGAGCCTTTTTTATCTTTCTTCCCTTCCTTTTTTCCTCACTCTTATGCCTGAAGTTCCTTATCACTGCTCATTCAGTGCACCACGGTGGACACTCTCTCTCTCT
>VWZV01010797.1:122513-135330 GCA_013397155.1 Irena cyanogastra
CCGGGAGCTGCCGCCGCCGCCCACCCCAGACATCAACCAGCTGCCACCTTCCATCCTCCTCAAGGTGGGTCGGGATGGGGGGATGGACGGGCCAGCCCTCTCTTTGAGGATTTGGGAAGGGGCTCTGCCAGCCCCCAGGGCGCCGGTGTCGCCGGGCGTACTCGGTGCAGGGAGGAGCCGAGGAGGCCGGGCCGGTCCGGTCCGGTCCGGAGTTGCCTCAGCTCCTGGCTTTAAGGAGATAGATAGGGTTCTGGGGGTGTTGTTTGTGTCCCGTTCCCCGACCCCATTTGTTTGTCGTTGGAAACGGCACTGTGAGCCTTTACTTGGAGGAGCAGACAGACAAATTAGCCCCAGAAGCTGTTTCGTAAATGTTTTGACTGTACCCGTTAAGTTCATAAGGTGCCCTTCACAAGTCGACTTTTACTTGCATCAGTGGTGTAGTACTCGCTAAGGGGGCCTGTCACTATATTTAATGCTTCCATCGGTGTTGGAGCTACATAGACAAGTTTTCAGTGTTGATTATGAAATAGTTTGTATTGCTGTATATTGTGGATCAATTTTGGCCTTAGTAGTTCCACAGTGTTTGCAACTTCTTGAATTACATGCTTTCGTAGTCTCTTGAGCTGTATATCCAAGGAGCAGTCTCACCTCTCCTGTCCCTTTTGCTTTCTTTCTGTTCCTTTATGCTGTTCTCCTTTGGAAGTACTTTCCATTTGTAAGCTGCTCTTTTGACTGCTGTGCTGACTTCCTTCAACTAAACATTAGCTGAGAAGAGGAGTCTAGCTGGAGCTGAGCCGGTGATGTTTTCCATAGTCTCATATGAGTATACCTTTAAATTTTGGGGAATAGATTTTCAGGATTGTATGCATTTCTCAGAGGTCAGATGGCTGAACTTAAAGCAGGACATAGTAATGGAGGAGTGAGACACATGACTCTTGGTGTTTGTATTTTGCTAGTTGTACATCCAATGTAGAAAGTACTTCCTTTACTCTTTTGTTGTCAAGCAGTAACAACCTACTTGTCTGTCTGTCTTTCACATAACACTAATTCTGTGGGAGGTTTAGTTGGTTTGAGGGGTTTTTGTTGTTGTTTGTTGGCTTCGTTTGTTTTTTTTTTAAATACTCATGAGTGTGTTAGTAATGATAAGTCATGTTTCATAGATGTGCTATGCAAATTAATTCTAGGCAAATAAGAATTCATGAGCTATCATCTGAATTAATCTCGTCTGTGATTACAAAATTGAAACTTTGTCTTGTAATTCTTCTAGAAGGGAATCCATTTGTTTGCTATTGGAAGATAAGATAACTTTTTTTTTGATATTTGGTTTTAGGATTTGAAACTGGACTCATTTGATTAGTGTAGCTGAAAAACTTTCTGATCCATGGTGTGAGTACTTTTCTGTGACTACTTTTAGTACTCAGTTTCACTTTTTGAAAAACATCTATCTATAACTCTGCCATAACTTAAATAGTGAAAGGCATCATGTCCATCTTACTTGTGGACTAGTTTAAATGCTATTTAATGTCTGTTTCATTCTTACCTGTGCTTTCAGGTTTGTGAGGGTTTTATGTTTGTTTGCTTTTTTTTTTTACAAATGAGGGGTTTTGTTTTAACCCCAGCTGACAGTTATGTAGCAGGCAGCCACTCACAGACTGGGTGGGTGAAAAATTCAGGGGAAAGAAGTGTACCTTGTGGGTTGTGGTAAGAACTGTTCAATAACTGAAGAAAAATAAAGTATGCTACTAACAATGTTTGTATAAAAAGTAGAGCAAGAAAGAGAGATCCAGGTGATGCACAATACATTTGTTTTGTACCAGCTACAAAGCACTGTACCAGCAGCTGAGAAGAATTTTATCCTAGCTGAAATCAGGACAGACTTCTACCTTCCCCAGTGATTTTGTCTCTACAGTTGTCCTGTAGTCAATTCCTTCTGCAGCATCTGAAAAAATAGGCCATTATTTCCAGCATCGTGGTAGGAGCCGACCTACTCACCCCCAAATTTGCCCTTCAATCCATAGCTGTACTAATGAGTTGGGTTTGTGGTTTTGGGTTTTTTGAGATTATTTATGTATACACAAGATATGTGTATCTTTATCTATGTATCTGTCTCCTAACTGTTCCATTGTTTTAGCTTTTTTGGTTGCTTCCAAAATATACTACTCTGTTACGGAACTTTTAACTTCAGATGTCTAACCAGATGTCCTGTCAAGTGGATTTACATGTGCCTTCTTATGATGGATTTTGATGCAGATAGACTATCCTAAATGTAATTCTTTCTGCAAAGGTGTAATTTTATCATGAGAGGGTGGAACACAAATAAACCCAAAATCTTTACTGAGCTTTTTACAGAATGTGTAGGAGACTCAACCCTTAGTACAAGGACAAGAGATTCCATCCTGGGAAGCATCAGGAGACAGATCCTGATGCTTTTTTCCTTGATTCTCATGCCTGTGACCTTCTGATGCAGTTGTGCTGGTGCAGGAGTGGCTGTCACCAGTGTCTGTCGGTGGCCTCAAGACATGCCCAAGGAAATATGTCAGGAACTCTGTTAGTAAGAGCTTGCCACTTTGTGTGCTCAGGTGCTGTTTAGCTGTTTCCACTGGTTCAGTCTCCTGTAAGCCACGGGTTTGGGATGGGGGGGAAGGGTTTGTCAGACTGAAGTTGGCCTGCAGATCATTAGATGGGCCCTACTGGATTGGGAGGTTCGTGGTGCAGTGTGCCAGTTGATCCTGTTTCTCTGGCTGGTGAAGAGGTATCTTGGTCAATATGAAGTGATAAAAGAATGGAGCTTCCACAGTCAGGGTTTTGTGTTTTGCTTTTCGTTTTGCTGCTGAAACATGTATGAGAGAGCAGTGTTATAGACTGGACAAAATGTCATCTTTAGTCTTGGTCGGGGAGGGTGATTACCTTTGTCTAAAGGGTAATTTAAAACCATACTCTTTAAAACTCGAGGAGAATTAAGGAATTATAGATCAGTCAGCTATAGATAGCTTGAATGTGTCCTAGACATGTGTAAATAAAAAAAAAGAGAGCTGTTTCTAAGCATGTACTACAAAAAATTACAAAATCTTCTGCTGCATACAAGTAAGTTCTGAAAAATTTGTCATCAAAAAACTAAACTCTGAAAACTGTACATCACAAATTTGTGCCTATTGAAGAGTCACTGCTATTTATTCCTGGAAAATAAAATAGGAAAATAAATCTTCCTGTTGTACCTGTTACCTCTTTGCAGTGCTGCTGTTTAATCAAAAAAGGTGTTAAATGATCTGCAGACTGAGCCGTGAATTTACGAGAGAATGCCAATTCAAACATTTCAGATTTCCTTTTGCAGTGTATTACCAGGAGTTCTGCATGTGAAACACCATGGAAAAGGAAAGGAAATTCTCTTCTGTGCTTAGTGCTCTTAAAGCCTCTGCTGGAGTACTGCCTTAGGTTGTGGCCACTGGGATCTTAGAAAATCCACACGCAAATGTGAGAGGCATCAGAGGAGAGCCAGAGGTCATGAAAGACATGGCCTATTACAGTAGTTGGAAGATTCTGGACAAACTGAATGACAGTTGTTCAGAAAGAAGACTGAGGTGTAGTCTTTGCTTAAGAGAAAATTGATAGAAAGTTCAACTGTCCCTTGTTGAATAGAAGGAAGTAATAAGCTTAATTTGGGTGAGATACTTTAATGTTCTTACACTGTATCATTTTCCAGGCCTTGCCAACAGTGGTTTCCCATCTCTACTGTTATGTGACTGATGGCTAGAAAGGCTGATCTGGAACAGAGACCAGACAGAGCTAAATGGACAAAATGGGTGTTTATTGAAAGGCCATAAAAGCACACACCTTGGGCAGCACAAGAGCCTGGCCAGGGCTGCTCCCAGGTTGAATCCAAGATGGATCCCAGTCACAAGTTTTTACACTTTTATAAGTTTTGGTTCATCTACATATTGAGTTCAATTGTCTAATTTCAGCTCCAGGTCATGAAATCTCAACCCCTGGCTTGCCGTTGTTTATGCTTTCTATGGGTAATGGTTGTCCTTGATTCTCTAGCTGGGAAGGGATTTTTTTTGTCTTAACTACCCTGTGAAGAGAACTTCCTAACACCTAATATAAAGTTTCAGAGTTACATACCAGGCAGCAGAGAATCTGAAAAATATAAAAGGTAAAACCCAAGGCATCATGACAAGTTGGAATTTCTATTTATTGATTGTTTTTTTAGGATCAAGGGGAATGCCCTTATCAGGAATGTTTGGGTTGTGCTTGAACTTGCTTCAGAATAAAAGGGGTCTAGAATAGATGATATCTTTTTTTTTGAGGTGCTCTTTCTCAGTTTACTGATCTTATTTTTATAAAGCATGAACACATGCCTGTAGCATGGACCAGTTTTGGCTTAGGGCTAATGCACTATAAAGGGAAGATAAGTGTGTGTGAATATATATGTGGGTATGTATTTAATGTAGGGTTTTCATAAGTATATTATTACTGTTATTTGAAGCACTATTGACTCATTTTCTTGTATCTTTACTTGTTGCTTTTTACTTATTTTTCTCATTCTTCCCTTGTTGCAATAAGTTACAGGTTTTCTTTTGTTGTGATGGTAATTTAACATGTTTTTTTATGGCAATGTTAATTGAAACAAAATGCATTGCTGCTGTCATTGTGCTGCTAGCACTGAATTTAAGATAATCCAAGTGATGTGAAGTGGGTTTGATAGACTAGAGAAAGACCTTTAATTTTGTCTTCTGATTTTATGGATGCTGACATTCATACCTGAAAATACTTCATGTGCATTTTATAGTTGCGCTGTGATTTTCTTTCTTAATTTTTTTTTAATTCTTTTTGGCTAGTCTGGAGGAAGAGATGTCAAAATACATTATTTGGATTGAACTTTATCTGCATGGTCATTGAGTCACTTCTGTAGTGCTAGCTTTCTTTCCTATTTATCCTGTCTAAAGTCCATATTGAGTCTTACTTTTAAGTGTAGCACTAAGAGATATGGAACGCGTTTTGAACCTTTGTGACTGATGCTAGGAGGTAAAACGTCCTTTGATTTCGCTATTAATTTGCTTGAACTCCTTTTTCTTTAGCAATTCTCAACATAGCAATGTGATTTCTTATGGATTTGTTTTGGCTTTTTGGCTTCTTGACTGTTTTTTGTTTTTCCCATGAAGTTTACTGTTGCCCTGTAATTCTAATGGGGAAATGAACTTGTCTGAGGTTTGCTGTGGTGTTGCTGAGCTTCTGGAATGCAGTCGAAGGACAAAATTGTGAAGGGAACATGTGCCAGTACACTGGTAATTAAAGAGAAGACAGTATATACTCATTATTTCAATGATAAATTTCTGAAAGATGTTACGAATTGCAGAAACAATTGTTTTGCTTTGCAGAGGTATGTTTGAAAAGGTGGCTTTCATTCATGCATGTAGGTTTTAACATCACAGAATGAGCTATGTAATGGAGGAGAAATGTTGTGAAATGAAATTTCCGCTTTTTTTGACAAGTGAGGGATACTTGCCTTAACAGTCATGGCCAGTAAAAGTTTCCTTAATGTTGCTTAAGTGTTGGCTTGGCTTGTTCAGCATATGCAAAACTACATATTATTGCATGGAGAAAACTAACAGATTACAAGTTGTGCAGCGTTGGAATGTAAAGTAAATTAAATATGATGTCTGCTTTATTCCCTATTAATTTATTTGTTTCTTTTGTTCAGGTTGCCTGACCCATGGTTGAGCTTTCAGCAGAAAGCAGATTTTGCTTGGCTTTAATGTCTTTGCTTTTAAACTGGCATGATGACTCAGAAGCACTACCCAGTGTCTTTTAGTGAGGACAGTTGGGTTTCTGAGAGTAACAACATTACTCCTGAAAGTAAAGCTACTCTGCTTATTGGTCAGGACTCTTCCTTTCCATTAGGAGGACAATAATTTCTTACAGGCAGAAGCTAATATTGTGGTTTGCCTTGAAGCTAAAGAAATCTTTGACTAAGTGGCTGGTAAGAGCAGTGTCTGTCTCCTTTTGTAACTTCTGGCTGTGTGTTCCTGCCACTGTCTTTGTACTCTGTAGAGTGATCATGCAACTGCAGGGGGAGTAAATTCATCTGACTAATCTGACACCAATCTAATGTTCTTTTCCTTAGAATCAGCTGCCTGAAAGGACTTTCTCTAAGTACAGTCACTAAATCCAGTGCTAAAATTCAAGTGACTGGAAGTAGGGGACCGGTAAATGGTTGATATGAATGGCAACTTGCCAAGAGAATCCTGGCTGTGATGTCAAATCACATAATCACTTTCCCTGGCTTGCACATTTTTCTGAATCACAAGGACAGTTTGAACTTGATTTCCTTCATGGATGTAGTGAGGCTCCTTTCAGAGGTGTGTGAGTTCAGTGCTCACATCTCTTTCATAAACTCGGAATTATTTGTATTTTCCTTGTTCTTTTTGAGTTATGTGTGAGCAAAGTAATCTCTTGAAAACAAAGGAGATACTTGTTTTTCCTTCCTCTTTCCTTACATACGATTCTTGAGTTTTCTGAAACAGAATGAAACAGCCTTTAGTAAACATAAATCTTAATCTGGTTGCTTAACTGCTGTATGCCTACAATTAGCAAATACGGTGTTTTACTGTTCATAGTAAAATGTAATGCACTAAGCATGTTCTTTTTGTAAAGTGGCACTTGAGAAATATTTTTGTTAATGAAATTTTAGTTAGTTCCTGAAAAAATTGATGAAACAAATGAGCAGTTTTCCAAGAATGAATGTCTCAAGTTACTTAGGCATGAAATGTTTGAGTGTACATTTTATTGTTCTTCTGTTGTTAATTTTATAAGCTTTTTGGTTTCAAACAAATCTACTTGATGCAGTGTAATGAAAACAATTTTGTAGGTATCTGTTCTTGAATACAAAAGTTTCTTGTTGATGGAGGAGAGCTTCATTCAGAGAAATGAAATGGTTTCTTTCAAATGAAACTGAGAAATAGGGGCTGTGTAGATTCACCTTTTACAGTCTCTTCTGCTGTGGGGCCTATATTTTGTTCATGTCCATAGAGCTATACCTTTTTCTTAAAGTTAGCAGTATCGTTTTAAAGAATGGTATTAGCAATCAACTGAATTCTTGTGCATCCTTTCTTGAGGCAAAAGCTTCTTTAGTATGTGCAATTAATAATTCTAAATATTTGATTATACTTTTTTTAAAATTAAGATTGTCTTTTGATAAGTTAAAATTATTTCTTGAATTATGCTTATGTTTACTTTATATTTGGTCTTGGTGATGTGAATGAATTTTTACAAAACTTCATACTGAGGATATTGTGTTAGCAACGACATAAACAATTTTCTACTACCAAACTTCCTTTCATAGTAATTTTAATGGATATTGTTGACTTTTTACAATATCCTTTGATTAAAAGTGCAGTTATCTTCTTCACTTGGTTCACTTTGAGGAACTTGATTTAAGGCCAAAATTACTAAATATTTAAAGACACACTAAATAAATTTAGTACATGGATTTCTGATTTTTTAAAACTGATCTTTAATATTTTTAAAAAATGTATTTAGAGGCTGCATTGTGGTGTTTTTTTGTTTTGCTGTTTTGTTTTTTTTTTTCTCGTGCTGAAATACTAAAATTTTGCACAAATGTTCAAAATAGTCTTTTTTAAACACACAGGTTGAACATTCTAGCATACATTAAATATAGAAACAGTGAGGAAGTGTTAAGGGTGTGATGTCTGATGCCCATTATGCAAGGACTTAGTGGTAAAGGAGAAAATTACACAGAATAACTTTATCTCTAGTTTTTCTGGTTGGAACCTTCACTAATATTAATCAGCATTTGCTTTCTCCCTTTCTCATCCATCGTCTTTCAAAATATTCTAAAAAGTTGAAGAAAACATCAAAACTTGGTCAGGCACTATTTTTTGGCGGTCTGAATTGTGATGTGCAAGGACTTGATTTAGCTGGTTTAAAATCAATTGGACATCACCCGATTCAGAATGGTGGATTGACTCTCGTGGGCTACTGTGGAATTAGCTGTGTTTTGTTGTTTAAGGTAAAACAGTGTGGCTTTTCTACTGTGAGAGATTTGTATGGGTGTATCTATCAACATAAAATTAGACTGTTTGAATTGAGTGAAGCAGATAGAATATGATTTGACTGAAAACTTCTCATATCTGTTAGTTGACTTTTGCTGTTGTGGGCATTGCATTTTTGTGTTTTCTTTTGATGTAGGATCACTTAGGTTGGAAGATATCTCTAAGATCAAAAAATCCAACCATTAACCTGGTACTGCCAGGTCCACCATTAATCCGTGCCCCTGAGTGCCACATCTACATGTCTTTGAAATACCTTTAAGGGTGGTGTCTCCATCACAGCCTTGGGCAGCCTGTTCCAGTGCTGGATGACCTTTTTAGTGAAGAAATTTTTTCCTGATGTCTAAACTTAACCTCCCTGCCTCAACTTGTGGACGTTTCTTGTTCTGTCAGTTTTTGCTTGGGGGAAGACCCTGAATCCCCCTGGCTACACCCTCCTTACAGGCAGTTGTAGAGAGCAATAAGGTGAGCCTCCTTTGCTCAAGGTTGAAAACCGTCAGCTGCTCCCCATCTGGCTTGTGCTCCAGACCCTTTCCCAGCTCCAGTGCCCTCTGGACGCATACCAGCACCTCAGGGTTTTTCTTTTAGTGAGGGACTCAAAACTGACCACAGGATTGAGGTGTGGCTTCACCAGTGCCCAGCACAGGGGAATGGTCACTGCCCTGGTCCTGCTCCCACACTGTTTCTGGAGTACTCCCATGCAAGCCACGAGCAGACGGTTTCTCCAGGAGAGTGCTGTGTCGAAGTAAACTGTAGCAGACAAAATTCACAGCCTTTCACTTATTCCACTGCTTCGGTCGCCTGGTCATGGGAGGAGACCAGGCAGGATCTGCCTTTCACAAGCCAGTGCTGGCTGGGTCTGACTCCTCTTGTCCTGTATGTAATAACACTTGACATGATGTGCTCCATACCCTTATCCGGGACCAAGGTCTGATGACAGGCCTGTGGTTCCCTGGATGCTCCTTCGAGCCTTTTGTGTAGGTGAACATCACATGTTGTGGCATTGAGTCAACTGGAAATACCCCTGTTAGCAGCCAAGACTGCTTGTAAATAATGGAAAGTGGCTTGGTAGGCACTTGCACCAGCTCTGTCAGGGTCCATGGATCCCATTTGGCCCCATAGACTTGTGTGGGTCTTAATGGTATAGCAGGTGACTGACATTTCCCCTTAGATTATGGGGGGACTTCGTTCTGCTCCCTGTCCCTGTCTTCCAGTTCAGTGGGCTGGGTACCTGGACAGCAACCAGTCTTGCTATTGAAGACTGAGGCAAGGAAGGCATTTACTGGTCTTTAATGAGACTTTGTGAACAGTTTTATTTCAAAGGAAAAGCTTGTGGTTAAGAATTTACTGTGTCTGGAAGGTATGATAAGGCTGTCAGTGGAGAAGATCAGGTATCCTTAAATGGGATGTAGCCTGAAGGCTCAGAGAGTCTCTTGCAGCCATTGAAGGAAAAGATAAACCCACTAAACTTAACAATGACATGAAAGGATGAAACAGGAGAAACTGACATCTGCATTAGGAGTTTGGGCTGAAAGAGGATGAGATGAGAGAGAGGGTGCTCGTTTTCCAGAACTCTGCTTCCTCTACCCCTGCCTTTTGCCAGCAGGGAAGATAATGTGAAATGATTCTAGAAAAATCTATTCAACTTTTTTTTTTTTTTTTCCTTTTACTGTGCTGAAGGATATTCTGGTATTTGGAAGAGGAATTAGGCAGTTGAGGGAGAGCAAACTGAATGGTAGATATGAAAATGTAGATGTTTGAGTACAATCTTCAGGAATTAAATATGCTAACTAGTAGAACCATTGCCGTCCAAGTTATCTGTCATAAGCGGGAGTTAAATGAACAAGCTTGTGGGTAGGAATGGTTTTAGCTTTCAGCTGTATTTATACATCCTTGGGAATTAGAAAATTTAAGCCACAGTATCAGTATGTGTCTAGAGAATAATACTGAATTAAACAGTGGTGAAGCCATCAAAGCAAGTCCAAGTGTTTTATGTACTAGTGTAGTATTTTAATCAGCTGATCACTTAATGTAAGGGTGATGTGCCACCACCTGGAATGTGTATAATGCTTGCTACTAAATTCCATTTAGTCTAATTCAATATGTCATCTTTTAACAATTGCAAGCTCTGAAGAGAAGCTGTTGTTTTACCTGACATTATTCAGCATCCTTTTATAGCTGGAACTTTTAGAGCTACTACAGTTAGTAAAACTGGCAAGGCCTGTTCTTGAACACGTATGGCTTATGTAACTTACATGGCTACTCCTGTGCATGCTGAGACTTGTGCAATGACTTGGGTCTCTCTTCTCATCCTGATGGTCTCACAGTTTTCTAAGAAGTCGGTTTGCAGCACCTGTACTCCTTAATTGTCTCTGCTTCTAGACTTAAGTGCAGCATAGACTGAAACATGACTACAAATGCTTTTGGACATTTAACAGAATATTTTCTATGCAGCAGTACTGTTTATGACAAGTCCTTAATCAAACTTGTTTCTTTTTTGTTTTTTGTTGCTACAGCTGCTTCATGTGGGAGAAACAGGTTAGCAGTAGGTCTGTGATTTGTAAGAGCTTTCAGCTTTTGGTGGGATGATAGCATGGTGGGTTGATTGTGGCTGGACGCCAGGTTCCCCTCCAAAGCCCTTCCACTCCCCTCCTTGACTGGTGAGAGAAAACATGAGGAAAGGGTTGCAAATTAAGGACAGGGAGAGATCACTCAGTGATCAGACTGAACATGGGTAAATTGGTTGAATTTATTACCAATCAAATCAGAGTACGATAATGAGAAGTGAACCTACATCTTTCCTAACCCTTGTATCCTTCCTTGGCCTAATTGCACTCACAATTCTCTGCCTCCATCCCCCAGCCATTCAGGAGGACCAGAGTAGGGGTTACAGTCAGTTCGTCATACCCTGTTTCTGCTGCTCCTTCCTCATCATATATTCCCACTCCATATCTGGTTGCAACTCACTTCTGCTCAATGACTTTGTTTTTTCTCCTTATGTTATTCCAGAGGTGTTACTGCCATCACTGACTGTCTTCATCTCGGCCAGTGTGAGTCCATCTTGGGTGCTGGCTGACACTGGCTCTGTAAGACGTGAGGAAAGGTTCTAGGAGCTTCTCAGATAAGCTGCCTTTGTAGCCTCCCTACTCTCAAAACCTAGCCATGCCAACCCAGGATAAGCAAAAGAAAATAGAGAAATTGTTTATGGGCTTTTGTTTTCACAGTGGCAGATGTATTAGCAACAGTCTTTACTGTACCAGGTTTACTATGTTCTTCCGAACTGCCAGCTTTTGTTTCTCAAAGGTGGTATTTCCACAAATAAACATATTTATTTCCCACTTGAGTAAAGATTACTTGAAGTATTTTATAATGCTAACCTTGATATCCTTTGTTAATATTAATTGGAGTCAGTTAAATATCTGTCTAAACATAATGTGGATCATGTTGCGTTGTTCTCTTCTAAGGTTTTTATAGCTGTTAAAAGATTCAGTCTTCTGTTTCATCCCAGTAGCAGGAATTCAAGTTTCTTACTGCTCTTACTAATTTAGAATTACTGAGCATCATCAGTCTGTCACCTTTTCTAATGTTTAGAATTATACTTTAGTAGGAGATGTCAGATGCCAAATTACCACTTACTATTCAGTGCTTGCTTTCTGCTTGACTGAGGGTGATGGTACTTTTTGACTGCTGATTGCAGCCACCTCCTGGTCCTGTGCACCAGTACAGACAAGAGCTGCAGAGAGGAAGCAGGCAGTGTTCCGTCTGCTGTGTTTAACTGGCTGCCTAATGAGAAGCATACACTGACTCTGGTAATGGCCAAGCAAAGGCCTGTGCG
This sequence comes from Irena cyanogastra, assembly GCA_013397155.1. Taxonomy (NCBI): domain Eukaryota; kingdom Metazoa; phylum Chordata; class Aves; order Passeriformes; family Irenidae; genus Irena; species Irena cyanogastra. Next base: position 134,415 of record VWZV01010797.1, read on the forward strand.
GAAATGGGGTTCACGAACAATCGTTCAACACTGAGGAGTCTTGCATAAGAGTTTGCAAGTTTCTCATAGGAGAATGATAAATCTTGCAAACATATACAGAGCGTCATGAATTTGACCCCCTCCTCTCTTATTAGAGCTCTGCTTCATCAGAGGGTCTTGTTGGGATGCAAATATTTAAAACTGCTGGGGTAAGCCATCCCTTAGAACAAGGTGTACAGTTATGGTTGTTATTCTAGACAGTTTGCTGACTTGTCTGTTCCAAAGACCACCCAATGACTGAAGTTCTTTAAGTTACCATTATAGTTCAATGCTTCATTACACCTTTTTTTTTTTTTTTTTTTGGTGTATTTTCCCCTTTGCCATCCCTTTTCCTTGGCTAGACAGTACTAGTAGCTTCCTTGAATGTTTTCATGTTTGCTAGACTTCAGTGCTTTCCTATGGATACTGTCCAGTATTTTCATATTTTCTGAAGAAAATTGCCTGTGGTGGGCAGTAGTACTTCTGTTTAGTACTTGATGTCTAAAGCCGGGGTTCAGATGCAGTTCCAGGACTGCGCGTCCCTTTCCGGTTAGCTCTTGCCCCAGCCCAGCTCTAATGGGTACTTTTCCCTACCTCCTCTGGTTTTGTGGTCCTTTGCCTTCGCCAGAAGTGTGGCAGTGACAGGGAAATGAAGAGAGGCTTTTGTGGGGTACAGCTCAGGTTTATTTTGCTCAGAGCAAAAAAAATCCCACAAAAAGTGAGATTTCCCCTCTGTGCAGCAACTTATAAATGGGGGTGGGGACAGGGGAGGGGTACAGGCATGGGGCCAATTAAGGACAGGGGGGCAAACCAAGACAAAAGGAACCTTAGTAAAATGAATAAAAGGAGGAGGGAGAAACTGAGCACCTGTTGAGATCCTTGACAGCCTCCCTGGAAT
>VWZV01010799.1:1676-12974 GCA_013397155.1 Irena cyanogastra
AACTTTTAGTAAATACAATACATAAATACACGTATGCTTTCTCTGTGATTTTATGACATATGAGGAAGAAATAAAGCTTAAAGGAGAAAAATTTACTTAAAGAAAAATTAAAAAGCAAATACCAGATACAGATATCAGATACAAAGGAATCTAAACCCAAAGAGATAGACTAGCAAATAAGCAATTTTATGTAAAGTAGTTAGTTAAAAAAAAATAGTGCTGTTGACATTGAGGAAGTGATTATCATATAAACACTTCAGAAAAAACTTCTTTATGCAAGGTGTAATTAAATTAGAGCTTGCAAAGGTATGGAGCTTTTAGAGTTTTCTGAAGGCAAAACCCCTGAACAAGATCAACACTACACATGTGCTACTGTGATCATCACCACGTATTTTGTAGCTACAGCAAGATTGCTAGCAGATGCTTTCCAGTCTCCAGTTACTGTAGAAGAGCACTGTAAGGGACAAATTTGTATGCTGCATAGTGATGCAGAAGGTGGCCATCCTGGCAGAACTCCTCAGAGAATATGACTCAATATGAGATTAGGTCAGAGGAATTAGTTGTGCCTTGTTACTTCAGCAGAGATTCACTCTAATTACTAGAATCAGTAGAGATTTGTCACTGATTACCAGGTGAACGAAACATAATAACCCAACACCTACACCTGCCAGGCATAATACTGGGGTCTTAAAAGATGATTTTCATGGCTGTCAGTTCTGTAGCAAATATTTTATGGAAAATATTTTCAGTTTGTACAAGTGTAGCAAAGGAAGACATCACTAAGCAGTACAGTAATTCAAATATAATCATTTATCAATCGTATTGCATCTGAGACAACTCTTTAACAGGTGAAACACTGTCATGATATCAGTGTACACACGGAGACTTGAAAGGTGGTGTATTTTAAATGGTGATGTAGAACATTAAAACATGTGATGGTGATTGGAACATTTTTAAGATATTTTTTCAAGAGAATATTTTTAGCTTTTGCATTACTCAATCTACATGTAGATGGGCGTACTTCTTGTATTTTGTAGCTTTTTATCTTGCAGTTTGAAGTTTGTAAAAACATGTTTAAAGAGAAGTACTGTACACTCATATGTGGATTAACATAGCAGTGCTAAACTGTTCTAGTTTCATTCTTCCATTTTAGGTTCACGATAACTACTCAGGCTCAAGGCTTGTTATTATTGAAATGCATGTAAAACAGAAATTTAAACCTGTATGTGTTCTTTTGAATTCTGGAAAGCTACTTTCTACAGAATGAACAGCAAAGCCTTGGCTCAAAAGAAGAAATTCACAGAATTAATAGGTTATGTAACTCCACTTCACTCCCTGTTTCAGAGAGTAGTTTCCTTACATGAGGATCAAATATATACCTTTGGCTAATTCAGCCGTGTATTCAGAATGATGTGTAAACTTGAATGGTTTTTCACAAATGTTTACGTGGTTTACTGCAAAAACTTCTTACTTGAAGCATTTGAACGATGTTGTCATTTTTTCTTCTGCAAATTTAAGTATTTCTTCAAAGCTTCAATGAAACACTCTCTTGACTGTTGAAAACCTTANTTATTCATAGAGAAAATTAGAAGGGCCAAAGCCCAACTAAGACTCAATTTTACTATGGCCATTAAAGAAAATAAGAAATGTTTGTATAGATATATTAAGAACAAAAGGAGAGTTAGGAGAATCTCCATCGTGTTGGATGCAGAGGAAAACATAGTGACAAAGAACAAGGNCAAAATAGTTCTTCTATAGATAGCTAAAATTTCTTCTGCAGTTCATAGTCACAAAACTTGTACAAGGTAAGAGAAAACTCTTGGCAACAGTATTTCTTCAGCCCTTTTGTCTAAAATAGACTGTATTAAAACATGAGAGAAATGCACATAATATAAGCAATGAAGAAGGAAGTATAAAAAAATGAAGTTAAAGTGACAGATAGAACTATGGATTTGTACCCATTTCTGCCTTTAGGGATGATCCTTCGCAAGACAGCTGACAAAACAATTTCCGTACCATTTCTGTGATGGTTTTAATGAAGTTTTATGAACTTCTGAAGGTCACACATTGCCCTCTTTAGGAGCCTGGTTAACAGAGTTCTCTGGCAGTCTGACCTGAAGGGTAATGGAGGCCAGAGAGGCTGGCCATTCTAAAAGAAGGAATCATTACAAGCACAGAAGCAGACTGTCCCCATGTGCTGAAAGATGGGTCGGTGAGGAAGAAAACTAGCCTGGCTGAACAGAGAACTTTGGCAGGAATGCAGGGATGAAAAGAGGCTTTATNACCTTTGGAAGAAAGGGCAGACAACTCAGAAAGATTACAATGATGTTGTGAAGTTATTCATAGAGAAAATTAGAAGGGCCAAAGCCCAACTAAGACTCAATTTTACTATGGCCATTAAAGAAAATAAGAAATGTTTGTATAGATATATTAAGAACAAAAGGAGAGTTAGGAGAATCTCCATCGTGTTGGATGCAGAGGAAAACATAGTGACAAAGAACAAGGAAAATTAAGAAGTACTTAAGGCCTTATTTGCTTCAATCTTTGACAGTAAGACCTTTTGTTCTGGGGCCACCCAGTCCCTTGAGCTGGAAGATAGAGACAGGGAGTCCCATGACAGAATGAAGAACATGAAGACAGAATGAAGGCCCTGTGCTTTGTCTGACAGCTACAAAATATTTTGGAGGGACAGACAAAGAAGGAGAGATGGAGGAGCTGCCCTTTATGTCAAAAATGGGGCTGATTGCTGTCTTCAAAGAGCAGCAATGCACAGGTTGAGAACTGATGGGTGAAAATTAGAGACCAAGAAAGCGAGGGTGACTTTTGGGTAGGTGTCCAGTAAAGGCCCCCTGATCAAGATGAGGAGACTAATGAAAAGTTCTTTCTTCAGCTGCAGATAGCATCATGGTCATGGGCTCTGATCCTGATAGGGGTCTTCAGCCACCAAGACATCTGCTAGAAAAGTGCCACAAGTAGCATCAAGGAGTCCACGAAAGTAGAGGAGTGCATTCAGGAAAACTTCCTAGTACGAGCGATTGAAAATCCAAGCAGAGGAGAGTCACAGCTGAATCTGTTATTCAGTAGAAAAACTGTTGCAGAAGAACTTATCAGAGAGGTAGGGTTAGAGGTAGAAGAAGAGGTCAGGCAGGGAAGGCAGGAGGAGGTCAGTATGGCTAAGGCAAGACCTCTGAGCCAAACCAAAACACAAAACAAAGTGGAAAACACTGGAGACAGGGATATGCATCCTGGAGAGATGAGCGATGTAGCCTGAGAGCACAAGGTGGGGATCAGAAAATTAAAGGCACAGATGGAACTGAACTTGCCTAGGGATGTGAAATATAATAAGAAGAATTTTTTCAGGCACATAGAGTAACAGAAGAGGATGAAGGAAACTGTACCACTTGCCTTGAGGAGTGAAATGGGGGATTCAGCTACAACTGATATGGAGAAGGGTGAGGTATTCAAATTTTATTTTGCTTCAGTCTTCACTAGCAAGAAACCTAGCCACACAACCCAATTCACAAAATCCAAAGGAAGGGATAATGGTAAGACCAAGTTCGAACCATCTCGGGAGCATCAATATACTCAAATCTGTGGGACCTCATGAGATGCATCTGGGGATTCTGAGGGAACTGGTGGAACAAGTTGTTAAGCCCTTATCCATAACAGCTGTGTAGCAATCTAGTGAACTTTCCAGTGATTGAAACACTTTTCCCTAATCTAAAAAGAGAAACAGGAAAACATCAGGAACTACAGGCCAATGCATATCAAATCTGTGTCTGGCAAAATTGTGAAGCAGATCTTTCTGGTGACTATGCACATGGAAAATAGAAAGGTGATTGGTGATGGCCAGTGTGGCTTCACCAAGAACAAATCATGCCTCACAAATTGAGTGTCATTCAGTGGTGTATTACAGTATTTGTGGAAAAGGAAAGACTGATGTCACTGCCTATACTTGTTCAATGCATTTGATACTGTCCCACACAATGTTCTTTCCTCTAAAATGAAGAGGAATGGATTTGATAGACGAATGACTTGGCTGAAAATGAATGAGCTGGATTATTTCATTTACAGAGTGTGCATGACAGGTCAGTCATGCTGTCAGGTCCAGTCAGCAGAGTTTTAAGAAAGCTTGACCAACCTTATCTTCTACAACAAGGTGACCTGTTTATCGGATGATGGAAAAGCTGTGTGGATGTTCTTTCCTTGGACTTTAGTAAAGCCTTTGATGCTATTTGGCATCTCATTTTACCAGAGAATTAGCCTAATACCTGATCAAATTCAAAACTTTAGTTCTCTTGGTACTACACAAACCATGGAAAGACCAGGAGTTCCTGTCATTGTTGAGCTGGCCATTTGCATCATGTCCACTGACAAATGAAAGTAGAACAGTTGCAGTGACAGGATGAAACTCAAATAATTCATAGAAATCCAGCCCAAAAAAGCTTTTCAACACTTAAGAGAGAGTATCTTCTATTTACTTAATAGGACAGACAATTCTTTTATATTTAAAGCATACATTTTTTAAAATTATTTTCTTGTCAGAGGAAGAAGAAGAAGAAGAAGGTCTGCAGCCAAAGATCTGCAGTCCTTTTTGCTGGTTTAACACTTCCACTCTTAAGTGTAAAAATAACCTTGTTAGGAGTAGAACTTGTGCAGGAAGGTGCATTGAAAAATCATGAGTTTATTTAGGCATTTCAAAGGACGTAGTACAAAAAACCATTTCTTAATTCTGCATAGGTCAACTTCCATTTACTTATTTTTAATTTAAAATACAGCATAGATATTACTAGTAAAAAATGTCTTGTGAGCATTGCAAAATGACAATACGGGTTTATTCCCTTTTGTTTACTGACAGATATCCAATTATTTGCTTTACAGTTATACAAAGATAATATTACATGTTGCTTTTATTCAGAGACAAACAAAAAATGAAGCTCTTTTTACATTTTCCGATTTTCATGCATCAAAATATTAGTTTCAAAGTAACTAAAACTGCACTATGTAATCCAAGCAGCAATCCAAAGAGTTCGACATTGAATATTTGACTCTCTCCAAACATATTTTTAAAATTCTCAAGAAGAGGAAAAATTCTCCAACAGAGCACAATGGCAGTAGCTTCAAATAATTAATGCAAATTTCAAACAAGAGTTCTGTAACAGAATACTTCATTGAACTTGTACCATTTTTAGATTTATGCTTTTCTAGTACTTATACACTCAAGTGATCTGTCTGTCTGCGCTTTTTTAGATTTTTCTTACATGTTCCATGCCACCATTAGCACATTCTCGTGTAATTAAAAGAGGAATAATAGCCAGATGGGCCAAAACTAAGGTACTGTTTGTTTGGAAAACAAGAAAGGTCAAAAGAAGCTTCTCTGGTAGATACCACTTAATTGTCCATAACAGTTGCATTTGGCCATTTAGAACCAATCTCACACAGAAGAAAACATTTCTACAACAATCTGACATTTCAACCTCCAAAGCAAAACTTTATTTGTTTGAAAGAAAGTAGTTGATTGTGAGATATAGGCTGTGAAAGATAGCACCAGAAGACATCTATTGACCTTCCCTTCACTTGTAGACTTTTTTTTTTTAATGACTGCTACAAATGAGCAGCAGGTGATTTCTTTCGTGCAGCAACTCTCATACTGAAAGGCATTGGTGAGATCCTTTGTTCCCCCAGATTGTCAGGGCTGGGCCAAGGAGGCTGTGAACCCAGGACAGGCAACACTCACAGTAGAAGGAAATGTCTTTTGCAGCAGATCCACTCTATGGAAAGCCAACAGCAAGAGAACTACCAATACAAATGTATTGATCTTCATGGGGAACAGTAGCAAAGTCACACAGAGAGTGAAGTAGGGCCCAAGGATATCCCCTTTTCTAATTTCTCGTTGGTTCACCTTTGCAAATTACTCTTACAAGCTTGGTGTATAAACACATTGGAAGCTGAGATGCCTTCCTGAGCAGCCCGCCTGCCTCAAGATGCTGGTTTTGTACTGAAAATACAGAAGGCAAACTAAATAACAAGGAGGTCAAATATGGGCAACACAACACTTGTGCCAATAAAAAAGCAATTAAATAGATGATTAATATAAGAGTCATCTGCATTCATGGGGCAAAGCTTGACCCATATCTTTTGCTGTTTTTTGTTTCCAGCAATCAGACAAATCACCTTTAACTACCCAGACACTGCCAAGTCCCTATAACAAGGCATTGCATTGAAAAGACCTTTAATGGTAACACATCACTGTACGTTGCAGACTATGCAGTTCACTAAAATGAAAACCCTTCTGTTTAACTTTTCTCCCTTCTATATGCATCTGTGTATCTGTGTATTCTGACTGTGGATTCTGTGGCTCATTAGGAAAAACAGTGACTGCATAGGTGACAGACTATTGGATGCAGAAAAGCAAAGTACACACCATCAGATGCCACTTGCAAGGTGAGGATGAAGATTAATCACTTTTGTGTATGACATAAAACATCCAAGCACCCTGAAGCCATGTCTGACCATGTACCTACATCATTGGCTTACAGGTTTATTCCTAGTAGTCAGTAGGAATAGCACTGTAGAAGGAGGAAAGGGTTGGTAGGACGTGGTAGGTGAAAAAATCATGAAAGAGATGCACATCCAACCTCAAAGCTAAATGGATAGGAGACAGTCCCAGACTCAATTATGAGTTATTATGGATGATCAATCTCTTTAGTAGATCCCTTTGTAGGCCTAGAGGCCATGACTTGGAAACGGACATTGTGCCACAGCAGCAGTTCACTTAACTCACACCACCCCGGGTTGGGAAGGGTGCTTAGGCTGAAGAGTATAGGGCAGAAATGTTACTCACAGGTGGCTGTAGGTGACAGCAGCTGTGTGTTGGAAAGGTCCCAGGGATCCACTTGGGGAGCCCAGAGCTGCTCATGCCCAGGTATTAGAAGGTCCTGAACACCAACTGGTGTTATCTCCTCATCGCTCAGCATCTTGCTGAGAGTTTCACAGTGTCTCTAGGAGTAAAGGAAAAAAGCAGCAGAGGTAGTCACAAAACCATGCTTCACAACTACCCCACAACATGACAACCAACTCACAAACACCAGTGAAAATGAGCTGCACAGAACCAAAGCCTTTCTTAGCTCTGTAGTATGAAGAATCTTAGGAAGGAGAGAGGGAGAAGTGAGGCATGCTTCCACACTGCTGCTTTACTCAAACTGCCCCATTCACCAGACTCATATTTTGGAATCTGATACAGACATCATCCATCACTACTTTGTTTCACAAGACCAGAGACAAGCAGGTCCATAGGGACACAAGATATAACTAAACACACAGCAGAGCTGGCCCGGAAAGCTGAATGTTAATGCAATTCCAGACTATGCAAGCAAGCTGTCCCATGGGAAATTTACAGATATCCAGTCCTGTCTACTAAAAGGTAGTAAAAGCCTCTTATAGGACTAGAACCAAAATATATCTCTGGCTGCCCTCCTATTAGAATATTGTTGAAATATAAATATGCTTAGCAGTGAGAAAGAAAACAGCTTGTTGTTAGAAGTGGAAAACCAAAATAGTGCTTTCATCAATACGTCAAATATAGTAAAAATCTGTTGGAAAATGGTATAAAATAATAAAAAAACACAAACCACCAAATCATAGGCATTTTTCCTAAGTACTGATGTATTCTGTGGCTTTGACATTAGAAAACACAGATATACTGAGATGATGTCTTTTCATGAACTTCTAGTTGCTGAAAAGGTTGAAACTTAGTGGAGAAAAAAGGGACCAGAAAGTTTAAAATAGTTGTATTAGATTATAATGAGGGACTTGTTTTTGTAGTATTATTCATAAATTTTTCTGGTATATTTGCTTTCTGGCTATCAGAGGAAGCTCAGGATGTGCAACTCGGAGTATTCAGCATGCATTTACCATGCTTGTGAAATCAACATTTCTAAAATCCCAAAACCATGTGTGTGTTTAAAGTTATACACTTTATGCATTTATCGAGTCACTCTGGATTCTGCTACTGCTCCTCAGTAACAATGAACATCAGCAGAATCCCTTATGTAAAACCCTACATGGTGAGAGGTGTAGCAATACATATGTTATTACCTGTAGAACAAAGACCAGATGTTCTGAAACAATGGGAAATGGACATCTATACTCGTAGGGACAGATCTCTTCTATCATTCCCTTCTTGGGAGGCATTGGTTTTGTAGCAAAATATTCCAATAAAAACTGGGGTGTTTTTTACAAGTACTTCTCCACAACTCAGGAAAATGCAGAATCAACATAAGCAGACTTCCAAAGCCTGTATGTCAAGTCTGTACATAGTCTGAAGGCTCACAAAATTCAGCTATTTTATCTATTCAAATGATTTGTTAACTCTGATATTTAATGATAGTTGTTTCTCATATTTATGTTAATTTTCCCAACCTCCCTCTGCCCCACAAAATATCAATCCAACAGGCTTCTGCTTAAAATAACAGCCAGCAACATTAGTTACATGGAAATCAAATTTTACCCTTCAGGTATATTCCCCACTCTCCTAACTTCAAGAAATGATTATACATTTTGAAAAGCGATATCTAGAGCCGTTCCAAGTGAGAAGAACCTGAAGATAGTTTTAGACTAATTTGATGCTGATTGCCCCTTAAACCACATCATATCAAATTCATGCATTTTTCTACTGTGATTTCTGGTGACATATGGAATCACAGAGTCATAGAATGGTTTGAATTGGAAGGTATCTTAAAGACCATCTAGTTCCAAGCCCCCTGCCATGATCAGGGGCTCCTGCCACTACAGCAGATTTCTCAGAGCCTCATTCAGCCTGGCTGTACACAGTTCCAGGGATGGGGCAGCCACAACTTCTCTGGGCAATGGGTTCCAGCGCCTCTCCACCCTCACAACAAAGAATTTTGTCATAATAGCTAATCTAAACCTGCTGTCTTTCATTTTGGAGAAACTTCCCCTTGTTCTGTCATTACACGCTCTTGTAAATAGTCTGTCTCCACCTTTTTTGTAGGCTTTCTTCAGGTACTGGAAGGACACAGTGAGGTCACCCCAAAGCCTTCTTTTATCCAGTGGACAGTCGCGATTCTCTCAGCCTTTCCTCATAGAGAGGTGCTTCATTCCTTTAAAGAAACACGTGGTATTAAAATTGCAATCTTGGCTTCAGAGCTAAAGTACAGTCCCTGACAGATTCTACAGAAGTTTCACTTCTTCTGTTTCCCATGACAAATGTCTATCCCTTCACTTGAAGCATCCATATATAAGAGGTTTTACATACTTCCTGTTCTTCAGAACATAGGCTCCAGTAGTAGATATGAAAAATTTGCCTTTTTTTCTTTTTTCCCATTAATTTTTCCATCTTTTTAAATTTGATATTTCGGAGCCTGGAAATGCTGAGTGGAGCTACAGACTCAACTAGATTTAATCCTGATTAATAATGATGTAAAAGTAGAATTAGGCTACATGTTAATGACCATATCAAATCCAAATCAATTAATAGTATTTATCTCATGGAAAGTGCTGAATGCCAATGCAACAATGCTTATCAGCCTTTCAGTTTCTGTTATGAATTGTTGTCATATCATATATTACACTGTATTTAATTTTCTGCCCCAAGCAGTTTTTCTTGTAAGCCTGTTAATAGATAATTCATCTCCTTGTAGCTTGGTTGCTCTTCCAACGGACCCGGTTTAGCCTCAATTTGTCAGTGAAACTGCGTCTAAAGCAGTTTATTTCTGGTTCTGTCCTCAAGATTCAAGGTTCATTGTATTTATTCCATTCAATGCTAAGATACATAATTCTGCGCTCAAGTGGACAGACAATCAACTCTGATGATGAAAACCTTTTTCATACTGGGCTTCATAGAGGTTATTAAATACACGTTTGTGTGATATGGTTCTTCCTGGTGAGATCTTCAATACTTGAGGGCAACTTAATGTAGAGGACACAAGCTTCATTAATTTTAGGGTTTGCTCATCTTTGAACATAAAAAACCCATATTTTTTAGATTCCTTTTTATTAGATTGACTTTTACATTCCTGATGGCCAAAATGCTAGTAGAGATACCTTCATTTCTGAAAAATGTGACTTCTTTGTAGAGACCACTTAAATTGCACTTTATTCTTCAAGCTGTTTTAATAATGCACACAATATAGTACAACCACATATACAGCTTGATTCGATTAATTCTGGCATTTGATTGGAAAGTAAAAAACCTTTTGTTTTGTTTTTATTATTTTCAAGGTTTTACAAAGGAGGAAGGAGATTTCTCACTGAGATACATATAAAAAGTATAAATTTCTTAGTTTAAGTTCCACTTAAACTTTCACAGAGGAAAAAAAAACTGCAACATTGCTTTAGAATTTTTATTTACCATATATTACAGGAAGAAAGTCCAACCCTTACTAAAACAACTAGTAGTTACAGTAGGATCAGTAGCATAAATGTCCAAATTTCAAGGGACTCAATCTATCCAAAAATTAAATAAAGAAAATGTGGAGAACTTTTTCACAGTTAAAACAATAGTAGTACGTCTTTTTAATAGTTTTGACTGACAGCTTTTAGGGAAACACATTCCTTTACACATTTCAATATTAACTTCTAACAATATTACAGTGTTATGATGATCATTAGGTTTTAATTAGATTTTAAAAATGCAGCTAGGTGTTATTTTGTCATGTCGCCATGCCTTACGTGCTTAGCCTTCTTGTTGGATAAATAAAGAGGTCTCATCAATGTACTTTTAAAAGTACAAACTTTTTCTTTTCATGAGCACTTGACCTGAATGTTCATTCTTTCATACTTCTGTCCAGTCACCATTCAGAATCATGAATATTAAGCATGATGCAGGCCTAAGTCATCAGAACAATCACTAAAATATTGAATAGTTCTGAAATTTAAATACTCTTATAATTAAAGGAAGCATTTAAATAGGTATACTGATAGGATCGGTAGCACAGTCTTGACAACTGGCCATACAATCTGAGGTGATGAGTTATATTTGAATTTTCCATTTGTTGATTTCTGTATGACAAAGTAAATTGGCTGAAAAATAGTATACATATGCATTTGAATCAAACCACATTCAGCTCTTCCTCTTAACTACACTGATTTGAATTTTCACGTATTTTTTAGCTCATCATTCTGCACTTTTTACCTTTTCCTATTAACTGTCCGGGAAAACACTACTGTCGGAGAAAGGAATTGTCATGGGTTAGGTGGATCTTGCTTTCACTCTCTGTGTGAAAGAGTAAATATTGCTAAATCTCATTACTTGAAAAGTGTGGTAGACAAGGACAG
>VWZV01010800.1:0-92729 GCA_013397155.1 Irena cyanogastra
ATAACCAGCATGAAATGCATTAAATAACACAAAACTTCCTTATTATTCCTTCACTGCAGTGTTAATGGGCAGGTCAGTTGACCTACATATTGGTGTCACAGTAATGGGGCTGCTTTTTTTGTGGTGTATTTGGTTTCCTATACTCTCCTTTCTGCAATCTAGTAGAGAGTTGGAGAACCTGTAAGTAACCATTTTTTCCAACTGCTACTGATTAAATTCTTGTCTGAAAATTTGTGATATAATAAAAATTTTAGGGAAGTTGGTGCATTTCCTTAGGGTTAGCTGATTAGCTCTTGGAGAAAGAGAGAAGCAAGAGTATGTTGGTCTTTGAGGTTGGTAGTTGCTTGAGCCAAGTGAGGGGTTATATGTGACTTAAAATCCAGGACTCTGCAGCACAGGCAAGGAATCCCTGAAATAGTACCTAGAGGCTACCCATCAGTCAACATGCTTTTTGAAGAGAAAAATACCGAGGCATCTCCCAGTAGCTGGTAGGTTCAAAGCAAACAGATTTTAAGCAGTATGTATTTAAACTCTGGAATTCCTCGTTGTTGACTATTCTGCTTGCTGGAAGTTTGCATGAGTTCAGTAAGAGGTTAAAAGTATTGGTGGAAGAAAAATTGTTCTTATACACAGACATTACTGTGGTTTAATTTGTCATTGAGCTGCAAATGAATTGAGTCTACAACATGTTTGGAGGAAATGTTTTAGTATACTTGCTTTACCTCATTCTCTTTCCTTTATGCTTGATGCTTAAGGGAATGTGAGGGAGATGATACTGAACAAAGAGAAAACTTCAGGCCTGTTATATCTCTTCATGGAGTCAGTAAAGAAATAGAAAACATTCTTATCTTATTTTTTATCATTGTCATTGCACTAATTCCTAGGACTTCTTCTATGATCAACTGAGGCTAGTATTAAGAGCTGAAAGCTTCTGAAAGGTATTTCAACCCTACTGGCAGTTTTTGCCAACTATGGCTAAACCACAAGTGTCACCAGTTTCTCTCTTTTACTGCTGCAGTACCCACAGGGGTCTGGCAAGTCTTGCTCTAGTTGTTTCTGGTTCTTTGTCAGTCCAAGAGAGCCATCTTCTGGATTAAAATCTCTCTCTTCAAGGAGAGCAGCAACCTGATAGTCTTGTCCTAACTAATTCATCTGGTGCTTGAATAGATGAATATCCAGCTTTCTGAAGGCCTTTCTCCTCATGCAAAAGTTTTCTAGCTATCAGTTAGAACTTGTCTTAGTTGTCTGTGACTGTCATGCAAACACTGACTGACACAAGACACCGAGAAGCATATATGAAGCTTCAGGTAACTCTGCTCTCCTGAGAATGAATTCTCATCTAGGACAATTCAGTATTCTCTGCCTGCACTTGTCTGGAATTAACAGGAACACAATGTGGACAGTCAGTCTGTCTCAGATGGGTGTGGGCTAATCATCCTTTCACAAATGGTCTTAGACTGCAACGTTCAACCAGATTACTATACAAACCCATTTCTTTGTGCTAGTGTGATCTGTGTAGCACTAAAAAGCCTCTGCTATATCGCTCTTCAAAAATTTAGCACAAATCCATGGGATTTGACAGTGTGGTGCCTGGAAGGTTGCAGATTTTTGGGAAGTTGTGTGTGACAAGACCTTGAAGTCAAAAACCACGTAGCCTCATGGACATACGGACTTGCCTAAAAACCTGCAGCTGCCAGACTTGAGACACACTTTTCAAATCAAGGCATCGTGTTCGGATTTGTTTTAGAGAAGAAATGATTAACTGGCCAGTTCTGTTGTTATGAGCTATGTTTACAGTTTTATTGCTTAACTTCCTCATCTTCATAACTCTGAGGTTTTCTCTTTGTGATATTGTCAGCAAACACAAATACATTGTCAGCAAAGAATTCACAGAGGAAAGGAAAGTTTGCAGTTTACAGATTGAGTAATAGCCTTTTCCTCTTAAGTCCTGATTTTGGCCAAGGATGGAGTTAATTTTTTGCAGTCTCCAGGAGAGGGTGTGGCTGACAGGGTGTGGCCAGAATCCAGATGTTTTACAATACCACCTCAGGTTATTGCTGGAAGTAAGGGAAGGGGACTCTGGCTTCTGAGCAAAAAGGTATGGCTCCCGATTGGGAAAAAACATGGTTGTGGTCATCTCACATCATCCTTGGTGAGCATTTTGCATGTAAATTGCCCTCTCTTTTGTATGCTTTTATTATTAGTATTAATATACGTTTGTTTTCTTATCTCATTGCTGTTTCCAGTAAATTGTTATCTCACCCCATCATCTTTGCCTTTTGTCCCTCCCATCCTCCTCCCTGGCCACCCTCAGTGGGTGAGGGTGGAAGAGGAGGGGAGAGGTAGCAAGCAGTCAGCAGTTTGGTTTGGGGAGTTTTGTGAGAGAACTGAACTGGGGAGTACCATTCCTCAACCACAACACTACTGAATTTCTCTAGAAAGAAGAGATACATGCATGCCTTTTTTCCCCAGTGCATTTATTAATCAGAATGAGTGTGTAGTGCATGCTTCTGAGAGATAAAGATGGGAATTCCACAAAAAAGGCTAATCTGTACTTTTTTGTCCAGTGATAGTCTAACCTTTGGAAACAGTTTTATGGATGTAGAATTTTAAAAAGCCAAAAGTGGTACTTCTGCTGTGGGTATAGAAGCTCAAAGTTCAAAGTAGTATTATGTCTTTGCTGCATATTGTGGAATGTGAAGGATATAGGATGCTCTGAATTTCAATTCATCACTACTTCACTTTTGCCTCCTGTAAAAAAGAAATTCTGAATTAGTTAAAAATGAGAAGGAATGGAAAGTGTAGATATTTCAAATACTACTATAGAAGCCAGTTATCTGAGTAAGAACAGTTTAATTCAAGATTTTTAGACACTCTTTGCCAAAATGCTCATTACATTTCTACCCCAATTTTTTCTTCTTTAAGGTTGGTTCAGATATTTCCCAGGGCCACAGGACCCATACTGAACTTTCACTGTTTGTCTTCTGTCCGGATGCTTGAAAATTTCCCAGGACATTCTTTCTGTGGGTGTTCACATTATAATTTGTGCTATTATGGATGCTGATCATTCCAGCAAATAGCCTGAGACTTTGCAGAAGGAGTTCTAAAATACTTGCTGTTTCCTCTGAACAGTAAAAGATGAATATAAGGTTACAATCTTATTTAATATTTCCTACTTTGTTTTCTCTTTGCTCTTGGGCTCTGCTGGGCACACACATCTCCAGGGCCCCCTCTCCAAACCTGTATATGTACTTTGACATCCGTGGCCTCTGCTTAGGTTTTGGCTGGCTCTCCTTCCTGTTCCTCTCAGTCTTTTCACTTTTGGGACTGTGCTGAAGAGTCTGTTGTCTTATCCCCTCCTTTTCTTGGGACCTACAGAGAGCTGCTTTTACCTGTACTGTCTTTGTTCTGCCAGGTTTTTTTTACTTGTGGACAATTCTTAATGGCCACCTCATTTAAAAGCAGTAATCCCAGCACCCTTTCCCTTTCTTTGTTACCCTGACTGTAACAATGTACAGTGTAACACTGACTGTATGACTAGAAAAAGAAACTTCTTGTGACCAAAATTAATAAAAAGTACCATCCCTGGAAATACTTGCAGGCATCACTTGTCTGAGGAGAACTTCCACAAAAACAAGGACAAAGGATAGTCCTTTTCCACTGAAAAACACGCTGTAAAGAAATTGGAAGAGGAGCTGAGTTAAATCTGATTCTGTACCTAAGACATTCAATTTGCACAGCTGGTGACTTAGGGAACTGATTCTGGTGCTGTGTTTATCAAGTTTTAAACATGTAATAAGGTAAAGGAGATCAAGTAGAAAGCTGTAAAGCGTCATCTAGATGACAGACTCAATCTGCGCAAGCTGTTTCTTTGACTCTGGAGAGGTTGTTTGTGTACTGATCCTGGGAGTTTACTGAATACAAGACCAAGGGTTTACTCCTGAAGGACTTGTCTGGAGTCCTTCATTTTTTTATCCTAAAGATGTTAGTTTTATCCTAAAGATGTTAGTTTTAAGTGCTATGCAGGATTGTATTATCTACATTCTCAGACCTCTGAATTTTATGAAAAGTTCTGAAATGTCCATTAAGGCTTTTGTAAATCTAAAACGGAATCCCTTGTGTTATCTTCAGTGTTAGCTCTTTGTACACATAAAATTCAAATAATTTTCATTTTAAAAATCAAAATATTTCCTCTTGTACTATAGTTTTAAATTTAGAATGCAATCCATATATATAATATAAATATTGCCTGGTTTTGTTTTGGTGAAGTCTCTTATATTTTACTTCAAAGTGTGAGTGCCTACTTTTCCATTGGCAGTATGGATGCACACAACAGATAATGTTTCAGTGTTTTGATTCTGAATGTTCACCTACTGAAGTACGTGTAATTTACATCCTCAAGACATGTCAGTAGTGTTCATGAGGGGAGATCTGTAATTTTACATACCACAGAGATTCAGGAGATGGCGTGCTTCATACAGCATTTTATTAGCATCTACTCTTAATCTCTCTTTTATTTTTCTTGGTAACATTTAGTGATTAATGGGAGTCTTAATTTGCATGTTCACTTTTATGGCCATTGCAGGGTGTTATCTGCCAGTAGGAGTCTTAAAGTTCAGTGAAAATTTCATGCATACTAATAAGAATGCAAATGAGTGCTGATGAAAGAAAGAGTATGTCTCAAGGTAGGACATGTCCATCTTACTTGCAAAATTCGTTTTAGACAAAGGTGGAATTAAAATGAGTACATCCAGATAAGATTTGAAGCAGCAGTTTTAAATGCATGCAAAGATTCATTTTGCCAAAGCCTTGGGGACCAGGGAAGATGTTTTGGTTGCACTCAGTACACACGTTACCTTCTCTGCCAGGTTTAAAACATCTTGACTGACAATGGTGATGGTATTTTGTTTTGTTAGCTTGGGGAATGGGAATGTAATGTAAAAATTTTTACCAGCTATAACTGTAAAGTTTTAATTAAGTATATATATCTGTGTGCATATGTTGTTCAAATAAAATGTAATAAAGCACCTACCTACTTGTTTCCATCAACAAATATTTGACTATGGTATAAAGCTGTTGAGTAATTTGAAAGTGCATTCACCAAAGGTGTAATGCAGATCATATAGAAAGGTGCAAGAGCTTTTTCTTTACTCAACTGTATACACAGATATATTTTCCAAAGAGAATGCAAGATATATAAACTTCAACATATTATTTACTTTAATTTTGTTAAATGTAGCGCTAGTTCAGTAAGAAATTGGTTGTATTTTTGTACACCTTTGTTCTCTCTTTACTACCATGAATTTCTCTTACACCTGAGTTATGATGTGTTGGTGCTTTTTTTGAGCAGTGTGTTGGGTGCTCAAAATTTTATTGATAACTTAAAAGTCAAAGATTTGAAAGGCTTTTAAAAATCTTCCTGTCTCAAAGAGAGCCACGTAAAAACTGGTGAGAATTAAATATATTGGAGTCCTTTCATTCTTAACCCCAAAGATTAAGGAATTTTCAGGTGAATTATTAGTAAAATGTATTTCTTTTGAAAGACTGATAAAACTATTGGATGCTAAATTGCAGTGTGCTAAAAGATACTGAAATCAGATGATGTTTTCTGTGCTTTTAAACTCATATTTCCTCTTGAGCTTTATGAAGAATGTTTGAGAAGTGGATTTGTACAGAGGAATATGATAATGTTAAATCTAACTAACTTCATCTTATGGATATAAAATGATCATAGTAAATTTTCGTGCTATATTCCTCCCTCAACTACATGGCAGTGAAGAAATCTTCCACTAAATAATGACTTTCTTATGCAGTTCATGAGAGATATTAAAATTAATTTACTTGTAGTAATTCAGAAAACCATATCAATATTTGTGCCAACAAGTTTTATGTACCATTAAGCTAAAAAAGATTTGTAGTCCTGATGTTCATTATAAAACAGGAAGGTTAATAGCTCCAATAAAACCAAGTATTCAAGTGTTGTTATAACTGGAAAGAAAAAGAGCACACTGTTAAAACTGAGTGCATTATTTATGTGTTTAAATAGATACAGTTCTATTATGGAATGTTTGATATGAAAAATCTTCCTAAATTAAGGTTTGTTTCTTTGTTTTTGAGTGTTGGTATTGAGTTCAGTTAATGAATGAAAATGTGTTGTGAAGTGGTCCTTACTTCACAGCCTCTGTTCACAGGACATATGTGACTGTGTTATCCTTCACTGTTTTGTTTGCAGCTTTTTAAACAAGGTTGATAATTAAATGATAAAATCATTTACTTGAAGTATTCCATTCATCTGAAAATCATTAGTCGAAGAACTGCTAAAAATCAGAGGTGCTCCTGAAAGAAAATCAATTGTAGTGTTCATATTTCAGCAGTACTTTTTAACTGCAGCTTAATTTTTGGAGTATTTTCAATTTTTTTCTTTAAGGATCAGTTATTATAATCATCTGAAATTAAAATGCAGCTGGTGTTTTAAGAAAATGCTGGCAATTTCTAATAAAATAAATCAATTTTTACATGTTGGGATCTGTGGGATTGAAAGCAGTGGTACTATCCTTCCACAGGTGAGAAGCAAGGCATGGCAAGGTAGAAGATGATATTTTGTTGAAAGTAATCTGTTAAATTTTGATGGTTTAAAGCTTTACTTTTTATGAGACATTTTGAACTAGTATTTTTCCTTTTTTTTCTCCAGTTGTATCTTTTATTGTTTAGTGTCTAGTATACACACTTTGCTATATCTGAAATCTCTAGTATTTTTTGCTTTTTTCGGAATGACGTTGCTAAATATTTCAGTAATCTGAAACTGTTGCTAAGTATGGACAAAGGTAACTTGCATCAGGAGGAAACACTTATGTGATAAGGTTTTGTTCAATAGCATAGTTGGTTTTGTTACAGAGCATATGCAAGGCTGCCAGATGAGAAGTGACAGTCTCAGTTTATTCTTTCATCTTGCCAGATTTTGCAGTTTTAAATCCTTGTAAAATTTAAATGTTTGTAAGTGCTACAGGTACATGCAAAAAGTTACATAGAATCTATAGAATCTGTTCTATAGACTTAATAGAAAGTCACTTAGCTGTGTTTTGAATTACATTATTGGGCTGTTTTTCTTTCCACTGACATAGAACTTGCAGAAAGGGTGATGTTGACTCTTCATACTCTGTCACTTCTCCACAGTGACAATAGATTTGGATCTATTTTTTGTTAGGACTGCTGAGAAGCGATGACAGGAACTGCTTTTAAGAAAAGTAGTTTGAGAAAGACATTTAAAA
Organism: Irena cyanogastra; assembly: GCA_013397155.1. Lineage (NCBI taxonomy): Eukaryota > Metazoa > Chordata > Aves > Passeriformes > Irenidae > Irena > Irena cyanogastra. The sequence goes on from VWZV01010800.1 coordinate 7,269, forward strand.
GTACATGTCTTCAGGAAGTGGCATCTGATAGACAAGAACCAAAAGTATTACCTTGCTTCATATCTTTACAGGTATTTTACTGATTAAACTTTACTCTTAACCAAGGCTATTGGCCTTGCCATCCTGGCTAAATTCCAGGCTGTTCTACCATTTTTTCTCCCTTTGTTCATATCTTAATTGGAAGTTATTCTCCCTAAAACCAGTTGCATACTGCTGCTGAAGCCATGGTTATTGTTTCACCTTCTATGTAATTTCAGAAGTGAGATTATGTTATGACTCTGTGCAGGTTTTAGTGTCTTAGGCTTGTCTACATCATTCTCTGGTTCCCCTCAAAATACAGCACAGATGGTATTAGAAAATTAAAGTATGGAATATTTACTTCTTAAAGCATTTCTGTGACTTTATAGATGGCAACACGTGAGGCCAGGAATTTGAGTGGGTTATAGCAAAATGTTATTTTTGTTCTAATTTTCAAGCATAGTAACAAAAATCTTAATTATCCAAACAAACATATGAAATAACATTTTGCTGCCTCTCAGCACTTGGAAGTGGTTTTCCTTATGTTTGTCATTCTGTTCATTACTGGATACTTGCATTCTGCTACTAATTAATTTGAAAAATGTGGGCAGAAAAGACAAGTGTCTTTGAAGTATCCAACCAAGAACCTACCAATTGTGTGTATTAAAAAGGCGTGAAAAAATGCTACCGTAGTGGTATTTCTAAAAAGTGGTGTCAGGTCATTCCTCTAAGTAGTGTCTGTAATAGGTGCAGCTCTCTCTTAGTTCATTGACTGTGCAAAGTGAGACCTGTCACTGTCTGCGATGTGGTGTCTGGATTGTTGCCTCCTGACAGTCCCAGCTAACAGCAGTGATGGGAGTGGGCAAATGTCTGTGGATCTTGTTCAGAAAACCTGAGCCACAGGACAATTGTCATCGCCACTGCTTTTATTCCTCCATTCCCCTGCTGTCTTTTCCAGCATGAATTAACTGAGATGGAGGGATCCTTCCCCCAGTCACAGTGCCCACCCCTTCTGGCAGTGGATAGTCCCCCAGAGCCATATCATGTGCTTCAGTCCAGGCTCTGCAGTCTCTCAGTCAGGTTTGGGGATGTACTTTTCATATCTGTAAAGGAATTCTACCTGGTAGTAACATAAAAAGGTTCTCAGCTTTAAGAATGTATGAAGCATGTACAGGAATCCTTTTTCACCAGAGTGGTCTAAGGCTCTTCTTGCTTTCCATCAGTCAGCTTGTCATTTTCTTAGGGTGTACCTCAACTCTGTAATGCAAACTCAACAGTAAGCCTGTGCCATAAGCCCTGCTTTTTAAGCCCTGTTTTGACAGCCAAGGTGATATGTAAACTGTGCCCAAGGTCTCCATGTAGAGCTGACACCATTCCTCACCCCTCCCTTCTCTGAAGAGTGAGCATTGAAACAGGAAATAACATCTTGTGCCTACATTTTGGGAAATGACAGGTTTGACAAGTTGTGGTGAATTCTATTGTAATTTTTTTCATAAATACTTGCTTTCTGTTACGAATTAATAATAATTTTGAGTTTTAATACTGTTTGTGATCTTTGAAATAGTCAATCTGATTTTTTTTTTCAGCATGGATAAGAAAAAAGAGACAAGATCCACCCACCATTGAGGTGAGATGAAATGTCTTAAATTTTCAATTGCTATAATGCAACTACTATAATTAATTTATAGTGGACTCACCTGTGAAGTAATCTGCCACTTGTAGGGGAGAATTTAGTATGTTCCTTGCCTAAATGAAAAATGATGAAAATGCACACTGACTAGATATCTAACACTTAGAAAAAAGTAAAATAAACTCCATTATTCTTTATGTCATTCTCTGTGTGAATTCTTTTAAGATGATATACATAGGTTCTTTAAAATGATCGTAACCATTGAAGAGTCTCTTCAATTAAACAAATTCTTAAATTACTGCTACGGCTTTTTAATTAATGCAAAGTTTTTTTCATGGTTGTTGATATTAAAGTGTGGGTTTTAAACCCAGCTGCCAGTGGATTCATCAAAACAGGAGAACCAATTGCACTAGCATTTTGTAGTGCTAGTGCTACAGGGAGTTGCAGCTATGTCTTTTTCCATAAGAGAAAGAGAAATGTCCCACAGTGTCTTTCATGCTAATGAGTTTGTAAAGAGTTTGGAAACGTTTGGCTGCTGATCTGTGTATGCAGATGCATGCACACACACACATGACTTGCCCAGCATTTCTATTACAAGTTGCTAAGCACCAGCTAGGAATGAGAGAGAAGACATTGTTTGCTGCAGCAGATTCAAAATTACACCAAAGGAGGCAGATAGTTGACTTGCATCAAGAGTAACAGTGTCAAGTTCAGATCCATGAAGATATGTTGGCATATCCAGCCATTTGGTCGCTGAGATCTTCTGGAACATCCTGGCCTGTGGAAAGTTGTCCTGACTGTCTGTGTGCTGAGATGGCCTGGGGAAGCTCGTCAGCTGATGCTGACAAACTGTAACTCACTGAAACAAGCTCCTACACAACATACAGCTTTCAACTAATTCTCTCTGCCCTCTTTCACGCTTGCCATTGAGGCTACAGAGACAGTAAGGGCTATAATACACCCATGAATGAAGGAAGTTTAAGTTAAATTTATCATTAAATCTATTCATGGAAGTAGTAAATGTGGGTTTGTTTTTTATTTTTTAATTTTTTTCTCTTTCCTCCCCAATCTAGTTACTTATGTAGAGCCATGGAACTTCTACTACAACAGTTGTTCCATCTAAGTTTGGACTGACTTCATTTTAATTACTTCTGGCTTATACCAACTGTATGCAAACAACTTTTATTGTTGAAATTGCCACTTAATGTGATACTTGAAGATGGCAGGGGTTGTGTCTTTTATTCTATCATTTCTGTGAGCCAGCCTGCTCTGATAGTTGCTCTGAGGTAAATCTTCTCCAAGACAAGCAGCCTTGGGTCTGGATTTGGTGCAATAAAACTCCTTCTGGTGCTAGAGATGTTGATTCATTTTTGAAATAGGGAGCAGGAAGTCTCCAGAGGTGAGAGAACTATGGAACGATAGTGTTCTAAATCTTTTACCTTCCAGAAACAGCAATTTATGGAGAGTGAAAGATTGCTGTGACTAATGGTGCATTCAGAGTTACAGGACTTCTTATATTTTTAGTTTCATAAAGTAATAGATCTGGGAAATAATTTAGCAGCTAGGTACTTTACCTGCAGGGCTGTGTATAGACCGCATCACAGAGCAGAAATTACAAACTAGGAATTTGAAGACAGTTAACTTTTCAAGTAATATCTAGATAGTTTTTTTCCTGTGTAAGAAAAAGTAGTTCAAATATATGTATGTTAAATATTTTGGCTAATATTTTGAAAAGAGTGCTTCAGTCATTTTAATATGTAATAGTGAAGCCTGATTTTTTTCTCTGTATTACACAGAATAGTATGGGATGCTATATATGATCTACTTTTCTCCTAATTTGAAACTGGCACAAACCCTTACATCACAAAAGAATTATAAATATAATTGTAGTAGTGACATATAGCATATTGTTTGGTCCCTATTTGTAGGGCTGATTTGCTTTAGTGTTTTAGCTATGTAAACTTTACTGGCTGCTGTTCCATATTATATTCCCCTTTTGCCAGTAACGATGGTATGGTAAATGGCTGTTTGACAGCTATGAAACAAGGGAATATTTGTGGCATATTTCATGTTGAAATCCTGTGTAACAAATCTCCTTCTGCTTTCATGTATTTCTCATGAGACCAGACTATTTCTGAAAAAGGATGCAAATCCCACAAGTTTTGCATCTTTAACGACATTTTGCTGTCAACATCTTATTGTAACAACCCTGAAGGTCCTGAAGCCTAAGTTTCTGGAGCTGTGCCTATATGCCTACCTTTGCAGTCTGTAAAAATAGTTTTTTGGATGGTTTTCTTCTCTTTTCTGTCCTTTGCCCTTCATTCTTTTTTCTTTCTTATACCACATGACATATGTTAAACTTCGTTACAATTTCTGTTCCACTTCTGTTAGCCTTCCATCCCCTTTTTGAATCTTATGTATGGGGTGTTTTATATTTGTCTGTCTTATCTTTTATTAGCTCTTGGCTCCCGATGATAGAGGTTGCCCAATTACTCAGGTTACCAGGTTTCATGATAAGATCTATGATGAATTTTTAATTGAAAATATGGCAGAGAAACAGCTTCACAAAGCAGTTGGATCTTACTGATCACACTGATGACCACATGTTGAGAACCAGGAGTTTGGTAAATACTGTAGGCTAACAAAATGTCATTCATAATCATCATGACGTGTCAGTCATTTAAGTGAGAACAAATATGAGTTGTTCCCCTGACAGTGGCCAGAATAATTGGGTCATAAGATCAAGCTAAGTCTGTTGATGATTTTCTTGAGACTTGACCATGTTTTGTATTTTGGCCATTCTTTTGTCCACAAATACCTAACTGATTTTTTTTTTGTTTGCTTGCTTGTTTCCATTATACAACTTTCACTCAGAAGAAGTTGCTTTACCTCTCTCTTTAGTTTCTCTCTTTTTTTTTATTATGGAGGAATACTCCAAGTCAGCTTGTGTAGTGTTAAATGTACCACATTCCTAATGGTTTCTTTCCTCCTTGTGTGCCCATCCCTTTTAACCCCATTTTTGAAGGGAGTCACTTGGCATATTTCAAGCTGTAATAAAATCGAAAGGCAACCAAATCTTAACCAGTATCCCAGAAAATTACTTTAAAGCCCAAGGTTTCAAGCATTAACATTTCTTATGTAACTGGCCAGGTTAGAAATAATGAAGGTGATCAGCAGCATTCATGAGTAATGTCTAGCCAGACACTGAAGGCCAAGTCTCAGTTCAGTTATGATAAGGGTGATAACTTGACAAATTAGTGCAGATCACATTGTTTCTTATGTTCTGCTTAAACATGCTCTGTTCCTATGGTAATCAGGGAATCTGTCTTGATATAGAATTCTGGATCACGCCTTTGCCCTGAGCAAAGGCTTGTGTACAGTATGTGTACAATACATATACTCCTTAATTACAGTGAGAATCTGAGCTTGAATATGTTTATTTTTGCAGTGCTGTGGCATCCTGTCATCTGTCCTTTTATATGTGTATTGACTATGATCATATATGGTTGGCTGAGGAAAATTATTAACTTGATTCCTGTGCAGCTCTAAATTGTATTTTAATCACTTTAACTAGGGATTAATAACTAAGTTGACATTTCTTTATTATGTATATAGGAAACTAGATGTATGTAGCAAGTGTTTTGGCAAATAGGAAATATGTCACTGTCTAGGGACCTTACAGTTTTAAATAAATGAAAATGTTTTAAAGGCTATTAATATTAAAATAATTTTAATCAAATGCTATTTTGTGGAAGCAGATTTAATAATTTATCACTTTACATGCATATTAGGTGCTAAGCTTTAATGTTGTCTGAATTTATTAAGAAAAGTTGTCTTGAGATATAGCAGTTGTTTTATAGAAAGGACGTTCCATCCATGCAAATTATTTCTTTAAGAGGGTATTCCCTTCCATTCTTTGAGCCATAGTCCACCCTCTGTAGAGCTCATCCAAAAATTTCTAAGGTAAATGTAAATGTACTGTCTTGCATATATTGTCCTACCTCCCAGTTTTCCTTCCGGCTACAGATTTCTCTACTGACTTTAAACCTGGCATCTTTATGTTTTGGATTTTTGACATCTTGTTTGGAAAGGAAAGAAAAGATGCCCGTGAAGACATGGAGGAAACCTTCTTTCTTCAGGTCTTTCTGTGCCTAAGTTCTATTTGATTTTTTTTCTTATTTCAGAAGACATCAGATTTCTAGAGGCTTTTAAAGAATTCTGCCATCTATAACACAAGATATCCAAGTATATTTAGAAATCTAACCTTTATTTTCTCCCGTAACAGATCTTCTAGCTACACACTACTTCTGACAATATCCTGAGGTTCAAGAGTACTTGAGAAACTTGGCATTATTTAAGGCCGTGTATGTAGAATGGAGACAGAAATGAAGTTACAGACTTTTTTGGGGTGTCAGAAAACTAATGAAAAAAACTTGCAATTATGGGAGTGGCAAGAGAAACGGGCACGGAGAGAAATGTGGTTTGTCTCTGAACCCACCAACATGGTATCCTGAAAGTGGTAGATGTGAACCCATAGTAACACATCTCTGTGTACACAGGTCTTTGTACTGGATAGCACTTCCCTGTCGATATAGAAGCTGCTTCCTCTGTAGCACACACAGGGCTGCACAGCCACAAATCTCAGTTTGAAACCTCTCTGTTGCTCTGTATGTGTGTGTTACATTAATATTTCATGGGAAGTAAAGCAGAATTGCTTTACTTGTTCCTTTAATTAGCATCAAGATCCTGAAAATAGTTTGAAATTGAAAACCACAGTAAGTGGCTGCTTTTCTCATGCAGTATGTACTTGTTACACAGTAATAAAATTCAGTGAGTTCTGAATTGTGCTGTTGGATAGAAGGTGAAACGCTGAAAAAACTTCTGTGATAACACCTCTATTCTTTCAAACTATTTCTAGGGTATCCATAATTGTATGTTTTGGCAAACTCCTTGTCAAGTGAGGAAAAACCATACTTCAGTGAGTTGTAATAAGCATAAGGTTTCTTCCTCTCAGCCCCCAAATAATTACATTGAAATTAAACTCTTGTTAATTCCCACAGTATATCCACTCTTCCCATTTTTTTGATCATAAGTATTACTTATTTGAGAGATGGTATGATCAAAAGTAGGTTCATTCATGTAGATTAGTTTACACAGAATTTACATTCCTTCCATCTCCTTACATTCCCTAAGGAGAATGGAATGCAGTTTAGAAAAATGCTTTGTTTCTTTGCCAATGACACTGTTGGCATTGTGTGTTATAGTTTTGCCTCTCTCTGCTTTCAGGTGCTTCAGTTGAGAAGTTGTAAAACAAAAACACTGACATGGAGATTGTACATTCTGACATAGAGATTAGGGTTTAGCACATGAGTAATTTACTCCTGAAGCCACCAAAAGCTGTAGTATGATTAAGAGGTTCAAGGAAAAAAATATTTAAGAAACATAGGGATAAACATGTCTCTGAGCAAAATATTTCCCACCATTGTTGTCCAGAATCACAACCAGGATTTGGGCCATGTTCAGTTGCTTAGGTTGCTCTAAATATCATTTTGCCTAGTAAATTATACATGATTCCAGAGAGGATTATTATTCGGTGCAAAAGGGTAGTAAAATTTGACAATATAAAGAACTGAGCTTAAGAAGACCTTAAATAGAAGGGAGTAGTGATAGAAGTCAATTAAAAAAAAATAAATTGAGCATTTGCAGAAGCCATCATCTTTTAGATTTTTTCCTCTTGTTCATTTTAACTTTCTCTTCAAGTTTGAAATATAACTGCTTGCCAACCTCCACAGAGGAGTATTGGGGGCACCAATGTGTCCCATTGCTTCTAGACTGCCCATGCTGCAGATTCCGAGGCTGCAGAGGACAGAGCTGCTGCTGCTCTTCTCCTCCTGTCCGTGTGGGAAGGAGTGCATGGAGCTCTGGCTGTGTGTCCTGATTTACTGACAGCACAGCTGAGTGGGGGCGCAGGGCAAAGTGAAGCGTACCAGGAAAAGGGCTGGTACAGATTGCGTCATATGTAGGCTGGAGAAAGCAAGGACCAAAGCCTGACTGAGTCACAGCTACAGTTCCTTGTTTGCCCTGTGGGGATCCGGGCTATGCATTGCCCTTTATTCAGGGCAGAGTGCAGTGGTGCCAGGCTAGTTTGTATTTTTTGCTGCTTCTACACAGTTTCATCTGTAATCTTGAATATATGTGTATTTCTGGACAAATATCTTTGCAGAATTGTAAAAGTAATTCAGGCACAAACCCTTACTGTCTCCCTGTGTTGGTGATAATGCTTTACAGTCCGGTGTCTCTTCCTTTTGCCTCTTGCTACATGTTCTTGCCAAACACGTGTGTTACACTGTGGTGCCCTAGAAACTATGTCAGCTCATGCCAGAGCTTTTGTAGTTCAAATCTAGCACTGTAGTACTTCAGTAATACTAAGCACTGCTTGTCTGCAGATTTAATTTAAACAAAAAATACTGTGAGTTATGATTAATATTTAACTGATTTAGCTTGGTTATTAAATGTGGTTATTAGCACTGCATGTAAAACTAGATACTGTAACTGATCTGAGATTTGTGCAAATACTGACTGAACCTGCATAAACCAAATCTTAAATTGATTTGATTAACATTGTTTGTTGATGGACCAAGGATATTTAGTGTATGTTCTTTACAAAATTAGCAGCAAGTTGGGTTGGTGTTTGATTTAAATAACTATTTTGGCTAATCCAGATAAGCCTTTCTATTTCAAACTGCTCCTCTGTTTTTGCCATGCAGTGACAGCTTTTCATTTACCACATTATTTCTCATTCCAAAGCTGGTACTGCTGGGCTTATGTTCAGTTGCTGAGTTATCAAGGCATGCCCTGGATCAGAACATTCAGTGCTTCCCAAAGATGAGGTCCTCTCTCTGCCTCCTACTCTTGAAATATGATGTAATAGCCAATTATTTCATTTTGCCTACTTAACTTGTCAAACTGGAAAATGAAGTTTAGCTTAATTGTTTGGTGATAGTCTAAAAAATGGTGATTCAGCTTAACTTCTAGCATTTTGCCTGAGTTTCAGTTAATTTGAGAATGAAGAAAAATTCTGATGTGTTAAATTGTCTTACATCAGTTTTTTTAATACTCTGCCAAAACAATTTTTAAATTACATTTGTTATTTTTTAAATTTTTGTCAACCTACGGGTATGAATTTTTAACAGACAGAGTTCTAAGTTCAAATTAATTCATGAGTAAACATAAAATATTCAAATTAGACACAAAATGTAAGTATTCTATGAGTTGCACTGTCTAGAGTTGAAAAATCTGTCTAGGTGTTTCTCAGTTCTGGAATCAAATAGTCACTAGCTAACAAGATGCAAATCAAGAGAAATCATGAGTATTTCAACTTATGATAACTTGGGAAGTTGAAATATTTTCTAAGACAACATAAAGAAGCTATTTATTTCTAATTTAATCAAAATACAGACCCATCTGAAAAGAAAAGTAACATTTTTCTCAAAAATAATAATAAATAAAACCCTTGTAATTAAAAGGTTAGGTGTTTAGAAAACCTGGAAAGTGACAATCTGTTAAAATAACCCTTAAACCCTGCCCCGTAGACACTGCACATTGATACTTCATATTTGCATGTACCTGCATCCTTAGACCTCTGTTCACAACTTTGTGCTCAGGAGTTTGAAAATCTTTTGTGGGAGGCAGGTGGTGGTGTGTCTATAGCTGGCTTGAGGGCCGAGGGGGACACAGTGAGGGGAGGACTGGTTCCTCAGCATGTGAGGTTCAGCAGGTGCTGCAGGATAGAAAGGTTCAGTACCACCCTCTGCCTGTGGAGAAGAAGAGCAAGAAGTGTTCAGGAAAGACTGGTCACTACTGAGCCAGACTCCACTTGAAGGAATGAGTGTGTCTAGAGAACCCTCTTCCGTATTCATGGCATCTTTCTTCCAAGAGGAAGAATTTTATTCATTTTGTAAGGCTACTAGTTTATTCAGGAAGGGGAAAAAGTGGCAATAAGGGAGTCTTTAAGAGCATTGCATTCCAAATATTTACCCTACAAAGCAGCTCTTCTGGTAGTCAGGTAGACATCTAAAATCCTTTGTCTAGATTTTTCTCCTTGTGTAGAGTGGAGGTGAATACAGTTTCCATGCCACAGAGGAGATTTTGTGATACAACTCAATGGCTGGAGTTATGTGAGAGCTTCAAAAAATACATAGTTTGCAACAGAAGTGAAAATTTCATGCTAATGGCAGGAAATACAGCCCGATGCCTTTTGCAGAAACACCCTTGGAAGATAGCAACACGTCTTGAGCTGTGTTGCTTCTCGGAGCAGGCCATCTTTCATTCTTTGATCATGCAGCTGTTACCAATACTAAGATGTCAGATTTTGCAGAAGTCAGCAGATTTGTGGATGAAAAACAGCTGCCTCAAACTCCACAAAGGGCTACTTTGGTATTTCCTTAATAATAATGTTCTTCAGGAAAACCTTAGACATCACTTTGTTAAGCTCTGCCTTCCTAAGGAGAAAAGACATGCAGCTCCAAACATTAGAAGTGTTAAAAACCTCATACAACTTAAAATAATCACCAAAGCGGGACAACCTGCAGTGATAGAATTTCTTGTTTTACTTTCCACCTAAAAATAAACTGCAGAACATGTAGCTGGACGTAGCTCTTGGCATGACGTGTGTATCCTATTCCATATGCTGGGAGCTGATACATTTCTAAATGAACATCTGCATGTAGGGGTTTCAACTGCTTTAAAAGGTGGCTGGATATCTTAAGGCATTTTTTGTTTTTTAGTTTTGCAATATAGCCCCAGTTCTTAGGGTTTTCTTTTAATATAAATGTTGAAGGACATTTCTGATACTCTTGAGATGCCATGTATTTCCTGAGAATTTCTGGTTCAAAGAGCTTATATAATTTATTTGTACAAAAAGAGGGTGTTGGAAGAACAAGCTCGTACTTTAAAAACTATCTGATATCTATCAGCTGTCTGATAGATAATGTGTTCTCTGGGTTGGATAGAAAGATTTTGTACTTCGCTTAATGGTCAGAGCACATTACATGTTCATATACTTACATTTTAGCAGAAAACTTACTGGGGGGCAGTTTGTAGTAATGATAGCCATGTTATAAAATACTGTCATTCATCTTGGAGGAGGAGAGAATGTAAGTGTTCTGAACCTGACAATGTAACTTGAACAAACATACAAAGAAAAAAAAAACCCACAAACAAATTAACTTTTAGTCCTCAGTTACTTTTTATAGCAAATCAGACAGTTAGGGATTGGTTAGCAGTGGAGTGTCAAAGTGAGAATGTATTTGACCCAGTTTCTCTAACATGCCAATTGACCCCATATTTCCAAATCATATTTTCTTTAATTTGAGTGCAGGAACCCAGTGATTTCAGTATACGTGTTAGTGGCATGAGTGTAATGCCAAAAATTAGTGTGTACGTTTTGTAGTTGAAAAAATTTATCCTGGTAAATTGTATAGAAAATTCTGAATAAGTCACTTCAGTTTGGAGTGGTTTTTTGCAATTGCTAATAGAAATCATTTCTTATGTTGTTTTGGATTTTTTTAAGATCCACTTTTTCATTTTACTGTATCACAATTATACTTTGTCCGCAGAAAGCTGATTAAAAGATCCTTATTTGAACCAGAGAACAATTATATATCAACATTTTAAATGGACTTGGAGCATTTGGTGTTTAGTTACAGCTGCTCTTACCTGACTCTAACATTACTTTATTTGAAGTAATCACTTGAAGAGATTTTAAATTAATAATAGCTGTTCACAGTAAGTAGGTTATGTTTGTATTTTAATAAATCACTTCCCATTGTTTTACCAGAGACAATGATGCAGTCTTCAGTAATCACAAAGGTGTTTGCTTTACTTGTTTCTTAGTAGTGGTATAATACAAGCACCATAGGAGTAATCCCCTGGAGAAATCAATAAGGTTGTGGTGGATTTACATAGGCATGTGGTAAACAAGGATAGAATTGAGAGATGCCACAAAGAAGCTTTGCTATGCTGGCTGTTGAAGATTTGATGTTGTAATGCTTGGCAATATTTCTATTTGAGCGGGTGAGAATTTTCACCCCTCTTCAGTTTGCAGAGTCATTTGTGTATTACGTGTGCATTTCCTTTCAATTTCCATTTGTATGCAAAGGGTTCTGGCTCTGCTCTGTGTATCTGTGAATTTAAGTACAGAGGCAGGTAAGAGCTAAGAAAAGGAGTTAGTTTCCATGGTACCTCTAAGATAAGGTGTATTGGGTTTGTATGGCCAGGCTTTGTATGGTAGCAGGGCAGCTACAGGGGTGGCTTTTGTGAGAAGCTGCCAGAAGTTTCCTCCATGTCTGGCAGAGAAAGTCCCAGCCAGTTCCAGGATAGGTCAAGGCTGGGCCCATCAGAAATGGTGGTAATGCCTCTCTGATGACATATTTAAGGAGACTTTAAAAAGTTTTGCCGAGTTTTTGTGCTCAGAGGAGAGTAGGGTGAGAATATGCGAGAGGAACAGCCCTGCAGACACCTGGGTCAGGGGAGAAAAAGTGGACAGATGTTCCAGACTCCAGAGCTGAGGTTCCCCTGCAGCCCGTGGTGCAGACCATGGTGAGGCAGCTGTGCCCCTGCAGCCCATGGAGCTCCCAGGGGATGCAGAGATCCACCTGCAGCTCCTGGAGGAGACCCACACTGGAGCAGGTGGATGCCTGAGATGAGGCTGTGAACCCGTAGGAGGCCTGTGCTGGAGCAGGATCCTGGCAGGGACCTTCCTACCCATGGAGAGAGGAGCCCATGCTGGAGCAGTTTTCCTTCCACTTGTACCCTGTGGAAGATCCACACTGGAGCAGGTTGTGTCTGAAGTACTGCACCCCATGGAATGGACCTACATTGCAGCAGTTTGGGGAGGACTGTTGCTCATGAGATGGACTCATGTTGGAGAAGTTAATGAATAGTGAACTGTCTCTCATGGGTGGGATCCTGTGATGGTATAGGGGAAGGACTCCTCTCCCTGAGCAACAGCAGGAATGCATGATGAAGTGACCATAACTCCCATTACCTGTCTCCCTGCACTTGCTAGGGGGAGGAGACAAAGCTGGGAAGGAGGGAGGGGTAGGGGGAAGGTGATTTTAAGATTTAGTTTTACTTCTCATCATCCTGCAATAGGATTGAATCTGTTTTGCTTGTGATGGTATTTGGTGCATGATTTCTCATAGTCCTTAACTTGTGAAGGACTTCATTATATTTTCTCACCTCTGTCCAGGTGTAAGGCGAGTTACAAGCTCTGGTGGGCATCTGGCATTCACCCATGGTCAACCCCATATATAAGGCTTTCTTTAATTACTGTCTATTAAGCATTCTTAGGTTTTCATAGTTGCTATTTAAACTCTTGGCAGTACCACATATATTCTAACACCAAATTCCTAAAATAATGTCATGGTCTCTTGCTCACAGAGAAGTATACTGGTATCGTTTCTTCTTAACTCTTCCCTATACTTGTAATCTGGAAAAAAGAATTCAGCCTTTTTCTTAATTCTGGAGGCCATCTCTATCCACATGAATGACTGGAAGGTGATCAGGAATAGTCAGCATGGATTCACTGCAGATGAATTATGCTTGACCAACTTGATAGACTTTTATGATGAAATAGCTGCCTGGATGGTGGAGGGGAGAGCAGTGGAACCTCAACTTCAGCAAGCCTTTCAACACTGTCTCTCACAGCATCCTTGTAGGAAAACTCAAGAGGTGTGGACTGGATGAGTGGACAGTGAGGTGGATTGAGAACTGGCTGAAGGGCAGAACCCAGAGGGTTGCAATCACTGGCACAGGGCATAGCTGGAGGCCTGTCACTGGTGGTGTTCCCCAGGGTTCAATACGGAGCCCAGGACTGTTTAACTTACTCACCAGTGGCTTGGCTGAAGGGACAGATGCCTCCTCAGCAGTTTGCTGAGGACACAGAGCTGGGACAAATGGCTGATAGCTTCAGAGGACCTTGTCAGGTTGGAGACGGGCAGAGAGGAGCCATCTGAAATTCAGCAAGGGTAAGTGCAGGGTCCTGTACCTGAGGAGGAACAACCCCGGGCACCAGCACAGGCTGGGGCTGACCTGCTGGGGAGCAGCTCTGTGGAGAAGGGCCTGACGTGGGGGTCCTGGTGGACAACAAGCTGTCTATGAGCCAGCAGTGTGTCCTAATGGCCAAGAAGGCAAAAGGGATCCTGGGGTGCATTAGGAAGAGCATTGCCAGCAGGTCATGGAAGGTGACCCTGCCCCTCTACTCAGCCCTGGTGAGGCCTCACGTAGTGCTGTGTCCAGTTCTGGGCTCCTCAGGACAAGAGACATATGGAGCTCCTGGAGCAGATCTAGCAGAGGGCAGTGAAGTTGAGTAGGGGACTGGACCATCCCTCCTACAAGGAAAAGCTGAGGAGAGATAACTGAGAGGGGACGTGATCAATGCCTATCAGTACCTGATGGGAGAGTATTGAGGATGGAGCCAGGCTCTGCTCAGTGGTGCCCAGCAATAGGACAGGAGGTAACGGGCAGACACTGATGCACAGGAAGTTACACCTGAATGTGAGGAAGAACCTCTTTACTGTGGGATTGACTGAACACTGGAACAGATTGACCAGAGAGATTGAGGAGTCTCCTTTGCCAGAAACAATCAAGCCCCATCAGGACACAATCCTGTGCCATGTGCTCTGGGATGGCCCTGCTTGAGCATGGAGGTTGAATGAAGTTGGACCAAATGACTCCCTGTGCTATCTCCCAACCTGACCAATCCATGATTTTGTGATATTAGTTATTTATTTTGTAGTCTTGCACTAGCAAGACCCCAAAGGTTGCACATCTGTTTCTCTCAAAACTGTTCCCTGAGGCACAGGTACCTAACACCACAGGCATAGTGAATTACAGGAAGAAATGCAAATGACAAATAGCTGTAAGTATCAATTCCTACATAGGAAACAATGCAAAAAGTAGCCTTATTATTAATGTACTTTCACATTTGTTGATGTATTTAATTTCTTAATTTCTTCTTTTTGCTCCAATAGAATAGTGGATGCCACGATACAGTTCTTCCGCAACAAGATGATCCAAACATTAAGAACCTCTTAAAATAGGGTTGAATTTGCAGTTATGGAAAACCAACAGATTTTGACACATTTTATTTTACTTTAATACCTGAAAATGTGGGTTATAAAATTAAGAAATTACTGTTTGAAATGTTTTATTGCAACACTGCATATTGCATTTGCTTCTGACTTATCTAATTATCTTTCTACTGTGTTCTTAGGAGATTCTTAGGAATGAAAATTATAGAGAAGAAATGAAGCAGAAAGTCAAGGATGTAATTGAAAAGGATAAGCTGCTTCAGGCCAAGGAGTATGAGGAAGGACTTGTTGCTGGACCAAGTCATACTCAGGTGAAAGGCCACGCATCTGCGCCTTACTATGGAAAGAAGGAGCCCTCACAAGACCCCACGAGCACTGCAAATGTCTTCCAGCCAGGTGCCTGGATGCCACGAGGCAGTGATAGCAGTCAAAAGAAATAAGCAATTTAATGGACAGATACTGTTGATGGATAAATATTTTAACAGACAACATACACAGCTGTTATATACAAGAGTACAATAAAGTAGTATTAAAGTAGTTTCCGTTACTTCTGCAGAATTACTCAAATAGGCTTAATCATGAGACAGTAAAGTGTTTAAGTTTAGTGAAAAACAGGGTGTGTTACTAAGTTTGCTTTTCATAGTTGGTGTTCATCAGTTACTCTTGAATTCATAGTTAAAAGACTATCTAAATTTTCTTAAAGTCTAACTTGTTTTTTCCTTGAAGACAAATTTAATTTTAAAACTGTTCTTGATGTAAGAATTGCTGTTGGTACAATTATATTTTCCCAAACCTTGGCCAAGATGTCTCTTCAGGATAAATCCCTTGGCAGTACCAGCATGCTTTCCGCTGGCAAGCAGATGGAAAAGTTTATTTCATTAACAGGAATCACTATGGCACTACACTGATTACACACTGTACTTATCATAGAGACATTCTTGTTAACTTAAAACAGTCAATGTATTTGAATGTTTGGTTTTAAAACAGTCAACATTCTTTGAATGTTTTATTTGCAGACAGCAATTTGCACAGGGTAAAATCAGTTAAACTACCTATAACTGCTGTAATAGAAGCTAGAAGTACTTGATTAAGCTGCTGGACAATAACACTAGGTCTGGGACAAGGGACTGTCACAAATATTTTAAAAAAATACTAGTTTTTATTCCTGGTGTATCCATGGACTTCCCTAGATGATTGGATCATTTTGGCTATAGTTTAGATACATAAAATGTGCAGGTTGTTTGCTTAGAGATGATGTTGGAGAACTTCAAATAAAAAAAAAGGCCACACAATTTTTTTTTCAAAAAGTATCAAATTTATTTACTGAGTGTATCCCTCATCAGTTTTCCTCCCTGTGTTTCAAGCTATGTAGGTATCAAAGGTAAAACACATACATATTTGACAACACTTCATACAAAACATGGAGACTTAATCTCACATAGTTATAAAATGCCCAAGTGTCATATTCTAATAATGCTTGCTTTCACCAACAAAATTGAAAGGGGATCAACCTCACATTTACTTAAAGTAATTTCAGTTAGACTCCCCACTTCTGATCCCCCTTGGTGTCAGCCAGCTCTACAGGTCTCTTCATTTGAACAATGGTATTATTTTAAGGTTTTATTTTTAAACCTGATCAGAGAGTAGCTGCTAGAATGCACAACTCCATGCTGCTGTTTAGAAATATGCAAAATGTAAAATTTTAATGACTGCTACAAGCTCTTTTGAACTAGACTACGTAGAGACCACCACAGACTATTATTAAAAAAACTAGGCTTTGAAAAATTATCAATTCTGTTAAGCGATTAAATGGAAATAAGGTTAAATAATTTTGACGTATTTACAAAACAAACCTGACTTTACTATGTCAGCATCTTGCAACCTGTAAGGCAGCAGAGTTTCAAGGCCCATGAGAACGAAAGTCCTACCTAAACTCAAGCCTTAGATCAAAGGAAGCCAGAAGGTTAGCAAGCAGAACTACTGCCACCAGCTTGTGTATCATCCTTGCACAGGCATGTGCCATAGCAGAACACTAGGCCAGCTGGGTCTTTGGTCTCACCCACCTTATGGCTATTCTTCGAGGCATACAGAATTTATGAAGGCAAAACCAAATTAGTTACAGGTGGAGCATTCAGGTGATTGTTAGGGAAGATCAAACAACAGTACGATATTTTATAGAACATGAGTGTCTTAAGAGAAATAAAGCTAGTAAGAACAAGCAATCAGTTTCCTAGAACTTGGGCTGAAGTTAAAGGCTGTTGACAGCTTGTAGGTCAGGGAACAGGAAAAGCTAAGGTAGGTTATTTCTGCAGACAAGCACCACCATCAAAGGCACTGCAGCAGCCACTCTGGGCACACACAGCCACATGCAGTGACCTTAAATGGAATCAGTCATGTCTGCTATCTAATGCTACAGCTAGCTTGTCTCTACAGCTCTGCTCAAGGTATGCCAAAACTTGCATTTCTGTAATCCAGTTTATTATTCACATTTTCCCCTAAACTTGACAATTTAAGACACTTGTTAAGTCATAGCTCAGCTAAGAGAAAAAAAATAATCTACCTCCAGCGCCACCCAAGAGGTTCATTTTTTAATATAACATGCAAATTTAGAAAAGCAACCTGCACTAGAATACAAGTACTAAATTTAATTACTCTAACAAGTGTCACTTGGGCGAATCAGCAGGAAAAAAATACACTAGAAGTATTAAATTTCATACTTCAAGAAATAACAGGATCAAGTATCAAAGGACAGTTGCAACACAAAATGTACAAGTATTTCATTTTAAAAGTGGATTCCTTGCACAAGGAAGGCCATTTTTGCCCATTTAATCCTTCTTTGTTCGTTTGGCCTTTGCAATGTTCTCCTGGCGTTTCTGTTTCTTCTTTAGCTCTCGTTCCCGGGCCTCAATCATTTTTGCAAGCTTCCATGACAGCGCCGCACTAATGACAAACAGCGGTGTGAGAGCCAAGATCACGGTCGTGAGGAAGCCGTAGGGGTCCTTGGCAGCCCACTCCACGATGTACTCGGCCCAGGCCTTAATATCAAACATCTTTTCTGTTTTCCTATTGAGAAAACCCTGTAGAATATTAAAAAAGAATTCTGAGTACTCAGCAAAATACAAGCACACGTGCACAAGAAAAAAACACAAGAAGTTCCATCTTCCCAAGTTGTTGGTAAGAACAAATTTACATTGAGGGTGCCTGAGCACCGGAGTCTCTCTCTCTGGAGATATGCAAAGCTCACCTCGACAGGTTCCTGTGTCACCTGCTCTAGGTGACCCTGCCTTGGCAGGGGGGTTGGACTGGATGATCCCCAGAGGTCTCTCCCAACCCTATCGATTCAGTGATACCAAATACCATTTTAATGTAACTTGTTCTTGTTCACTGTCAAAGGGCAACTTCATTTTTGCTAGAAGTTAAAAGCAGTGCATAGTACGTAAAAGTGTAATACAAAGCACTGATCCTCCGCTAAAGTTCAGCGGTAATAGAATAATTAGGCATTTAATCCAACAGAGCTGCAAATGCTACCAAGAATATATTACTAAATGCAAAAAGAGTGCGGTTTGTGGTTCTCTGGAAGTGAAGGAAAGCCAGCCCGGTTGGTTTACTGCCCTGTCGGTTTCATCTGGGAGGCGAGGGAGCCCCGGCATTGCTTTGGGTACGGAACTGGCGGCAGCCGGGCACTCAAAACCACCGCGGGGGCGCCGGCCCCGGCGCGCCTCCCTGGCGAACAGCTCGACCGCCTCCATCCNCCCCTCAGCGCTGCCGCTGCCCAGGCCCGCCTGGAGCCGCCGCCGGGAGGGCGCTGCTGCTGCGGGGAACCACGCGGCGGGGAACGGGAGGCTTCGTCAGTCCATTAAGAGAAAGCTGTAAGCCGAGAATAAGGCGTTTCCCAGGTACCCGGATGGGTAGTTCCCGTTGTAGCCTCCGGAAGCTGGACTGCTGCTCGCACCAGAGCTGGCAGCCCCGTGGTGTCTCTGTGCGCTTGGCCGTGTTGGGGCCGCTCGGTGCGAGCAGCGATCAGGAGCAGACAGCGGGTACTTTGCCAGAACCTCGGCAAGATGCCACATGTGTGTCCTGGTCCTTTTGGGACTGCCGACCCGTTCGGGTGGGCACACCGTGGCTCTTCTGGAGCCGCATGGCCGTACAGGAGCCGCTGGCTATTGCACTGCTCCCCACTGGACTGACCTCAGCAAAAATACTCAGCTGATCTCCATTTATTCTGAGCCTTTCATGTGGTCATACTGAAAAATCAATTTTAAAAGTACTATGTTTTGCATTTGTATGGTGCACCAAGCCTTATCCCTTTGCTCAGACACGCACATGTGAATAACAACTTTGTTATGTTTCCAATGGAAGGAAAAGTGTAGATTAGGATGTTAGGTTAATACATGAGAGGATTTTGCAATCACTCAAATTGTATTAAGCGGTTCAGGATCAATTCTCTATACTATGCCAGCAAATGCCACCACAGCAATCTGCTTTCATATATCTTTTCATATGAATATCTATATTATTTCGAGGGCAGAAAACAGCCAAATAAAAATACGTTTTGCTAAAGAGGTATTGACAGGACATCTGACTAATAATCTAGATTGCTTTAGTTACAGTATGTTGAATGCAACTTTTTGTTGTGTGGAAAATTGCATTATTTGTGTGTGTTTTATTAGAAACCTGTCTGTTCAGCCTCTTGTAATATCTTTTGGGGACAAGACAGGACAGGATAAGATTAGGATGGGGTGGGACAGGACAGGACAGGTACCTACAACTGTTATCTCGTACAACTGCCTAGCCACTCCAGGGCTGACCAAAAGCTACAGCATGTTGTTGAGAACTGCACCCTGAGGAGCCTGGCTGGTGGCTGGTCACCAGCCAGACACAGCCCCAGTCACTGCAACCCACTGAGCTCTGCACTTCGGCCAGGTTTTCACCCAGCACACTGTGAACCCACTGTTGGACAGCATGGTCAGAAGGATGCTGTGAGGGACAGCATCAGAAGGCTTAATCCAAACTCAATCCATTAAGAATGCTTAATCCTTCCTAAATCCAGGAAAACTACATCCATGTCCTTCCCTTCAACCACTAGGCAGGTAACCTTGTCAAACAGGACTTTGCTTCTGTGACATTTTGTTGACTCTGCCTGATGATTGCATTATTCTTCAAGTGCCTTTCAACTGCAGCCAGTGTGATCTTGTCCATAATTTTTCCACGTACTGAGATTGTACCAACTGGTCTTCCTGGATCTTCCCTCATGCCCTTTTTGTAAATTGAAACAATGTTGGCTAGCTTTTAGTCCAGAAACCCAAAGACTCCAAGATCTTTGGGAGCTATCTGTACATCTATCTCTGTGCCTGTGTTAGAGAAGTTATGGGTCCCTGTTTGGTGTGTAGTTTGTAAGTCTTGGCAGAATATAATAATATCAATTTATTGGATCTTAGCTACTGTTTCTGAGATGTTGTGTCTAATGGTATCACAGCAAGAAGGTTTTGTATGCTGTGTAGCTGAGTTAAAAGTAGGTGGGCCATTACATAAGTATGTCCTATTTCTGGTAAAACTGCATATTCGGCTAGAGGGGACACAGTTACATTTCTGATGCTTGAATGTCAAATTCAGATATATCTTCCAAAATAAGCACTGACTTAGTCAGCAGCTATATACAAGCTTTTTGATATAACCACTGCAAAATTAATTTCCAGTTCCTGTCTTTCACATAATAGAAATTGTCTGATCCATCTGCCTTTTAATGTTTTCTGCCTTATTGTTTTAAAGAGGAAAAGTACCTGATTCATTGTGGCAGGGAAGAAAAAAAAGGCAGGGATTTTTAATTTACTTTTCCTAGAAAACAGGAAATACGTAATTATTTTTCCTGCTGTCCTTCTCTTCCTAACAGCTTGTGAAGCTATTCACTGGTCATATTGGCAAAGTAGTAGAAGTCTTGTACATAATAATTTTGCTCTTTTTAAGATCTGTGAAAACTGGCCCAGACTACTACCTTGACTGAAAGTGAATGATTTTTTCACTGCAGTGCATCCTTAATAGGAGTTAGGAGGTGTTATGGCAATACTACTAGATGGGGAGGCTTCATTTGTGGCTTGCACTTTACCAAATTCAGAATAATTCAACCATGAGGCCGTGGTAGATTACAATACTTGTTTTGATTTTCTGAATTCATCAGCTGTTGTACTTTAGGTAGTCAAAGAGAGAACAGAAATTTCAGAATTAACTACAACGTGCACAAAACTTCACAACCCTTAGTACACCATCAGGGTACTTTAAAAGACCATATTAAGTATGTGTTTATGTTAACTGTAGTTTTGTCACTGAATTGCTACTTTGCAAATCTCCACTTTCTTTTACATCTAATCTAGAATTCCTTTGACCCTGTTCTGTTATTTATAGCCATGTATGTGCCTGTGTGTATTTTAAGACAGTCATAAATTTTGTATCTCTCAGGGAAGGATCCACTGATCAAAGATCACAAAGAGGGAGTGGGCAAGGAAATGGAAACAGCACTCCAAAAATCCAGAAATAATAAAATAAGATACAATGCTGGGAATACAATAGAGGCATGGAAAATGGGAGAGTTACTTGCATGAAAGCAAAGCCTTTCTCACACCAGCAGTGACTTAAGGGTCTGTGAAGCGTTTGGTTGTGTGAGGTGAAGACAAGCTTTGGGTGAATATATTCATTTCACTCAGATGTGTTGACATGTATCAGTAGTCCAGAATCTTTCTGTATAAAGAAGCTGTGAAATATTTCCCTCAGTGTAATCTTTAGGTACCCTTCTCTCCTTTGTATGGTCTGAGGATAAACTAGTTCCTTGAACCTAGTTGTTTTTCCTACATACAGCATGAATTCTTCAGTAATCCTTATGTTTGCTTACTAATGTGCTGGGCATGGCATAGTCCACTTGCTGAATATCTTTGTTTCTAGAAGAGCTAGTTGGAATTCTTGTGCTATTGCACAATGGTGGGATTTTTTAGGAGTTTTGTAAAGTAAAAAGACTTTATTTTTTTTTTCTCCAGCCTGTTGAATAGCTAAGCTGTGAAAGCTTTATTGGCAGTTTTTTGACTATATATGATATATTCACAGTATGTGCCAGCCAATACACATTCTGGTTTTTACAATTGTACTTAAGCCAACAAAACTTGTTTGCAGCACTGGGGATTAAGGATTCTTTTTCTGCTACAAATCTTTAAGAACTTTGGTGTTTCATGTTGAAGTGGATTTGCAGTCTGTCTTTATTCTGTAAATTGGATGATCACCCCAAATATTTGTAATTTGGCTATCATTTTCAGCAGTTAGGGGATGAGTATCCAAGACGAAAGTCGTGAAAATCATTATCAATACTGCTGCTGTACTAAATTAATTTCAAACAACCCTTACAATTAGTTCTACTCCTATATATATTGAAGGACAGGACATATTGGGACAGTGCATGACCCGAAGATTAATATGCTGCATGCTTTTGTATCTTAAGAAGGTGACAGAACATAGAAGTACATTTGTCTAATATTTGATTAAAGAATGATCAAATGCTTCTGTGCTCTAGGTAGATTCATTTATGTAATAGCATTGTTTTTACTACTGTTGTAATGAATAATATAGCTGAAGAACTAAAGTGTATCATGCCTTACTCTAGCCTTCATTTGTTCCTGTTGTAGGTCTTACTGTAGTTCAAAAAGGAAAAAGAATTATCCAAGACAGAAAAAGAAGCTATCCAAATGGTAGGGATCTTTTAATCTCCTGGATCATTACTGCATTCTGTTATGGTCATGACTGATGCAGGTATTAACTGACTTCTAGAATTGTGAATTATATTAAAGGGAAGGAGAGGAAAAAAAATCATTATCAATACAGCTTTATAAATCTTCAGATCTTTTCCCAGAGATAGTTTAGTGTAGCAGGTCAGATAAGAAATGGGAATCACAGGAAAGTATACCATGACATTAGGTCTGGGCTGATTTGGAAAATTTTAGCCATCTCCACAAAAGTGTCATCCCCATTTCAAAAAAAAAAAAAAAGCACTGGAGAAAGATTGGTGCCTCTGAACAGTAATTCAGGCCCTCCACAATGCAAGGCATTCTCTGAGGCTGCCTGCTTGTGCTCACAGACAATGGAGGGCCCTAAGGACTGAGGATTAAACACCTCAGTGAAATGCCAAATTGAAGTGCAAGGAACACAAACCAAACAGCCTATCTTCCGGTGAATCAACTCCATGTGTAGTAGGTGCTAATATTTATTAATCTTCTTAAAATACTTTGAGGTTCTTGAATAAAAGGAGCAGTGTTAGCATGACTATTAGTTGAACTTCTAGGATTCAGGTTTTCCTTGATTTTATAGAAGCTTGACTTTAACAAGCAATTTATGTCTGTTATAAAGCTATGTGCAAGTAAGGGTTTTAAATACGAATTTTAAAGTTCAGGGAGTAGGGTTGCATTTCTAAAACGTCTTCTATTTATGTTTTTACCCTATTCCTGTTTATAGATGTTGGTATTTCTAGTGTGCAGCTAGACATCTCAAAATTGTGTACAACTGAGTTAATTTTTGTGGCTTCCTCAGTAGACAAGACAAAATTGAGAAGTGTAATTGACATTTAAGTCTTAAATGACATCGTGTTTTAACTTGACTGACGTACACTCTAAGGTAAGACACCTAGAATGTACTTAAGTCCTTTGTATGTTCTGAGAACTAGAGAATGAGGTTCTGAGAACTAGAGAACAAGAAGCCACACTTCTGTCTCACCACCAGATTTCATCATGGAAGAGCTGAACACAGTTATTGTTTTCATAAGTTCTTTCCAAGAGCAGTAAGAAGTAACAATATTGATTCACTGAGTGTTACAGCTGCTTTCAGAAGGTCACTGTCCCTAACTGGAGTTGAAAAAATGTCCCAGGGTAGTGCCTGCCACAACCTCTTTTCTTGAATCATCATGATCTGCATATTTCGTAAGAATGAGGTCCTGATACTTCAGTAATAGTAATAATTGTACTGTTTATTGTTTCAGTACTCTGAAGTGTTCATTACATAGTCAGGGTACATCTCACAGCTCTCCTAGTGTCTTTCTAAATTCAAGTTCAAATAATACATTTTCCTCAACAAAATTCCTTTTCACATCTCCAGTGGTTTTTATTTCCTTTTTTCAGCAGGTAATCCAACATAAAAGTGAAGTTGGTGACTCATAATAGGACACACTTTAATGAGTCAGGACTGCTGTAATAGTAAGGCATCCTATTTCTAATTCCTTATTCCTTTTTGGGCAACTAGATCTTATGGTAAATTTTTCCTGTGTGTTTTGTAGCTGTTGTTTTCCATCTGAACATGCCAGATTTTTTTTTTAATGTGTGTTTATAAAGTTTAAACTTTTTATAAAGTATTGTGATCTCTCTGCTGCAAAAAGACGCTGTATAAATCTTCAATATTGATAATGAGGCCCCATTTCAAAATAAGGTTAATTTAGAAAAGTAGCATATGCATGAGTCACAGATCTGAAAGACAGCCAGTATTGTTGGCTGCTTCCTGCTCTATCTTATATGGCAAGAAATATATGTCAGTGGAAGTGGGAGCCTGTACCTTGTATGAATTCTTAGCTCTATGAAGTGGAATGCTTTAACAATCTGTAGCATTATGTGTACATCCCTCTTGCCTTCTGCTGTGGCATGGTGTTTTTTAAGTTTCTTCGGTTGTTTCTTGTGGAAGTTAGTTATTTAATGTTAGTTAGTTTAAAAACGGTTTATTCCTTTGCTCCCCTATTTATTACCCTCACAATAGTTTGCCCCAAGTTGTTTTCCACCAAGTTTTCCTGCCACCCACCTGTCAATCTTCCCTCTCCTCCCCAAGTTTCCTAAAATACCCATGTCCATCCTAGTTGGTGCCGCCCCTACCCCTGTCAATCACCCTTACCCTGCCCAGGTTCTTCCAGAACCTTCCTTGTCAATCACCCTGATCCCTTAATCTGATATGTTCCCCAAGTTTCTCCCCTCCTCTGTGTGTCTCCCATTTGCTCCTTGTCGTCCCTCATCCCTCCCCTAAAGGAACCCTATTGGTTATGATGTGTTCCAGCCCCCAGACATTGTATCCCTTAAAACTCCTTCCCAAGCCTGGCTCGAGGCCATTTGCCACTGCTCCCCTTTGGGGGAAATTAAACTCCTCTGAACAGGAAGCACTTGGCTCCTCTCTTGCTTCTTGCCTCGGATCCTCGTGTCGGTTGCTGCCCCCCAGCCCTAGAACCCACAACAGTAGTAGCTCGCTGGCCGGTACCTTCAGGGTGCCTTCTCTAGCCGGGCTCTCCCTCGCCCTTCTACTGGCCAAGAAGAAAGTGAGCTACATTTTGCTTGTTAGCAAAGAAGTCTTTAGCAAAAAAAGAGAAAATTCTAATATGTTCCCTTCCTTAGTTTTCATGCTGGAATTAAAATGCCTAAAGTTAAAAGCTTTGCAGCTCATTCTTAGCAAAGAAGAATGATTAAACATAAAGAAACATCACCACAATTAGCATATCTAAACATCAGCCAGTCCTAATGCTGATTTTGTTGTCTGAAGTACCTCAGCCTCAGGATCACATGTTTAAATTGTACTGCATGCTCAAAAGATAATCAGAAAAGTAATTCCACTACTATGGAATTTGTACTCATTTATTTCTTCTTCAGATTATAGGAAATAATGTTCTTACAAGAGCCTTCACAGCTGAGAAATCTCATGGACATAAATTTACCTTCCTCATAACAGTGGGGGTCAGTTTTGCAAATGTAAAAATGTATGTTCTTGAAATTGAATTGTTCATGACACGCTTGTCATTTTGGGTGGGTGTCAGCTTGTCTGTCCTTGCCAATTCCAGGTCCACTCCTAAGTTTCAAACATATGGAATATACTTTTAGAATAACATCACTAAGAAGAAACAACCAACTAAACTTGTATAACTTAGATTGTCACCAAATACAGTAGCATATATCTGATTTGTTTAGAACCAGCTCAACAGAGTAGCTTACAAAGCTCAGACCGCTGAAAGCTGCTATCAGGATGTTTCATACTGCGACAAAATCAGGTGCTTTTCCTTCAGTTGTTTCTCCATTCTAAGGCATAGAGGAGAAGGGGATTCAAATGCTCATCTGACTCTCTTGTTAGCAGAAATTCTGTGTGAGAGGTCAGGTATGCTTCTAAAGGTAGAGGTGTTCTTGCTGTACTCATGCTTTTTAAGAGCTCCACCCACAGGACAAGAATGGGGATTTATTCTGTACCATCCAAGGGATCCCTGCCCTACTGAGCAGGAAGCAGTAAGGGCAGGCCACTCTGAGAGCAGGCGAGCCAGGGGTGAAGGCAGCCAGGACACTGGCAAGGGTGCAGCCCCACAGTACCTGAACACCAAGAGCAGAGCAGGTCTAGTGATGACATCAAGGCTCAGCTCGCAGACCAGACCACCAGGTAAGCCTGTAGGAATGAGACAGTCCAAGATCGACAGAATATGAAGTGATCAGGTCAGCATCAGAGCCAAGAGGCTGGAAGTAGAAGACCAAGAACAAGTAGAGACTGAAAGCAAGAGCCTGAGCTTGGAAGCAGCTCTACAGCAAAAGTGGTCAGAACCCTACCACCTACAGCTTCTTCTCACACCACTCTTTCTAGGCACACCTCTGACTCAAGGTCACAGAGCTGCATGAAGCCAATGGTGAGCTTGAGCCTTAGGCAGCTAAATCACAGAACCAGAAAAACACAGAGTATCTCCAGTTGGAATGAAGCTTGCAGGATTGTCAGGCCCAATTCTCTGCTCCTCACAGGACTGCTTAAAACTAAACCTAATGATGACTACAAGTGTCGTCCATGTGCTCTGGTAGGCTTTTTGTCATGATCATTGCCGTGGGGAGCCTGTTTGAGTGACTGGCTACTCTCTCAGTGAAGAGCCATTTCCTAATGTCCCCTCTCAACTTTTCCTTAATGCAGCTTGGTTCCAATTCCTTGTGTCCTGTCGCTGGGACCAGAGAGAGGAGATCAGGACTGCCCCCTCCCCTGCTCTCCTAGAGGGGTTTGTAGTCTGCCAGGAGGTCACACCTCACCTTTGTCTTCTCCAAGACAAAGAAGCCAAATGAGCTTAGCTGCTGCTCCAAAGTTTTATCCTCAGAATTTTTCACCATCATGGCCACCCTCCTCTGGACAAACTCTAATGGTTTGGTGTTCTTTATATATTGAGGTGTGCAAAATTTTGAACATTACTTGAAGTGAGACCACAGTTCCTGGAGAAGAGATGCATTTGGGGCCCTAATCTTGATATTCCAAGATCCAACAGAGATCTATTTAATTTCAGTTGCCTTCCTTTGATGTCTAGAGAAAGAAATTAAGATCCACACCTGTGGTTTTGGCCGTGGTAAGGTGAACTGTTCTGCCCATAGCCAGAATCAAACAGCATGTATACTAGGTGGCCACAGGGGACTTCATCTGTTACATATTTAGTGAACGTTCTGTTAAATTGAAACTAGTGCTCCTAGTGGCAACAACGCCTGTTGATGGTGGCACCTAAAAAAAATTTTGTCTCCTATACATAGTTTTTATTTCCAATTAAAAAACATAATTTTATCACTATTGATTTTGAAACAGTCTTATTCAATATTATGTTGCATTGTGTAATGATCCTCCAGATCAAGAGACAGGAGTCTTTTGTGAGTCTGATTCATTTTATTTCCCAACAATGATATCTTTCATCTACCTTGGATGATGAGGTAGGTGTTCATGCTCTGTGTCACACCTCTCCAAGTTGTTTGTTCTGTTATTTTACACATTATATAATGTTTGCTGCAGAAAGCCAAGGGCTATGACATCCTTTTTGTATGGAAGTGTTTCATAATGTGTTTGAAGGCTATGATTCAGCCCAGCCTATCATGTCGTATGGGTACTGAATTACCTGCTCTCACATTTCAAGACTCCCTCAGCCTACTATGACACAATGTCCTTGATTCTGTGACTTGCCAGTAAACTGTGATTAGCAAAGAAATACCTGCATGAAAAGACTAATTTTGCATTCCAAGTTTTGCTTCATTTCTGTCCTTAAATTTTATGCTTTTCCCTCTAATTTGCTTCTGAAAGGGAAGCCTTTTCTTCCCTGCTCTCATCAGGTATGCATTATAGGAGGCAATGTGTTTTCTCAAAGAAGAGCTTTCACCTAATCAAAAATGTCAAGGAAATATTCGAAAAATCAGAAGGCACAATTTTCCCTGCTCTGATTTAAAAGCATTTTTCACATTAGTCACAGTCCTTTTCAAGGCAGGGAGAGGCATGGCCACTAGTTTTCATTCTTAAAACATTTTGAACCAATGGGGTATATTTATACTCAATCCTGAAATTTTAATTTCTCCATGCTTGCTGTGTTTATTTAACTGCTGAAACATTTCTATAGGAAATAGAAATTTTTTCTTTCTCTGTTTTGGAACAGAGGACAGAAAGATGTGTGAATTCTGGTGGTTCTCACAAACTGCTCCAAGCAGTGGAAAGATTGGCCCTCAGACTCCTTGGTCAGATGAAGGATATTCATGACTCCTCATCCAATTCTGCCTTGCCCATGTTGGTATTGAATTTCCTGTTGACTTGATTGGAATGAGAGTCAAACCCCCAAAATTACATTGAGGAGCATGATGCAAAATACATACTCACAAAATCATTGTTTCCATCAGTCTAGGAGGGACAGGTATTGAATTGTTGGACTTTTGGAAGGTGCATCTTCATTTTACACCACTGGAGAACCTGCAGAAAAGAAGAAGGTGAAGGCAGAAGAGAGGGCTGTGTGAATTGCATAGAGATGATTGCTGAATTTCATGTTGGGTAAGAGCTTTACAAAATGCCCGTGCCTCAGGAAGACAATAAATTAAAACAGATGCCTATAATCAAGACAGGTAAAACATGTAGGAGGACTTCTTCCTTGCACAGTGCTTTCCTCAAAAAGTACAAAATAGTTGTGTCCCAATCCCCTCTATCAGGGATTCAGATAATCCTTAATGCTGGCAGTGGCTGACCAGTGAGGATATATTCTCAGATAATATTTTCTTTCTCTAACATTCTGGTGGTGCCAGAGAAGCATAAAGCAGCTTGGAACTGAGGATTGGGATGCCACAATGGTGGATTTGTTGATTCCTTCATAGGAAATGCCTATATTAATAGTCCCATAAATCACAGGTAGAAAGAAACTGTGTAAGTTAAATATCACCACTTTGCTGCCATGTGGCAGAACTTGGGGTTCAAGAACTTACTTGATATTGGCACTTTGGAGAGAAATCAGCAATCCTTCCTAAGAGGTGCTGATAAATCACACACAAACAATTCTGATTTTTTTTTCAGAAATCTTCAGTCCTGATTCCAGTATGTTCACTGAAAACAACTTTTAAAAGACTATTACTTTCAATCAACTATAGGCTGTGCAAAATCTGTTGAAAAAAATCTGTTGAAAACAAAAAATATATTGAAAGCAACATAGCACATGCAAATGTAACAAGGTAGTGATTTCATGAAATGGTGTAAGTTTAGTGTTCACTTAAAACTATTTTTTATTATCTGTCCTTTTGTTTTTTGAACAGTTGGCCAGTTCAGTACTGTGGTCAGTAAGTATGGAAAAGCACATGAGGTTTTGACATTTACCTTCTGCATTAGAGTGCATCACTTCATTCACCATCTCTGAGACGATTTCTTGTAGGCAGGTTGCACTTTGATCTTGGCTGCAGTTCTCACATAATTGGTGTTCTGTATGGAAACTTCTTGGACTGCATCTTAGTCAGGAGTTCTCCCAAGGCCCTACTTCTTTTCCAGCTGGGGAAGTCTGTAGTGAGAATGCTATAAAATGGTATGTGCTGGTGTGTTATTAAAGCTCTAATTTTAGTAACGTTCAAGGTAGGAAATGTCAAACTTATTTTCAGAGATGTCTCTTCTGTCATTTTTTCACTTTTATACCCTAACAGGCTATTGAATTGCATAAGCCCAAAACTTCAGATACCAAGATGTAGCATGCCACAGCCAAAACTGAACTGCACTGTTGTCTGTAATAAGCCAGGCAAATATATAACTATATGCATATAGTCTCATATATAATATACACACATATATATACCTAAACATATGTATAAACAGAATAGTGTTCTATCATACTGTATTTGGGGATGTGTATTGTATGATCATGCAATATGAAAGAACAGTTAGTAGTAATGTCTACCACTGCTGTTTTAAAGACACTTGGAATTATCCTATGTGAACACCAGAGGGAATTCATTTAATGTCTATGCAGAAAGTGGTAAAATAAGAGGAAATTTAATTCTATAAGTACAATTCTCAGTTAGATCAAAGTTTATTTAAGAGGGAGCTAGTCCTGTCTTCATTTATATCTTATTTAATGCCCTGGTATTTAGTTTGGGTTATGTAAAGTAGCCAAAATATGGATACGTCTGTCTTTGTAGCTAGTATTACTGCACTTATGCTAAAAGGTTTTATTGTTTTGATTTTGGTTTGGAGGAGAAAACTCTATATAATTTTTTATTACTTGTTTGGTTAACATTTAGAATATAAATACAATGCACTAAATTACCTCACAGGCTGCTAAAACTAGACATAGCTCAGACCACTTCGGCTTCCAGACCACTTTAGTGTTACTGTAGCATTATTGTCTGAATCTTTCTCAGTTATGATTTGTGATATTTGAGAATGTTATTCTAATTGACCACAATTCCCTCAAACATTGCATGTATCTTTTTCTCATTTAAAAAAAGGACAACATAATGGACTGCTTTCTTTTTACAGTGTACATTCATTTTTATTTATTGATTTGATTTCTGCAGCACCAATTTGATTTTGTAGTGTATAAGGATATACTAGTGTCTCTCTAAATCACTCATGCATGTTTTAGTTACACAGTTTAGTGCTTGTAGTGTTAATAGTTTGGAGAAGCTGCCAGAAACCAGCCAGACCATCAGCATGCCTCTAACTATATCTTGCATATTTCTGTATTATTTAGCAAGTGCATTTATTTGGTGTATTTGGTTCAATTATACTGCGTGGTTTCTTCATACTGTCTTCACCGTGAAACAGGTGAAAAATGTGCAGTGCCCCACAGCTCTAAGCACCTGTCAGCGTCCAGCCTGGTGAAAGCTTTCAAGGTTTCAGTGCATACTTCAGTTCATCAGAATTTCCTGTTCTTGATGCTATTATTTACATATTCTCCCACAAAACACAAAGGCACTCAATTTTATTTTCTATGTTTTTATTACCGGTGTATTCTTCCGTATGAAAGACCCTGTATAACTGCTAACAGAGAGTCAAAGTATTTTTATTGTAAAACCCCTGGTGCAAGCTAAAAGATCTCCTTTCCTAGGTTAAATTGGCACCAGACTTTTACCAACGAAATAGCTGCATACTTGGAAGTCATCTATTAGTGACTGTTAGTATAAAATAAAGTGGGATAAGCTTTATAGAATTAGTCTGTTTGCAGACACTCATATTGTGTAAATTTCTCTTTACATTTTTGGCTTCCAAAGTGAATTAAAGGCATCAAAGCCCAGTTTTGTATTGGATTCTAAGAAATTTGAAACTGCCATGGCCTTTCAATCCTCTGACAAATGTTCAAATAAACTTATTTTTATGATAGGCTAACTTTCTAACTAATTTTGCTGCTATGTTGACAAATGTTGCCCCAGATGAAGGGCAGGATCTGTGTGCTAGCATTTCCCCATGCACACACCACTGCTTCTCTTTCCTTGAGTCAGCGAGGTTTTTCCAACACACTTTTCCACGTGCCAGGGTGTGAAGAGCAAGTAGAAGGGGGGAAGAATTGCCAGTGTTGGTAGCAGCTGGCTGTTAAATTTATTTGACAGTAATGTCAAACTACGTTTTCAGTAACCTAGCTGTGAAATTAATCTGTCATCCAACAGAAACACATCAGGTCTTCTGTATCCAGGTCCTTTAGGGGATGAGATAGGATATGAGTCTCTTAAATAGCAAGAATAATGAGCAATTGTACTGTAAAGCAAGATTTTCAGATGGTGGCCCATGGGACATCTCTAGACTTCAGGGCACATCAGCCAAATCTGACTCCAACAGTTTCCAATCCTTAGAACAGATCTAGGTTGTAAGGTCACCCAATAAGTGTTTAACCAACCTGAAAAGTGCTGTGTAACCCCGCCTGAAAAGCTTCTAGAGGCTCCCGTTTGAATTGGCTCTGCTGGGCATCGTAATACCTACCACCTGCATTTTCATCACTTGTGAGCAAATGGGTGATGCTGCCAATGTTGAGGAGGTCAGAGAAGGCTGCTGAAGTAGAAGTTCACACCTTCTTCCCTTCAGCTTTGTAGGCTGAGGAAGAGTCACTTGCATTTTGGTGCTATGCCAGAAAACAGCTGTCCTTTGAGAGATCTCTTTTGTCTGTCTGGCCTCCTCTCTCAAGCTGCTGGCTCTGTATCGCTTCAGCTTGGGGTGGGCCTTCCAGGGACAGACCGCTTCTGTCCCTAATGCTGTTCCATCCCATCCCCTTCCCGAGTCATATCCCATTCACACAGATAACTTTTCCCTTACTTCATGCACTGGATTTTTCTTCTGTGCTTCTAATTCATCTGTGTCTCTAGCAAGTATTAGTGTAGGAATTAATCTTTCCTTCCTACTACAATTGAGTAATTCCTTGTTATAGCTGCTAGAAAGAAATGATGGTTTAAGGGTGACATTTATTTGACTAGACTGAAACATTCCGTTTGGGAAAGAATTAACTGTAACTCTGGAAATACCTTCTTGTTTGTGTAGTGCTAAAGGAATGTCATATGAGTAGATCATCCATAAACAACTTACAAGTCAGATAATCCCACATATATGTACTGCTCCTCTCCCCCTTCTTCTTGTGATGTAATGTAGCAGTCCTCCTACACAAAATGATGTGACTCCTCCTCATTACTCCAGAAGCACAAGTAGGTGCTTCAAGTGGGTGCTTCATGCTCTTCAAACTGGACACCTTAAAAATCTTAAAAAGCAGTCCTCACAACCAAGAGAATAGCATTCAGTAGACATTTTTCCTCCAATGTAAAATTAATTTCCACTATATAATTTTCGTTACTAGAGCAGGCTTGCTTAACACACAGCATAAACATTTAGTAAAAAAAATTTTCTCCTTGTCTCCAGAAATAAACACAACTTTATGTTTCTATGTTTTGTGTTTCAGTATAGATATAGATATTTTCTTTGCCTGCCTCTTTCCAGTCTGATACTCTGCTTATCTCTGTTCATTTTATCATGAGTTACTTGGTATTGACCGCATTGCTTTGAAAAAAATTTGTAAAACAGAAAGAAATGTGCAGGAGAGCCTTTATAAATACATAAAAAGCTCTTTTCATTGCATCTGGAAATTAAAAGTGTTTATATTGAAATCCTATGGCAGAAATTAGGGAATCAATTTTTAACATACATGCTTGGTTGATCTGTTTGTCCATAGGGAAAAAATACCAGTAAGGAAAGAAAAATCTATCATATTAAATAATGTTATAATAAAACTAAGTTTTATTAATGCCAACACTGTGTGTGTAAATCTCTATATAAATATGAATTATTGCACATCACATAAAGGACAGTAGTCTGGTCTCTCAAGTGCCATCCCAAATAACAGTAAAAGCAGGGAAAAAATGCTGCAGCACCCTGGCAACAGAATCTCCTTGGAGTCATATGATGTAGAGGTGGGATTTGTGCTCTCACACATACCCACGAAGAAAAGCAGGTGGGAAGAACTTCACCAGCTAAAGGAACATCAGGGTGCCTGTCCAGTTGCTTGTCTTACTGTTCTGCCCCTGTCACTCTGATACCTTTCCAAGTCCCACAGCAGTTATTCAGGCCTCTCACAGCCTCCCTCCTCAGAGCAGGGTTATGGATGCTGTTGTCAGCTACGGAAGGGTTCAAAAGCACTGCCTGACCCTGTGCTGCAAACTGGGGTGCATGGCGTCATCTTGCTTAGGCTTGTTCTCACTTTCCCCGTGTTTTATTTTACAGAAAGTGTGTGTGGTTTTTGTGAAATTTTGTGTTAGCTGCAAGCACTGTACCATCCAAAAGTACCTTTGTGTGTAAACTGACAAAGTTTCTGAGACTCTGTATGGAATCTTGTAGCCTGTACCTTCTCACTCAGCCTCTTGTCCAATACTGTGGAAACACATCGGTCCAGAACCTGGCCATGCAAGCTGCTATGCCACACATGAAGAAATTATTTCTCTAAATAATGTTATGCTTTTGAAGTATTCCTGTAGGTGCCTAAGCCCTCTTCTTATTGGAAGTTAGCAGCTTTCCTCAAAATACCCTTGAGGTAGCCCAGGGAGATGTTGCTATAAGTCATTCTTGTTTCTAGTATATAAAACACTCGCATAACAAAGCACATATTTTCTTTTGGCTTTAGAAGGAATTATTTTCTGTTTCACTTTATTTGGTATTTGCATGGATAAATACGTAAAATGCAGTGGATATTGCCTTGGAAAGGATACCCTTGGATTTCATGGACCTCACCTTTGTTAGTAAACCATGATCAGTTTTTGTTTTGTTGTCTGATGTACTTCACTATTCATAAGAAAATAAAAAAGAAATTTACTTTCCTTCTATTCTTCTTTACCAGAATAAATCCAGTGTTGCATCCATTAAACTTGATTGCAGTTCTCTTTCCTAACATGGAAGTAGAAAGCTAGGAAATAAGTATATAACAACTCTTTAAAAGTAACCTCTTTCTTTATGCATACAGAAACTTTCCTAATTTAACTATTTGTGGACATGCAAAATGTTTCCTTTAAAAGGATGAATCCCTGTTTTCTGTCAAGCATAAAGAGAAATTTGTAAAAGGACTTCACAATAGTGACTACAATATGAGCATATATATTTATAAGAAGAAACTACCCATCAACCATAGATTTAAACTCATGCAATGGTGACTAACTGCGTGATTCAGTGCACTTAGAAATCAGTGGAAGGGCTTCTTTTAATTTCTGCCTGGACGAATTGGAAATATGGACCTCCTTTTTGGGACCTAATCTGGTTTAAGCTTGGGTGTATTAATGGGTATAGATGTCTTCCTGTGTTCACAAGTGTAATAGTTCATCATTTTAAAGAAAATAAAGCAATGGAAATGGACATTCTCTCGTACATTAAGTGAAGTTTTGTCAATATTTGCTTTGAATGGCTGTTTGCTTAGTGCAGTTAACATGGAGCATAGTCTACTTTGTCCACAGAATGACATTTCCAAGTGTTGAGTAAACGGCTAAGGAACTACAAAATTAGTTGTTTGAAATTTAGCCAAAGGGATGATGCCAATTTCTACAGACTGTATGTGTCTTACAGGTAGAAAGTAGTTTTTATTTCATCACTGAAGTGTAACAAACCAGCTGCAAACAGAATGTTGCAGATTTTCTTCACCTGTTTTTAAGAGAAATACCGTATTATACCCTTTTTCTCTGGCTTTTATTCTTAAGTCATACTGAAGTATAAAAAAAATCTCACTGTGACCGTTGTATTTTTTATACTGTTTTCCATGCACAAAAATATAATTGTGAATTCAACAGTGAGCACAAAAGAAAACAGCCTGTTAGAGTTTTTTCTTTCCCCATGCAATGTTTATTTTATAGAGTACTCCACTTCTATTTGTAGGATAATGTTTCACAGCTCAAGCTGCCCTGTTTCTGTGCCTGTGGGAAACTGCTTCTTCTGTTCCCACAGTCCCAGTATTTTATCAATTTAATTTCTCAGCTTTTTTTTTTTCCTCTCTTCCTTTTTTTTTTTTTAATGAGGAATAATTCTAGATGTGTGTTACTGACCCAGGCCATTTGTTCCTGATGCAGGCCACTTGCAGGCCATTTGCAGGTGATGAAGGTCATTCTTACTGGATGTACTGTACTCAGTACACAAATAATTGTTATGATTTCAGCTTGGTGGTCTGTGGAAGTACCTAATATAATCAAACTTCAGAATAATATTTAGATATTAATCTTTATTAATAACTCTGTATCATCAGTTATAAATAAAGCATAATTTTGTGGATAATGATCTATGTTTTGGAGAGGCACCACATTTTTTCCATATTAACAGGTAATTGGGATGTTATGGGAATATAATCACATATCACTGACTTTTAATTATTGGTCATACTTTGTGTTTCAGTCAATAAATCAGCTTATAAAATAGCTGCAACAGGAATCAAAATGAATATAACTGAACTGGTTACTGCTATTGCTGTTACCTCTGAGCTGCATAATGAGATTACCTGCTCATGTGGAAAGTAAAAGCTAAGTTCATGTGGATTTTTTTATGATTAGTTGCTGACAAATGCAGCTTGGTGCTTCCTGTGCTCTTCTTCAGGTACTCTTTCAGTCTGAAATTTATGGGAAACCCCCCCCATCATACCTTTCAACACCTGCTAGCTCTAAGTATGATTTCATGTTCAACATCTACCCTCCTTTTCTCACAGCCATGCTGACATATGTGTCTCTGTGGGGTCTGTCATAATGAAATAATGGGTGGTCCATAACTGCAAAAACTCCTGAGTTAACTTAGAAGCAAGGAATAACCTTTTATGGGTGAGCCTGAAGTCCCGAGCCTCAGTGTATTGCAACTGCATATAGAGTGGATGAAATCTTGGCTTCCCTACACGCAAGTGGCAAAGATCCCACTGCCTTCTTCAGCAGAGCCAAGATTTCACTAATTGGGTATTTGAAGCAGTAATGCCTCTCGAAGGCTGACTTGTGGAGAGGCACTGGCAGACCAGTGGTGATCCTGCTGCAAGCCCTCTCCTCCCAGAATTGGAAGCAGCACCTCCTGTCAGCTCTGATAACAGGCATTGATTGAAGAGTTTCAGGGTACAAGAAACAGCAGCACAGATGAAGTGGAACTAAAAGTTATAGGATCAGTTTCAACATACAGGTTGATTGAAACTACTATACAGCCAGCATATTTCAGATTTGATTCTAAACAAATATATGTGTTTGAGAGCATTAATAAGGAGAGAGGTGAAAATAATTTGGTGATCTTAGAGGTCTTTTCAGACTTAAGGGATTCTATGGAAGGAATACAGCAGATACAGTTGTGAAGAAACATGAGAATAAGAACAAAACACTTAAGATTTGTATTCATATGGAGTTGCTCTTAGTCTTTGTACTTCCTCATTCTTACTCTCATTAGTGGTCTTACATAACCTGTATTCATCTAAATTTTACAAATGGTGACATTGAAACAAATGAAAGGTGAGGATAAGACATATATGTTCAAATTAGCCTTGAAACATGACTTCCTCAAAGGGAATCCTTACTTCTTACTGCCTCTGTGCTCCCTGCACCCCACTAATGCTTGTGAGGCCGCATAGGAGGATGACTCAAGGAGCTAATCCAGAACTCCCACAAGTGAGTATTTCTGGCAGTTTAGCCCCTGGCTCTCTGCAGTCAGACCTATCCCAAGAAAAGCAAAAGCAGCTCATGGGAGAATCAGGTGGGAGCAGGGCAGTTCTTATACCAGCAGTGTACTGGCCAATAATTTTTGCCATAACTTGAAACCTCACTCTTAACTGTTCAGAACTTGGCTTGAGATATTTATGACTTCATCCAGAGAATATCCCATCTGATTACAGGGAGAACTGCAGGTGTCCAGAGCTTTTGAAAAGAGACTCAGTGTCTAAAGCAAAGCATCTGGAATTAGAAGCTGCTCTTGAGTATTTGAGTCTTTGTGATTCACTCAGAAACAAGCCAGTGGCACAGTCTGAAATAGATCTGCTGCCTCCTGCCTCTCAGCCATGTACCCTGTGCAGTAATGCTCATGCCAGACCCTGCCATCTCCCACATACTTCGTGACTCATTCTGTCCATAAAACTGTTTTATTAACAGTTTAATGGTTAAAAGTATGGCCTTCAGGAGAGTTTAATTAAACTACAATAATTTTCTTAAAGTATGTCTCCAAGCTTTCATCCTCTGTATGTTCCCCATTTGATGCCTAGAGAGGCTATCTGGAACAGAGGCTGGAGAGTGTTAAAGGAATAAAGTAGGTATTTATTAACAGGCCTGTAAAGGCTGCACCTTGGGCAGTACAAGAGCCCGGTCGTGGCTCTACCCGAGATGGACCCTAGATGGACCCAAGGTGGGTGCTGAGTCACGAGATTCCACACTTTTATAGGTTTTGGTCCATTTCCATATTGGGGTTAATTGTCCAATTACAGCTTCAGGCCATGCAGTCCCATCCTCCCAGACTGCTCTCCTCAATTCACTGTTGTTTACACTTTTTGGGCCTGAAGCTGCAACAGTGTCCTTGGTTCTCAGATGGAAAAGGATTGTTTTGTCTAACTAAACTGTGAAGAGTACTTGCTAACACTTCATATGACGTTCACAGTTACACACTAAAGCAGTACAGAATCTGGAAAATATGAAAGCTAAAACTGAAGGCATCACAGTACCTGCAGTCTTCCAGGATAGTTTGTCCTTGACTCTGGCTAGCAGCAGCTATGCTCAGATGAACAGATATGGGGAGGGAAATGTAACTTTCATCTTTCTTACCTGTGTTTCCAACTTGGTATGTCCAGTGGATTCTTAATTACAATTAAATCCATCTCTAAAATTCCATCCTTCCATGAAGTTCTCATCTTGTGCTCCTCACCAAAGATGCTCTCTGTTTTTTAATTTCTGTTCTGTGTTGCCAAATCAGGGCAAATATCTTTAAAGCTGGCACAGTGTCTGTATGCTTTCCTAGAATAACAAAGGCATCTGCAGCCCTCATTTTTACTGCTGCCATGGCTCTCCTTTAACTCTTACCCCCTTTTACAACTAATAGATTCCCTGTGTATGGGTTTTGTATGTCTTCTGGCATGAAATTAGGCAGACCTGTGTTTGTGAATGTGAGACACATATCCCAGAAACTGAAAAGAGAAGTAAGCTAGCCAGCTAGCTAGAAATACTCTGATACAGAAGGCATTTAGGATGCTTTGGTGATAAAGGCATGATATTTACAAAGAATCGTAGTGAGAATATTGTGAGTATTGCGTGCCTTCAAATTAACACAGTGTGTATGCTTGTTTCGTTCCTTCCTCTCCAAATGTGTTTGGAGTTTATAGTTGGACCTGAAGCACAAGGTGAATTCTGACTTTTTTTTCCCAGGAGAAGACCTGCAATCCACTGCAAAATCATGCCCTTTACTTGCTACTCTGCTGTCCAGTAAAACTTGCTTTTTTGCTTCGTAAAAAATGTCCTGGGCATTTATACTGCCTTCTGTGAAGGAAGATTTGTGGACTCACTATAGCCAAATAAGTATCTAAACTTGGGGTTTTTTTGTTTCAGATAAGTGCTCTAGGCCTGAGAGTGGATATGTGAGTTACCTGTGCTACTAGGAGCAGCATCTGAAAAGGACTAACAGAGCAGTCTGAAAAGGATAACAAATGCAGTTGCACTCAGTGAAGGATCTCATTCTGTCACCTTCAGTTAGGTGTGCTTGGAGAACATTTACTGAGCAGGGCTTACGTGTCACTCCATGGGTTTCTAGGTCTCATGGTGACACTGTAGGCTGATCTGATGGGATTTTGGTAGTGCTTATGAGATTCTAGAGCCCAGAGGCTGTGAGACTAACATGCAAAATTAACACTGTGCTGTGTCATCACAGAAGGGGACTTAAAACACCTCAGTCATGCCCATATCTCATTCTGATTGCTCACATTCATCTAACTAAGGCTGCAAGAGATTGCAGGCAGAAAAGATGAGAGCAGAATCCAGGGTGTTCTCTGGACCATACTCCTCTGCTTGAAACTCTGCTTCATCAAATCTTGTGTGTGTAGGTCTCAGTGCTTAAATTTTCCCACTTACTTCAACAGCCTCTTTGGCTAATATAGGATTTAATGCATTATATCCATCTCAAATTAATTCTTTCTTTCAAGACATTTACTATTTCTGATATTGGTTCCCAAGGACCTCAAAGAAAAATAAAAACTTCAGTAGGTCCAGGCTGTCCACTGAGCTGGTGGAATGAGGAGAAACTCTGGGTATCACCCAAACAGAATACAATTTAGCCCTATCATTTCAACATTTCACAATTTGAAGGGGAGAGGAAAGAAATTTTTAGAAGGAAGTATTTGCCTTTTCCTGCAAATTTTCAGTTGCAAAGTATGACATATGATTTCATTAAAAATAATCAATTCATTGTCAAGTGGAGTACATGAATAACCAGCCTCAGGTGGAAAGTTTTTGGAGTGACATTTCACATACTAGAGTGCCATACTTTTACTAATATGCTAAGAAGTCATTTTTGGTGATCTAAAAATAGCATTGGGGAAAAAAATTGGGTTTTAAATGAGGCTTCAAAGTATGCACATAGTTGACTAAATTATACTTTATAGGACAGCGTCTTTTTAAAGTTAAGTCAATTTTAGTGCTCTTCTATCTGCAACCAGTGAATTCAGAACCTTCCTGTCAACCATAAGTGATGCGGGGTTTCATTCTGTTCACAATTTTCTGGGACACAGTTAGTGTATTCACAGCTGTGCAGGGCCTTGAATCCTACCACCAAAGAAACAGTTCCTTTCTGTGAAAATGCCTGACCTAAACCCTGCAGATTCAGCTGGAAATGCAGATGAAATCTTTGCTGATCACAGCTGGACTGGAAGCTCATCTTTATCCTGAGTTGTAGTTATCTCCTGATTTTTTACTGGTTTTGTGTTTTATTATTTATTTAATTTTGGGGAAAATACACATCACGCTGTAATAAGAATAATAACAATAACAAAGAATAATAACTGTAGTAAAGAATAATAACAAGTGCTGGTTTGGATTCCTAAATAATTACACCAGTCCTGGTAATGGCAAACACATTAACAACCAAGGAGGACTAAGAGAGGAGAACCACCACGTTCTTTCCCTTGTATTTCTTGGGTTTTGAGCTTTGTGTCCATTTCACTAGGACAAAGGCATTCTGTATTTTACAGGTTTAAAATGAATTATTATAATGTGGGATTTTGCTGGTCTTGGGGCAATGATTAATGATATGCTCCTCTGAGAACCAAAACATTAAGTTGTTAACAAGTTGTAAAGAGTATGTTTGTAGATTTTACAGTAAGATATTGGATGTCTGCCATGAAATGTTTAAGAGTGACAGAGCAAAATCCTGGCAATTCAAGTCAGTGTAGCTTTGCCACTTACTGCAGCAGGTTAGGGTTTCATGCACTGGAAAGAATTGTGAACAAAATTTTCAGCCTGGTTNNNNCTGGTTTTCTCTAATTCAAGAGCTTAACCCAAAAGGCTTAGCAGTGACTTTGTGATAAGTGTTACAAATCTTGTGAACACTGAAGAAGGGAGGTATTTAAACTTAATGAAAAATCTTCATTAAAAAATGTAGGAATGTAAAAAAATATTATTATTCATGATCTCCTCTCTGGGGGACAAGACTGTCCACCACCCTGCATTCCAGTCCAGTTACTTATTTTGGAGAATCTAACGCTTATGAATTTCCCTCCTGCATGGAAAGTATTTAACAAAAAATCCAGAACAAAATGAAACAATCACACAAACAAACAAACATCCCAAACAACACACACACACACAAAAAAAGAGGCCACAATAGAACCCCTCTTCAACAGAAAATTTCTAAGATTCTTCATGTTTTCAGTAGCCAACAAGATGTGTCCATCCAGTGTGCTATGGAGTGTGTGGGACACAGAGATCAAACAGCAGTACTGAATATTTTGCTTTGACTACCTTAGTTTTTAGCTGTCACAATTCTTACCTATTCTCATTTCAATCTTAGTGATTTTGTATTTTAAGTCCATTTGGACATTCAAATCCATTTGGATCAGAACCTTCTCTTTAATACCAGTTTTCTCTATCAATAGAAAACAAGCTGACAAAGTCTCTCCTCTGCCCAGCTTTTGCCCATGAAATGAAAGAGTGCTTGCCTGCTCCAGTTCCTAACACACTTGTATTTCTGTGTCAGAAGCCAATGCCACTTCTTGACCAGCTATACAGAACGGCTGCTGAGAATGACTAGATTTGAGACAAGCAAATCTTCTCAACATACAGTTTATGACACACTCCTGTGCTTCTAAAATGCTTTTAAATTTGAGAAGCACACTCTGCAAACTACATATTCAAAGTGAAATTGTCTAGTCTTTCCCCCTAAATCAAAAAAATCTGGGACAGTGCTGCCCTAAAGAAAGCTGTATTTCTTTAATTTCAGGGAATTGCTAGGGAGAAATTAACTTTTCTAATAAAATGGTTTTGCAGGCAGCAGTTGGAGATCATGCAGTGCTTTTCTACTGGGGTTGATCCTGGAATTCTTCACAGCTCAGTATGTCCCTGTGAAGAGAGGGGATCAGGGTGTATCTCAACAACGTGCCTAAATACCTGATGGGAAGGAATGAAGAAGGACATTATTCCTGGGTGCTCAATGAGAGCACAAGAAGGAGTGGGCACAAATTGAAACACATGAAAATCTGTCTGAACACAAGAAAATTTTTTTTTATTATCAAACACTGAAACAGGTTTCCCAGAAATGTTGTGAAATTTCCATCTGTGGAGATACTCAAAACCCAGCTGGACATGGTCCTGGGCAAACTGCTGCAGCTGACCCTAACTGAGCAGGGGACATGGATTTGCTTTCACTTTGCAGTGGCTGTTAGTGAAAAAAAAAAAAATTTATACTTAGGAGGTACAGGTACGTATTACTGAAATTTTCATGTAAGAAGTATGAAGCATCCCATACACCATGTACAAACTGACACCATGTAATTCAGAGAGAGACTTAAGGACAAAATGATAAGATTGTACTTCTTCTTAATTCTTCCCTAGTGGTTTTAGATATTTTTAGATATTTGTGGAGTCTAGATAGAAATGTTAACCTTTAACACTCATGTTGACGTTTACTCTGTGTGTCATATATCAAACAGATAAAAATTATTTTAAGGTACATTCTATTATTTCAATGAAAAATCCTGTGTCTGAATAGTCAATGTGACAAACAAGCACAAGTTAATTTAATTTTTCTGGTATTATTGTCAACATGGAATTAAAAATAAATACCCTAATAGTAAGATTCACTTTGTAAGAATAATAAAAAGAATAATAGCTCTAGGACTAACAAATGCCAAATGCAACATTAGCATTCTTGTCAAAGATCCACTTGCCATATTTGCTTTTTAAAATTGAAATTTATTTAGCTAATTAGACAATACATGGCTCAGATTCTGGATCCCTTACAGCCTTGTCCCTTTACAACACCAGTGGCCAGTATAACAGCAATTCTGGAATATTGCCATGACAGAGCTACAGTGGGCTAAGTCTAAAACATTTTCTGCTTCAGTAAGCAGTGGATGCTGAAGTGGAGAAGTCAAAGCAGCCTCTGGAGCCTGGGCCATGAGCAGTCTGTGGGCAGTTCTGCAAGGTGATCCCTTGCTGATCCCTCGTATAAGCTACAAAGTAGTGGGACGAGTCCTAGCAGGGTCGCCCATACACCTGTCTCAACTCAGATGGTGTAACAATATGCATGTTGGCC
Organism: Irena cyanogastra; assembly: GCA_013397155.1. NCBI lineage: Eukaryota > Metazoa > Chordata > Aves > Passeriformes > Irenidae > Irena > Irena cyanogastra. The sequence continues at coordinate 50,478 of VWZV01010800.1, forward strand.
TTTCTTCAGGATTTAAATGGATCTTTCTTCAGGATGAGATGAACCCCTGTTGTACCTCCTCTGTGTCATAATAACTTGCCAGGCAGCACAGTTCTCTCCTCACATGCAATGGACAGTTTATTATTAAATGGTAGCGTAATACATCATTTGTCAGATATTACAGCTCTTGGATGTAATGGAAAGAGTGTCTCCATGGGACCAGTCCCATGTGTCCTATCACTGGATCGCAGGGAGAGGCAACATTTGCCTCTTTGATTCCCCTTCTTAGGAAACTGCAGAGAGGAATCAGGGCACTCACTCCTCAGCTCCTTCTCTACAAAGCAGAGAAGCCCCAAGTCCTCAGCAGTTCCCCACAGGACATGCCTTCCAGCCCTCTCACCAGCCTGCTGCCCTCCTCTGGATGCACTCAAGGACCTTCACAACCTTCTTAAACTGTGGTGCGCAGAACCGCACCGAGCACTCCAGGAGAGGCTGCACAGCACTGCACACAGGGGACATGCCCTCTCTCGTGGCTGGCAGTGCCATGCCCAAGGCTCCCAGGATGCCCTTTGCCCTCCGGGCTGCCAGGGCGTGCTGCGGGATCACCCTGAGCCGCTGCCAACCGGCACCCCCAGATCCCTTCCTGCAGGGCTGCCCAACAGCCACGCCTTTCCCGCTTTTTTTGATGTTATTGAATGTCATGCCATTGAGGATTGCCCAGTGTTCTAAGCTAGCTAGATCGCTCTGCAAGGCCTCTGGTCCCTCCAGAGTGCCAACAGCATCGTCCAGTTTGGAGTCATCAGCCGGCTTGCTCATGGTGCATTCCAACCCTTCATCCAGATCACTGATGAACACATGGAACAGAACTGGCCCCAGAGCTGCACCCTGAGGAACACCACTGGTGGCTGGTCACCAGCTAGACACAGCCCCAGCCACTGCACCCCCTGACGTGGGCTCAGGTCAGTGACAGAGCCCCCTCAGGTCCATATCAAGTCATAGTGTAGAGGTTTGCTCTGTATTTAGGCAATAATCCTGCTTTTGACTGTATCATGGGCATCTCAGACAAGCTGGGGCTAAACATTTCATGTCTTTGTGGCTTCCTTTCCCATTCTGTTGAAGCAGGGTGGAATGGAACGCAGAGACCAGCTCCAACAACAAAAAATACTAGCTTAAGTCTGAAGTCCTGAAATTATTATTATTATTATTTAAGGTTTTGTTATTAACTTTTACTCTTACTAAGCAAAATGATTGAATTCTGTCATGAATACTAACCATGAGTATTGACCATGAATTGATTGAGTGCACAGACATTTCTTACAGCAATGTTCATAAATATGAATATAAATACCTAAATGTTCTATATGTTCATAAATACCTAAAAATTGCATTTTGCAATCACATTTAAAAGCAAATTTGAGACCTTTTTAATTAATGTTAAGTTTCTAATGAACATTCATAGAAAACAATTCCAAAACATGTCAGTGTCTACACTGAGTTGGTTTATAAAAACAGTGTATGAATATACATTTTCAATGTGCAATTGCTAGTTCTAACCATTTCATTTGAAAAAGGTTATTTTCTTTTTTAATGCAATGTGCTCTTTTCTGTACTTTAAATGAAACATTACAATTTCATATTAGTAAACAGTAGACAAAAAATAACCGCAGACAGGCTTCTACAGTATACAAACAGCAATTGGATGTGTAGCTTATATGACATCAGAAACAATACCTAGTCATCTAGGTTGTTTATTGTTATTTTTTTGGGAGTTTTCTTGGTTGATTGCCTTGTTGTTATTGTTAAAGTAAACAAGGCAATGCCTTTCTTTGTTTTGCAGCTCTACAGCAAACCTGTCATTGACTATTTTTCTATTTTTCCCATGTGCTTCTTTGAAGTATATTTTTTATATATATATAATTTTATATATATATATATAATGTATATGGTAGGCTAAAAGTGACTTCCAAACATGTCACCTGCTTCAAAGTTATTTTTCTCTTGAAATAGCATGGATAGTGAGGAATTCCCCTGAAGCATTCCAAAAGTAAATGTGATTTTTTTCAGCTTGAGAGAAATAGCTGCTAATTCAAAGGTACCATTTTCGTTTTTCTACATCAGGAATGCACATTTTCCCCTGCCATAAAATTTTCTCATAATAGAAATGAGCCTTTCCCCAAGGGCGTGGTTATCAAAAGATAATCTCACCCAATCTGATTGGAGGCATAAGGCTCATGCCTCAAAATGCTCCAGGGTATGATTATCTTGTGATAACCATACCCTGTATCATGTCTTATTGATTAACTAATAAAGCTTCAGCATTATTATTTGGGTGAGGAATTAAGATATCAGCAAGAGGTCTGATTCTGGAATGGGAAAGATTCTTTGAAGCTCTCCAAATAACCTCTCTTGTTCTGATTATAGCATCACTGAAGTTATGGGGTCACCAGACGCCAGTTTTTCCTTTTATTTGTGATTATATCAATGGTAAGTTAAAACTCAACCATACCCAGATATATACTTATGTAAAGACACAATTGCACTCAACTGCTCATTTTGCATCTATATTGCAGGTTTAGGTTATGCAACAGACCAGAATTCCAGTCTCTGGAGAGGATTTTGTAGTCCAGACACTAACTGCTCCAACTGTGATCCATTGTGGAGGGATCTCTGTTCTCACAGGGAATTGCTCCCTGCTTGCCCACACACTTCACAAGAAAAGGGACAATAAAGCCCACCCTTGGGCTCCTGAGTTTCCCAGTCCAAGTCATCCAGCGCTGCAGCCTTAATATAGCTGTTTATCCCTTAAATCTCCTAAACAACAGTACCAAGAGGCATTAAATTAGTGTTGGAGCTTTAACTGCATAGCCACCTCCACTCTCTCTGTAGTGCAGTTTGTTCTGTACAGAAAAACCCTGCTTAATGGTGTGGGACTGCTTGAACAGGCTATCTGAAGGCTAATGTTGCAGCCAGCACACATTGGACTGCTCTGCATCAGTAAAAAGCTGGAATTATTTCACTGACTTCAGTGGAGCAAACCTAGGTTAATAGACACATCTAAGAAGAAAATATGGCTGGTGTATGCAACAAATCACTGTAAATTCCCTTACAGTGCAACTTCTATATACTGAGATCAGAGGAGGCAATATGCCCTTTCTGTTAAGAGTTAGATGATCTTTTGGAAACAGGAGGGAATATTTATATCAGTGCAATTTCATTCTTAAATGAAAATTGAAAACAAACATTTGATCATGCCTTTCATATAGGGGTGTGCAGCTTAAACCTAACTGTCCTGGTTTAGGGCAATTTTGGGAGGAAACCCTCTAAAGGGGTTTCCTCTAGGAAAAAAATTCAAGTGGTCTCTCCCCCAACTGGTTCGGGAAAAAGATTTCCCTGGAGAAAAGTGGAAACAACTATTTATTTAACAGGCAAAGCATTCACCAGCACAACAACAGGAAAAAAAAAGAACAATATGAAACCATGAAGCCTCTTGCCGCTCCAAAAGAGATGACAAACTCACAAAGTCCCTCCGTGGCTGTGGCCCGGCTCTCTCAGTCTCNCAAAGGGATCTATGTGGCAGTGCAATCCTCACCACAGTAAACCACCATAATGAATTCTTTGGCAAATCTGCTGTGCCTGTTGTATTGTCATCTGCTCTCTTGATGGACAATGTTAGTTTCTGGAACTAGCTGGAGAAGTGTCATCCCACCTTTTCATGCTGCATAGCAAAAATGGTTTGCTGTTTCTGCTTGCCAGCACTGCTCGTTTTTGGCTAGTCACAGAGGGAATGTGGATATAGATCAGACTTAGAAAAATTCTGGCATTTGCACTATCATGAGCCAGCAGTGCCCTGGCAGCCAGGAGGGTCACTCATGTCCTGTGGGACATCAGAGACAGCATGGCCAGCCATGCAAGGGAGGGGATTGTCCCGCTCTGCTCTGCGCTGGGGTGGCCTCACCTTGAATATTTTGTGCAGTTTTGGGTACCACAGTATTGTAAGGATATGAAGCTATTCGAGAGCATTCAAATTAGGGCCATGGAGATGGCAAAGGATCTAAAGGGGAAGCTGTGTGAGGAGTGGCTGAGATCCCTCAGTTTGTTCAGGCTGGAGGAGACTGAGGGGAGACATCACTGCAGTTACAACTTCCTCATGAGGTAAAGCAGAGGGACAGACACTGATGTCTTCACTCTTGTGACCAGTGACAGGACCTGAGGAAATGGCCTGAAGATGTGTCATGGAAGGTTTAGGTTGGAAATGGTCACAGCACCAAGCTGACCAGAGTTCAAGAAGTGTTTGGACAATACTCTCAGGCACATAATAAAATTTTTGGGTTGGTTCTGTGCAGGGCCAGGAGTTGGACTCAATGATCCTTATGTGTCCCTTCCAACTCACCTTGCTCTATGAATCTATGATTCTATTATTATTACATTATGTATGAGTCTGTTATATTCCATGACCTGCAGCATCCTGAAGTAGGTTCACATGAAGTAGGTTCAGCAGCAAAAAAAAGTTGTTTTCCTTCAGCATTTCCACAGATGCTTCCACCATTGTGACAGTGCTGCCATTTTTAATTGGGAGCTGCTAAAATCTCTGAAAGAGGCAAGGTGTTAACACTGTAACCTGTCTTAATTCAAGATTTCTTTCAGAATGAGTGATGTTATCCTAAGGCATGTGCCTATAAGAGGAAGGATGAATTACTTTTCAGAGTAATTCTCTGAGTCTGTTTCTCACTGCTGACAAGAGGGAAAGAATCAAGATGACTAGTTTGGATGGGTTGCCTAGTTTTTATAGAGCCAGGGGAGATGAAGGGATTTCTGCCTGTTTTATAGCAGAGTCTCAGCTGAAACTTGTTGCCATCCTTTCCTGATCTGCATAGCAAGTACTGCTCAGCCAGGCTGCACACCATGGAGCTCTGTGCAGCAGATCTTCCTGTTTTCTGCACAGAAGACTTAATGCCAGATGCCAACCTTGCTCTCAAGCCTTATCTTTCTCTGCAAAAGGCTCTCCTGAAAAGAAATGTACTGTTTCTACTAGAGACAAATCTTGCTAAGGAACTCTCTTCCTTCAATGGTTCCTTTTTGATTCATTGTTGATTTGTAGGAATGGAGTTCATCCTCAGTCATAATACATGTTTTCCTTGTCTTGAATTGGTTTTAGTCTAGGTGGCAGAAAAAGAGGAGGCAGGGCAGATTTAAAATCTAAAAAGCAAAACGTATGCATAAAGTGCTCTTTTTTAAGATGATACTTGATCACTGTCTTTCCACTCCCTATGACAATTACAGCTTTATTTTTCTATGATGTCTGTGAAGTGCTTTTGCAAAAGTGTTTCTGTTTTTGTCTATCCTTTTGTAGTGAAATACATCATGCTCTCTACTTATGCACAACAAGCTTAATCTAGTTCCAAGACAGGAAAAAACCCCATGTAGCCATCCTGAACATCAAAATTAAGTCAGTATCTTTCTTTTCCCTGAAACATCTTTGAATGAAAAGGACACCTTCAAGACAGTAGTCAAATGGTTGACTACTAAAACAAAGGACTCCCATGATTCCCCATTGTACAACACACTTTCTACTCATCTTGAGCAAGACCCCACTGCCTGAAATATGGGATGCACTTAGCAGTTCTACTCCCTTCAATTAAGATGGACAAGAAACCTGACTTTCACTTGAAGAAGAGCTTTTTAATGGTGCCAGAGCCCTTTTGAAATTTATGAGCAGATCATCTGTTTCTACAGAATTATTTTTTATGCAGAAAAGATATAGTGGAATATAAAATTCCTACTTCTTCAAAACCTGAGACATACAATTATGAATGAAAAAACGCCTTGTAATACTCCCTATCAATTTCAGGCATATATTCAATGACTGGATTGTTTTTTCCATGCTGCTCACGGATATACAAGCCAACAGCAGATGCTGTGAGAATGTCCATTTGCCTTCCTTTCTTTCTGTATGACTTCTCTCCCTCTGCTCCTGTTACTTAGCTGTCCTGGCCCACACTGTGTGCTCCTGTGTGGAAGCAGCCACAGCTCAAGGAGTGAGCAGCAAGGAGTTGAGAGTCCTGCAAAGCCTGCAGGGTGTTTCTAGGACTACATAAGATTACTGATCTTCCAGCCCCCTTCATTGCCAGCACAGATCACCAGAAACAAAACTGTTATTTCAACAAGACACAGATAATAAATCTGAAGCGTTGGTGATGGCCTAGAACAAGATATGCTAAATTATCATGAGTAGATATTTGTGTGTGTGTATGCATACAAAGTGATGCCCTAGAACAAGATATTCTACATTATCATGAGTCTGAATGTTTTTGTGTGTGTGTGTACACAGTGATGCCCTAGAACAATACAAACTACGTTATCCTGAGTCTAAATGTGTGTGTGTGTGTGTAATCTTCAGAAACTGTGAGTACCTCAGATTAAACTTCACATTTCCCTGACTTCTTGACCCATTTTCCCCTAAATACAACAATGGTTTGAGTGTCTTGGAAGAGGAGAGCATATCAACATATTTTCATTTCTGCATAATATTTTTAATTAAGTATTTAATTAAATATTTCCATAGAATAAAGATGTAAGAGATGCTTGCTATATCTGAAAATACTAATCCAAGAATTCTTATGTAGTTAATATCTATTCTATTGTTGCCCATTTAAATGTAAGAGCATGCAGGTAACCCACGAGGAAGGGTTTACGGTTTGTTTGCTAATTTGTTTAGGTTTTTTTTGTAGTCACAATCCTAGGCAATGTGTTTGGTTTGGTACCATGGCAGCAGTTCCACTGCTGTAATGAAGGATTAAATATCAGGATCTTCACTATTCTCAAATGGTGCCTTAATCCACAGATACTTTCACTGATTCGATAGAAATAGTTTTGTCCACTAGAAGTTGGAGAGTATTTTTTAAAAATGTGTGTGTTATTTCGTCCCTGCAACAGGAAATGCAACTACTTAAGACAACACATAAAAAGGCATCCTATGGAGTTGAGCTAATTCCTAAAAGTAGAGATGCAAGAGAAATGACACTTTAAATGCTCCACAGGGCTATTTTTAGCAGAGGCTTTTGACAGTTATTAATTCTTTGTAAAGACCAAAAAAGTGTTGTTTTACTGGAGACAAATAACAGCTGCAAGGGAGACTGAAATTCTTTTGGAGATAACAAAGAACAAAGGAAAGACTTTGCATCAGGATTTGTGTCATCTTTAACAGCTAAATTGTGCTCTCAGCTCAGTGGGCAGGATTGCCACTGAAAGCATTGTGGGAGTACATTAGACCATGCCCAAAGGGAGAATTTGGCCCAAAATGAATGACCAAATCCAGGGCTGAGGGCCACCAGCCAGTGAATGAATTGTCCTTTCATTGAAACCCTCCAGAAAATAGGAGACTCATCCCTAGAGGGACTCCCCAAGAGGGAGCAGGCCCAGAAAACTCCAGTTCAGCACAAATGAGAAAGGACTCAGTAGCTACACTTTGGAAGAAGTGGGACACAGCTGAATGCCATATTTAGAGCAGATCAGTTTTACTACTGCTCATAAAATGAGTAATATTCCTAACTGAAATCCTTTGTTTTCAGGTCTAGGGCCAAACAAAAGGCAGTTCAGTCCCTAGATCCCTAAGCCAGAAATGGGCCACTGTGTATGATGTGTATCAGTCTGGAAGGTTTGTTCTGTGCAAACCAAAGAACAACAGGATAGAGCGGAGTTTGTTGATTCCTTAATAAGTTAGTACATGTGCCCTGATTCATCTTGCACACTTTGGTCTACCAGCTCTTTGGTCAATGGCTTCAGGTGATTATGCTTTTCTAAGTCTTTAACATAATTTTTTAACAGCTGGGCTGGTTCTGGACATTTTGGCGCTGCAATGTGGGATGACAAATATGAATGCTCTGAGAATGTATTTTTTAAATTATTAGAATATGTGTTTCATTTCACTGCAAAGAAAAAAGGCAGAAGGGACTAGCAATGTAGATTTCCCTCAGAAGTTGAAGTTAAGAAGCCTCATATTCTGCCCTTGGATGGTGGCCCTGGGTCATGCTGTCGGGGAGGCCACGGCAGATCAAGCACCACCTTTATGGGCTGGAAGGCTGAGACGGAAGGATGAAACCCCCATCAGACACAGTCAGTGCCAGCAGCCACTCACAGGTCACCAAAGCCTATACCAAAGTGTCTTGATGACTTACAAGTTATGTTTTCAGCACAACCTCATCTTTTCCTGCCTTTGGCCTTGACCTGAGCAACACGGGCCCCTGTGAGATGTAAATAAATCAATCCAGCACAGATAAACGTTACTGCTGAGAAATACACACCTAAAGACAGAGCAAAGGGAATGAGTAGTTGTACAAATATTTGTTAAAATATGAAAGAGATGTTTATGGCCTTTTTGTTTGCTTCTAACAAATATTCCCATGCTCTCTGTTGACTGCAAAGATTTAATACTGAGCAAGATATGAAGCAAATAAGCTCTTGCACTGAGTCTGTAAAAAAGGAAAATGAGGCCTTCAAGAGGCACTAGCATCTTTCTCCCACTCCTCCAGTCTGAGTCACCATGGAGGAGGCCATGAAGCACAGGAGGTGAACAGCTGGGGTTAATGAGGAGCAGTAATGAGATAAAGTTTCTTCCCAACATGCAAATATGGGACAATGAAAAACAGCCAGGATACTTCCTGTGCCTCTCTGTTTGGCAAAGAACTCCTCAGCAAGGGAGTCTTCCAGGTTCCATTGCACCCAGCAGTTTGCCTTGTTTGAATTCTGTGTGCCTTTGGCCCTTAATCTTAATGTAGCACATGCCCTGTGGAAATTGTTATGAAACTGGAGTATTTTTCATTTCTTTAGGAAGAGCTGTACTGAACAAAAAGCACACTGCAGATTGGAAACTGACAGCCTAGGAAGAGATATGGTATTGCTAGTTAAAACATGCATGAAGAGCCTCTCTGTTTCTCTTTCTATGAGGCCTTCAGCATCTTTGGTCTATAGCCAAAGACCCTTGGACACTGTACTGCTGAAAGTCATAGTTCCTGAGTTGTAGGCACCCAGTGGTATTTCTAACATCCAAATCTGATCCATGGGTATGCTGGAAATTTGGCATCGTGGAGTGGGATTTGTGGAAGGCAGCTGAGTGAGGAGCTGCCAAAGCTGAGCAGTAGTGCTGCCAAGGGGATAAGGATATGTTTTAAATTGCATCCTTTGCTGAGAATTGACACGTTTACTCTAGGCAAAAGATGCCATTTTCTAATCACTCTACTGAGCATTATCTTTTCTGTGAAGGAGTAGAGAACCTCAAGTGCTTGGGTTTGAGAAATGCCATGTTGTCTTGGCTCTCTGGAGCCCACTACAAGTCTCTGTAGAATGCCAGCTTGTCTCCGCCAAGCTCTTTTCTTCCATGATGTTTGCAGAGGCCTGAATTAGCCAGGCTGCTGAAGCCCAGCATGTACTGACTGATAACTTGTCTGTTACCAACATTATTCCCACAATCCTCTGTGCCTGCTTATTGTATATATATAATTTTTTCTCAAAATATTAGGACTGTAGGTCATTTAGGGGAGGCTATGCCATTTTGTTCTTGGTTTTTCTTTTTTGTCTTGCACGACATTATTTCACTGTGCTCCTAGACCAGGAAAGAAATGCAGATCTTGCTCAGTGTGTGCTCTTGCATCTGTTCAGGAAATAGATGCAGTGTCAGCTGATGTGTAACCAGGAGAGCAGAAATTAGGACTGCTGGTAGTGAGCTTTTTACAAATGATTTCTTGGCAAGGCAACACTTGCTGACCACCATCACAGGTAAGTAATTTGGAAATCTGGAGTGATGTATAAGTTCAAAGAGTCTATATACTACATACTGCATATTTATATTTCTACATACTTTACATGTGGCTAGCCACATTAATTTCTGAGCAATTCCTTGTTGTCTGCTTAAACAGCAGGGAGTGGAAGAGAAAAATCTTTGTGTCGTCCCCTGAGATGTCATGGTCTGTGATATCTAGAATAGACTTTGATTAAAAGGCTATCATGGCACAGGATGGAAATGGTGCATTAGTTGTCTTATGTGGTAACAAAAACTGCTGCTAATCGACAGAGAGATCTCTAATAGCTGGCTTGACCCATTTCACTACTAAATAAATGTTTGGCTCCAGATAACAGTAAATATTAAAAAAGAAAAAAAAATCAACATTAGAAGAACACTTGGGGATTATATTACCATGTTTGTTTTTGTTTATATTGGATTCATCTGACTTTATTTTTGCTACCTGAAGGTTTAGTCTCCCCCTCCAGTCTGTGGAGAAAGTGCTGAACGGGATGGTCTCTTTAGATATCTCTCTCAGATGGCATGAATGTTTCTCAGAAAGTGCCTATTTCTCTCCTGTGTCTATTAGTGGAGGCTTGTGACTACTCCAGCTAGAAGTCCAACTTTTAAACACACAGCTGAGTAAGACCAACCCCACCCTTTCATGTGGGCACTCCTCATTTTTCCATCTTTTCTCTTTCACAGGAAACAGAGAAGCTTGTTAGGTGTACTGTGCTGAAGTGGTGGGGTGGTATTATACTGTCCCTCACTTGTCAGCTCATTGTAATCATCAAGTCTGGGCAGGGAAGAGTAGAAGTCCTGGGCTGGTGAGACACCTCATCTCCCATGAGAATTAATGGGATGTGCCAGGGCTCCTAGCTGTGCTGGGTGAACCCAGCATCTGCTGGCCTCACAAGCTTGTGGTGCACCAGCAGGGGTTTCTCAAGTTACCTGTGGCTATGGTGCCAAGTGAAAATACCACCAGTGCAGGTACCACAGTGCCAAGGGTATGTAATGCATCACCAGTGCATGTACCACAAGAGCGAAATGAGCTAGGCAAGCACCAGCCAGATTTGCCTAGGGAGTAGGAAATAGATTTTCATGTGTCAACAGTGACACAGAAATGGACAAGCTTTTTTTTTTTTTTTATGGGAGAGAGAGAGCTGGCAGAACTGCAGCTACATTCCCTCCTAGAGACCTCCTTCTTCACACTAATTCCACCTGCACTGGACTCCTAACTTGGGTGCTTTTGGAGGTGTGGAAAGAAATCAGGCTGTGACTGCCTCTCACTTTTGCTAATAAACAAGAGTTATTCAAGTCCTTAGTTCTTGTGTTCAATGAAGTAACAATTAGTTCTAGACGACCATGACAATTGCCAAATTTCAATTTTCTTAGCAAATAATTTAATAGGTAGCATTGTGAAGCTCATGTAGAGCTAGCTAGCTTAGCCAGTTGTCAAACTTAGCCAGAGAAAGAAACAGATTAAATCCGAACGCATTATCACTCCACCTTAGCTAGCCTGTACTGCAAACTTTTTCTCTCCACTTGTCTGCCACTCAGACATTTAGACAGGCTGTCATTATGAGCCATTTGCTGCCCCAGCTTTGCCCCAATTTTTTTAAGCCCTACAGCACTGTCATTTGATGTGTCTGGTGAGAGAATTAAAGTAGATGAAGACTGAGGATACCACTCCCTTAGGTAATGATATATTCTGATTCCCTGCAGCTATCTTCCTGACAACCCAGTCCTCCTCATCCTGGCCTTGCTTTCCACTTCCACAGACGGAAGAATAATTAAAACTCCTCTACATAAAGCATGGCTTCATTCAACATTCAGGTTAGGCTCTGTTAAAAAATGCTTCTGACACATGGGGTATATTCTGTGCCATAGGAATAAGTTAGTTGGCATGCAATAGCCAGCAGGAAGAGAAGGCAAAAATACCTGGCATGGAAAAGCCAAGAAGGAAGGGAGACAAAAACACTGAAGTGGTGCTTGAAATGAGGCCTCATCAGTTTAAACAAAAAAAGTGCTAGACCTTGAAATTATTATGGAGGTACTACCCTGAATGTGTTCAGCAGAGATAAAATCACTGAAATATATCTCATGATGCATCAGGTATTCAAGAGATTTTAGAATGAGATAGGAACATAAAGTTATTTAGGAGATCTATCAGTGCTACAAGTCATGAAAGTTGCAGCTTGGAGGTCATCACAAGTGGGTCAAATTTCCTTGCTCCGAATTGTACTGAAAAGCAAACAGTAGATTTTTAATCAAAGGAAGTACAATCACTTCAAGTCACCTAATGAATAACCTTGGAAAGAAAGTTTCTAAAATAAGTAGTTTTAAACACCATCAGCCTGCCAAAAGGCACATGCTGGGGTGAACCTGGAAATGATCATTCTTATAACTGTTCTTCCTACCAATACTAGCACTGGTTGTCTCTGGTGTAATTAGTCAAACTTAGATGCAGCATTTAGCACCAGGAAGCATCCTTCCAATATTAAAAACACAGTCAAGGGAATCAAAACTGTGCCCAAAAAACCCTACAAAACTAATTGTTAACCCAAAGGCATCCACACCCAGTCATTCTGGCAAGAAGATACTTTCAAAAAGCAAAGCTCTCATGACTTGTGATGTTATCACAGCCTTGGAATGTGTGCACAGACTTACTTACTTGCAGTGTTACTGTTTTTCTTTCCTTAATTGCAATGAATAGTTGATATATCACACGCTATTATAACAAGAAAAACAGGTTTGAGAAAACAAAACAAATATACCAGTGTAGTTATAATTGCATTGAAGAGGCAAAATACATGAAATGTAGGACCAGAATAAGACTGGATATGCCATGTTTCCCTAATTATGTAGACATAGCTTCATGTTTCTCAAAGGTGAGTGATACTAAGGGTACACACTGGCTGCCAGATGATTGTTATCCAAGCAGTTTTTCTTTGTTGCATATTGGGCAAGGCAGTGCACAGGGTTGCAAAGGGAGTGTGCTGTGGGGAGCCAGGGAGCCCTGCAGTGTGCACTAATTCCACCCTACAAACTCCCCATCATTTTCAGTGCAGCCTGAATTGTCCACTCTATGTCGGTAAAGCGAGACCGAGAAACGGAGATATTCCCATGGGAGCAGTAACCAGTGAAGCTGTCTTGCCTGGGTAATGACAGCTGAAAGCTACCAACAAGTATAGGTGAGCAATTTTAAAAGAGGGAGGAGAATGGCAACACCCAGTAAAGGGGAAGAAGTTCTCCACCACATCCTGGAAGAGTGAGCACAGATACTGAGGAATACAGAGGAATACAGGAATACAGAAACACAGTAATACAGGAATACAGTACTGCCCAGAGGTACTTAAGATCACAAAATGCCCCAATATTTTGTTCAAGTCTGAGCTCTCTTAGGGTTTGTTGTTGTTGTTGTTTTGTTGTTTTGTGGTTTTTTTGGTTTTTTTCTTGCTGACTGCTTGGTAGAAAGTTTGTTTGGGAGGGCTCTAGCCATCATGTAGTTCCCAGACAATTAAACTGGGAGCTGGAACAGCTATGTTATTGACTGCATAATTCCCAGAGACTGTACCTGCTCCTTAGTGAAGTCCATGAAGACAATGAAGGCATAGACACTCTGTTGGTGGAACTCCAACTGGGCTGTCTTGAAAGCAAATATAATCTAAAAAAAGGCGGATCCAGTACATCAGTCCTGTGACTACTCACAGACAGGAGCTCAACTGTGACTGTGACAAGATTTCCTGTAGGTAAGAGACTATGGCTGAAGGTGTCAGAGGTTACCAAAGGTAAGGCAGTACAGTCTCTGTGGTTTTTCTTTCCTGTTTCATTAACCTTAGTAGATTAAATTTCTTGGAGGTGTAGTTTAGGCGTCTGAGGCAATTATACACTTAATTAAAATTTATTTGCCTATTTTTTTTTCACCATATAATTTAATGAGCTGTCAGATACTGGTTTTCCCTTCTTTGGTTGTTGGTGTTAACTACAGCTTTGGGTTGCATAGTGCAGGAACTGGAGACATCCAGCAGGATGGTGGCTGGGTAGAAGTTTTATCACCATGCATGAGGTATTCACTCTGCACAGAGTTATATCTGTAACTAACCAGTTACAGAAGAAAACAGACTGCTCCTGGCTACCTGGTCTTGCTTTAGTGGCTAATCAGAGAGCTTTTCTGCTAAACTCATGAAAAGGAGAGTATATTTACCCTCTTACCTGAGGAGATATGCAGAAAGTGGCTCCCAAGAACAGAATTTGTTTAGGATTGCTAAGGAAGGTGGTCAGAGCTTGTGGATATGCCTCCTAAAGACAGTTGTGCTGAGCTGGCTGGATTGGAAAACTGAATTTCTCTTATGTGTAGACTTTGTTTTGATATTTTCTGCTTCGCTGTTGACCTTCTTGCCTAAACTGGGAGGAGGTTTTGTGAGAATGACTCTGATGAAAGTATAGGGTTTGATAGGGAAGAGTCTGTTGCTTGCATCTGCAATTAATAAAGGAAGAGAAGTCACTTTGCACCCTATGAACTTTACACTCTGTTGCCCATTATTCATGGAAAAACATGGGATAACAAATTACACACTGAGTAGAGAGAGACTGACTATTTGGAAAAATATTCACAGCAGGAAAAGCAGGGGGAGTGCAGGAGACCATGGAATGGAAGAGCAACCTCATTCTCCAAAATGGCTTTATAGAAAACTCTTCTAGATATAGGTGGCCCTGATGGTTTTGTCTTTACTTAAGGAAAATAAGCTACCACAGAGCCCACTGCCTATTAATGGTTGCTAACTATGCCAGTTGAAACAAATTTTAGAGGATATGACTAAAAAAAATTAGAACAGAACATATTTTGTATTTTCATATGAGCACATCAATCTGGGCTTTGTTCTTTAAAAGAAATACCATATCTAATCAAGTTTGAATGCATTTTAAACATATTTCTAGTTTTCTGAGCATGTAAAAAATTTAGCATGGCACTCTGATAACAATCTGAGAATATGACTTTTCAATATGTTGTAGTGGTTTTGCTTAACTTTCCTTACTTGTGTTTGAACATATAGTACATGAATTAAAAATAATATTGGGATTAAGGGACCAAATATGAAAAGTCATAAAATTCTACAAATTCAGGGTTCAATTTTGGTTTGTTGATGTGTGTCTTGTATGTTTTGCACTGGCAAGCTAATAACAAGCTGCCTTAGGCTTTTATTAGGACTGTGTGTACCATATGTTGAGAAATGTTGGGTGTTCCTAGGCATTGTCAGCCACCTGAACATTCTGCTTATCTTAGCAAGGGTGTCAGAGCACATTTGAGACCAAATGGTTTCTAGATCTGCCTTCCTGACGTTACACCTCCTTCTCCATGTCATTACTTCCCACCCATCTCCCTGGCTATGGTTTCCCTGCTGGAGTTTTTCTCATTGCTCCTTCTGGAGATGATCCACTACCTCCCACAGCTCTCCACCCTCACCTGTCTACCTGCTCTAGTCACTTTCCAGTTCCTGTGACGACCTCATAGGTCCCATGGGCCACGAATTTCCACCTTTAAGTTTCATTGCTGGATGCAACAAAAAAGTGAAAACTGAGAAAAACTTTGGGCAGAGTTGTGAGTGCTTTGATGCTGTTTGTGCAAAAAGTCTTAGTGTGAGCCCAGATGCATAAGCTGCCTTCTGCAGTGAGACTGTGAGTGTGTGAATCTGCTAATCCTAACTCTGTCTGCATCAAAGGCTAGGTTTATTTTCATTCCAAGAGCTATTTTTCCTCACCTTTCCTCACCTTTAAGCTTCTTAACAGAACAGTGTCAAGAGTGACAGAGATTAATGCTGGCTGGAGTGAGAATGAACTAGTAACAAGAAAACATAAGTTCACTATTTGTGATTTTTTTTGGTTTTTTTTAGTATCTGAGAGGCATTTGGAGACATAGAACTTTATGTCTTCATTGATGCAGCTCTAAAGACACGTAAAACAGTGCGCTCACACAAATAAAATATTTCTGTAAATAATTTTGATAACATTGTAAGAGGAAATATTAAATCATCATTTAAGGCCTCTTTTATGTGATATGAACATTGCTGCCATAATTGGTGGCGCTAAGTTTGGATTGGACAAGATGGCTTGGAGTGGCATGAATTTTGGGCCTAAAATTAGTGGGAAATCTTTTTAGAGATGTCACACTGACTGTAGTTTTCCTCTGGAATTGTTACACACATTCACCTGTAACCCGCTGTTACCACTACCAAACTCAGCAATGACCAAGTGGCAGTGAAATAATTGAAGCATTCTGCCTAGAGCCAATCTCTCTTCCCTACTCCTCTGTTCTTTGCCCCAGAACAGAGGTGATCTGAAGATCATCTCATTCTTATGTAGGACCCCTTCCAAACTCTGATTGAAAAATTGCAATCACAGTGGTTCTTTTCCTCTGTGCTCCCATTATGAAGTGCTGGGAGATGAAAGCTGTGAATTCACCTTCCACAGATTGAGATGAATGCAGAGGGTGAAAACAGAAGGAGATGGTACTTCCAGCCATGGAATTAGTCAGCTACCTCTTGACTTCCACACAGCCAGTGATGTGGCTTCCATGTAGCCAGTGATGTGGGTACCTCAGCAAAATGATTGTACCAAATAATGTAGTGTTGTGCTCTTGGGTCAGCAAGATCCATTCTAAGGCAAACACAGGGAAAAAATGCGTTATGCAGGTAACAGAAAACTTTAATCCTCAAAAAGAAAACTGTAACTCCTCAATCCTGCTTAGGAATCCTCTTTCCATTCCCCTTCTGCTTACTCGGGCACTGTAATCAGCCTAGGCAATTACTGTACAAATATAAATCAGTGATGAAACATGTATGGCATCTGATATTTATTTATGCAGACCAACATGCCATTAAGAAAAAAATACAACTGCTTAGTCTAATTGCATATTATGCAGATTGCAGGAGCCTATTAAGTACAACAATAGTGGTTGAATTCCTTGCAAAATACAGGGATGTCCTGTAGGGATGCCCTATCTCGTTGTCCCCTACTGATTACAGTGTTTGCTGGGATGTAGCCTGACACCCTTCACACCCTGGCTGACCAGCCGAGCTGGTGAACTTGGTCCCCTGGTTTGCCACCACAGAGACATGTTTTCTGTTTTTCCAGAATGAACTGCTTGCCTTATTGGTCTTTAGGAGAAGTTGATAGTCCATGGAATCCCCATGAAGGTTTTGGCAAAGGAGGACTACAGCAGGGTAACACCAAGTCGTGCAGTGAGGGATGTAGTATAAAAATACTTCCTTTTGGGGCAATAGAATATGCATTTGTTTCTAATCTACACCAAACAGATCAATCTTGCTTGTTAATTTAGTGATTGCATAGGTTTGTGGACGCCAGTGATCTTCAAATTTGAAAGAAGGAGCAAATAACTTAAAGCATTTATCTAGGCAAGAAAGACAAAAGACACTGAGGCATTCTAACACATATTAAGCAATCTACATGGCTTGATATCCACATTGTTTCAATATTCCAAAGGTGAAGTGGGCTTGGATTCTAGCACAAACCAGCCACCATCTGTCTATTAAACAGGAAACCTATTTAATGGCAATGGGTGGTAGCAAGGATGCTGAAAGTTTTTCCAACACTACCACCTTGTGCATCAGTTCAACTAGGTTTTTATGCACAATCATCTTGTGGATCTTCTTTATTAATTTTACTTTATTTTATTTATAAAATTCCAGTTTCCTTATCAACAAATCTGGAGCTGACCAGGAAAGAAAAGGGGACTCATTCTGATTCCTTTTCTTTATTCCTGTCAGGAGAAAAAGGAGGTGACAAAAACCAAACCATTGTAGAATAATTCTATCTATTGTCTGTTGGATCTTTTCTCAGGACTTACCATATCCCTTCCCAAAATAAGAATTCTCTCTCTCTCTCTCTCTAAAAATATCTACATCTATATCTTTAAGAAGATTTTTCACACATTAAGTATTATGAAAATGGTGGATGATTCACAAATGGAAATAATTTGGTGATTTAAGCCAAAATTTGCTGCTGAAATGTTGGTAAGATGATGCACTAAAACTGAATCTCTATATATTAAAATGATCAGACCAGAACAACTATGTTTAAACATTTATTAAAGGAGTATTTAGACTGAGTCTTACATGCCAATGATGCAGACATAAGCTAACAATTTTTCCACTTGAAACATAGTATAATAGCTTTTCTAATTAATTTACAATATTATTAGATGATGTTCCTTATGACATGTAAACCAAGCATACCTGATCCTAAATAAATGTTCCTGCTTAGTAAAAGCAGGGACTACTGAAATTGTGAAGAATTTAAATTCTGGAATTTTTGTTGTTGTTGTTGTTGTTGTTGTTGTTGTTTTTAACTACTAAAGAAACACTTTTCTCATTTACAGCACTAGTTTTACACTATATATAATTCCATCTTTTTCTGTGAGAAGTGTTCTAAAAACCTCTAACCAAAGGAGAGTAAACATGCTTACATCACATAAGGATGATTATTTTGAGCCAGTTTGCAGATATTTTCATACTTAGAGACCATAGCAAAGGTAGGAAGGTCAGGCTTTAACACCAGCTACATCTTGCAGCCCCCAGACAAGCCAAATTCCTGTCCATCATGTCACTACAGTGTTTTGTACTATAACAGAACCTGTGGGTCAAAATCAGAATTGAATGTCACTGATTGCACAAAATAAAAAGTAAAATGCCATCTCCTATCTTATCCTGTAGATGTTCTACATTTTTTATATGATCTAATATGTTTCCATCTCAGGCAACTGGGCTGCGGGATCCAGACTGTGTTTGCCTTCACTGGATGGCTTGTGCAAAGTGACAGTGCCCTGGGCATTCCTGTTCACGCTGTTCTCTCCCTGCGTGCTTGTTTCTCCTCAGTGCCCCCCCTACTGCAGGAACAGGGACAGCTTATGTTGCGGCTGACGCTTTTCCCTCTAAACTCTGCTTAGCCTATTTATACTTGGGCCCCTGACTGGTGCAGGGCTTTCTTGCAGTTCATCCTGGACAGACTCTAAATACTGACACTGTGCTTTGGGCTTTCCATATTCTACAAGCAATACTAAAATGTTGCTGAACTTGCTGTGCTGCTGTTCCTAAATGCACGGCTCGGTCCCATCTTTGTCTGTCTGACTGGAATAGCAAGAGCAGACTGGTTTCATTTGCAGGTTCTCATATCATTATTATTCTTGCCAGAACAGCAATATTTTTTTCATCATTATAACTGTTAGGTTCACCTCATCATCCTTTCACCTTTCTACCATTAAAAATAACAACAAACCTGAAATATGTCCATCAATAGTAGGTTCCTCCATTTTATCACCAGAGAACTGGGATACTGTGTAGTCAAAAAGTAAGGAAATACAGTAATTGATTTGATGCTTTTAATGATCTCCTCCTGGTAATATTTGAAATTTATTTCTCTGTTTTTCATGTGAAAGTCACAGGGTTTTTAGCAGAACTTTCCACACTTTTATGTATTTCCTGGGTCTAAAGATTATTGTTTTACTAATAAGAGAGACAACGGAACAAGCAGAAATGTGAAACATGTCCATGGCATAGAAGCAGTAGGATGCAAAACTGGCATAGAGATAGTGTATATTTGTGTAATTAATTTTTGTTTTGATTCTAATAACACCTTGTAAAAATGCAGTTCTTATAAAATTTTCCACAAATTATCTTGGAGCAAGCATGGTGTCATCACGTGTTGAAAAAATGTACTGTAGAAACAGCTCTGGACAAGTACAGTCTGTATTACTACGAAAGTTGTAACATGTAAATCCTTAAAGTGCATCTTTGAAGTATAATGGTACATAAATTCCTAGTCTAGGCATCATCAGTACAAAGATGCATATTGGCATATGTAGAAACGCTTTGGAGATAGGGAACTTCTTTTTTTTCCTCTTTTTTTGGTTAAAGTGAAGTATAGCACTAAAAATGCTGTGGGGATCCAATTGCAACTTTGCAAATCCCAGAAGGCCTTCAGTCATGACAACAGCCTGTCAGCTTTTTGTCATGTTGGAGTCAAGAATTCCATCTATGAAAACATTCACAATGTCTTTTATTTCTTTATTCACCAGATACTTTATTTCACATTTAAATGTAAAATTGCACTTTCCAACAGAAGCAGGAAAGAGCAGAGAGGTGATCCTACAGTAGTGAGGTCTGGAGAAGCTCTTCAGGAGCACTTGGTGTTTCCAGGCACGGGGCGAAGCTGGATCGGCTGCTTTGGCCCCGGCACCTCCCTGCAGCCAGGCAGCCACAGCCTCTCTCCTGCTCTCCGGCCCAGACAACTTGTGATTTTTCCTCCAAAGCTGAGCATCTCCAGTGGAAAAGTGAGGACAGAGAACAGCTCCACAGTCACTGTCTAGGGTAGTGGGAAAACTCTTTTGTTCCCAAAGAATCTGACTGGTGTGGGTATATGCCCTTTCTTTTCATCCCACAAAATTGCCCTGAACCCAGGTTCTTCACGTCTGTGTTCTTGTTGCTGCTGTCAAAACCATTCCATTCCTGGAAAATATTCTGTTTAACCAACCGTTGTTTTTAGATGGAAAAAACCTTTCCTCAAAAATGCTTCTACCTGTTGTACTGAACATGTACTCACTCCTGTACACAACCGTGTTGCTTCAGAATGATTTTTCATAGCACTTGGTTTTTGTGAAACACTCATCCTCGCCTCATGCCCCATGATTTTAATTTAATTGGGGAAAATGGTAGCACAAAACTGAGGGGGACTGTTATGAATTCTTTGAGACATTTAAGCTGCCACTCAGAAATCAGACCCTACAAACACAAAGCTACTACAGATACCAAGGTGGCCAGCTTAATGAAAAAAAGCAGCTTAAAAAAAATTGGCATTTTTTCTTCAGATTTCTCAGAATTAGTAGTTCTGATGACATGTCTGCCAGCTTTACCAAAACAGGAAACTTCTAACACTTGCCCATGGAAATTTTTATATAATTTTTTTTATTTATATAGGAGCAAATGACAAACTACTATCATAATTTGAAATATTGCTGTCTTTGTGCAAATACAGAGCAAAGTTGGCTGATGCCTTGACTGACCTGACAGAAGCATGTTCAACTAGAAGAGGACTTCAAATGAAAAAAGAGGATAGGAGAGGTGTCCATTTCCATTAGACACTGTCTTGTCAGGAATCTTTTCTCCCTTTGGAGCAGTACTGGGCCTGAGTGGAGCACAGCTGCCTGCAAACCAGCCCAGAATGGGGAGCTCTGCAGATGCAGGCTGATCCCCTGCCTCCCTGCCAAACACAGCACTGCTTCTGAAAGGTGCCCCTGGGGAGGCAGGAAGGGCTGGCAGGGTAAGAGAGGCAATTTAGTCTACTTTAATAGTCTTTTCACAGAATGGCTTGGTAATTACAGAAAATGTGTTCTGATTCAGTATTTATATTTTAATTGGATTTATCCAGGAAAATAATTTTGGATTTGGTTTGACAAGGTTTGAATTGCAAAACACGCTTTGCAACTATATTAATCAAGTCAGCCTGCTATGAGAATGACAGCCTATTTTGCCACAGTAGGACTTTTTTGTTGGTAGACTTAAGTGCCAAAATAAGCAGAAATTATGTGCTTGTTCTCTAGGGGAAAGCATAGAGCAGTATGTTTTCAATTCACCCTTTGAAGGCCTTCTCATGAAATCATATAGGTGTAAGCTTTGTCAGAAGCTCCTTGCAGCTGAGAGGTCAGCATGGGAACTCTCCATGTGTGGATCTCTGGAGCAGGCAGTCATTCTCTTCAGCTACAGCTCATCTGTGTGTAAAAGCTTAGTTTAGGCACAGCATCTTCCTCCACTAGGTGCTTGGGAATTCACCTATCCATACCCATGACGACCTCTGGGAAGCGGGTGTGCAATGCTCTCACTTCTGAACACATAATGATGCTGGGGCAGTGTGGCAGGACAGCTGTCCTGTGGAAAAGGACCTGGGTGTGTTGGTGACAGCGTCTGACCATGAGCCAGAGCTGACTCATGACCATGAGCCAGGTGGGGAAGAGGGCCAATGGCATCCTGGCCTGAATCAGCAATGGGGCCAGGGCAGAGATTGTTCCCCTGTACTGGGCACTGGTGAGGCACACCTTGAGTGCTGTGTCCAGTGCTGGAGCACAAGTCCTGTGAGGATCAGCTGAGGGAGCTGGGGGTGTTTAACCTGGAGAAAAGGATGTTTGGGGGGGGCCTTATCACTCTACACCTGCCTGAAAGAAGACTGTAGCCAGGTGGGGTCGGGCTCTTCTCCCAGGCAACCACTGACAGGACAAGAGCACAGTCTCAAGCTACACCAGGGGACATTTAGGTTGGACATCAGGAACAATTTCTCTATGGAAGGGGTTGTCAAGCACTGCCATGAGCTGCCCAGAGAAGTGGTGGTCGCCACACCCAGCAGTGTTCAAGAAATGACTCGACATGGCACTTAATCCTATGGTTTACTTGAAAGGGTGGTGTTTGGTCAAAGGTTGGACTCAATTATCTTGGAAGTCTTTTCCAACACTAATGGATCTATGAAAGCTGTGGAGCAAGAGTCTGTGAGCACTCCAACAGGAAGTAATGCTGCCCATTACCACTGAAGATTAGATAACATCCTAACTGCTGCTCTACAATAAGTAAGACCTTATGTAAGCACTTATAATGGCAATGTTTGCAGATTAAAAAGGTCTTTGCCAAGGTCCCAACCTTAACTGAAGGAGTAGTCCTGTTAACTTCAGAAGTTTACTTGCTAAATACATACCACTCTTGTGAAGAAAGTGGTATATTATTTAGCTCTAAACAAATTAGAATATGCTAAGGAGATTGATAGGTGAGGAGACCACTAAAAGATGAAAATGGTCACAGAGTTTGTTTTCTTTGGACATTTTGTTTGATTATTACAAAGGTACAGAATGGAAGATATTCACATTTATTTTTGTTAAAAGTAATCCAACTCTGTCCTAACTTTCATTTTAACAGGCAGAATAAGCCGATTTATGAAAGTGTCTTTGATTAGCCATTTCCCTTCTGAAGAGTGGCTCCTGTACATGACTGGAACACTCTTGCCTCTGGAGCACAGCCCTGCAGTCCACTCGCTTTCCCAGGACACTCCTGTGGTGCAGATACATCTGAGATCATTTGGAAAGCCTCTGCACTGAACCTGACAGCCTTTTGAAGACATCTGTGCTCCTTCAGCCTAAACTGGATAAGCAGCAGCTAGAAAACAAAACCTTCTTCAGAAGCTTAGGTGCACTGGAGGTAAGGCAAAATAAAAATAAGAGAGGGAGAATGACGATTTCTATTTAAATCATGGTTACAGCTCCTCATAACTCTCTGTCTAAAGGGATGTTTGAAAAGTTCAACATATTTTTTTACTATACAATAAGCTATAGATGCTCAACACAGAGATAGAAATAGAGAGAAATAGAGAAGTTAGCACTCAGCCCAACAGCAGAGTGCCTTCTGCATGTCCCATGAATTTTGTAGTTACTTCAGCTGAAGGCTCGGTCTTTGAAAACTGGATTTATGTATATTCAGTAACAATGTTCATACAAGCATTTGACAATGACTGCTAAAAGCCCTCCAGTCTGCTTTTTACCTTGTTTATCTGCAGTCAGGTCTCTAACACTCTCAAGCCAGAGAGGTGCTACATCCAGATACTTCCACCAAAAACATGCCCTGGAGAAAAAATTTTGTTGAACATTTTTTTCCTTTATGAAACTTTCTCTTTCAGCTCAGTACAGAGCAGGGATGTTACTTGCTGGTGTTAGTACATTCCATTCCTTTGCCATCGCTAGCTGCTCACAGGCTATCACCTTCTACCCATGTTGAGAGTTAAAGTGTTTTTTGATGAAAGGGACTTTATAAAGATATTTCATAGTTTATTCTGATGCAGTGAGAAATAGTATATCAGATCACTTATTTCACTAAGATATGAGCCTTGAACCAACTTAATCAATGGTACAGGAAAAGAATATAAACTGAGGTTTCTAAAGAAGCTGGCAAATCGAGTTGAAATTAATAGGAACAAAAGATAGAATCTAATTTTCTTACTGCACAATTACTTTCTGTAATTTCTGGGTCTTTTTTGAGGCATGCTTTCTCTTGTAGTGAATATTGTTGAGGATGCAAGGATAGCAAGGAACTCTTCCACAACGAATACTAGTGGTGCTTTTTTACATATTACAGGCATATGATTTACTGCATGTAGGTTTTTAGATGAAAATATGAATTTGGACTATTTAAGGGAATATAAGTAAAAAGCCCTTCAAGGTGACTAAGACATAATTTTAATTGAAGATTTACTTTATTATCACATTTTTATTAAAATAATTTTCAACATAATTAATTTTCTTCCGAGAAACAAAACACTGAATGAAAAGAAAAGCAATTCTGAATCATGTGCTAAGATACCCAGTAGTGCTTAAATTTAATCAGTAAGCATTGCTTCTAATAAGCCCGGTTGTAGAGCTACTCAATTAATGTACCCTTGTTATGGTGGAGTTAGCCTGAATTAAATGCAAACTACCAAGAAGGAACTAGCCATTTAATCATCTCTGATAAGACACTAGTTTTTTAAAACTAATACTACCTAAGGTTGCTGCATAATGATGAAAATATATCTGTTAGAAAAGACATAAACTTTATGTGAAAGACTGAAAAACCCATTTTACTACACATGTCCAAACAGCAGGTAAATTTTCTTCAGTATTTTCTTAGCCTAACCAATTTATATAAAAAACAAAACTAACAAAAGGATGGAGCCATTGCTTGAATGAGTGACTCTGCTAAACTAACACTGAAGAAATCTTATTAATTTAACATTGTTGACATGGGCTGAGTGACAAAGCAGCTTGCAAAACAGAGCAAGTGAAACAGAAAATTTAAAAATGCTGTAGGCTTTAAATAAAACATAAAACCATTTTGTGTGCATGTGTGTGTGGGGAGGACCATTACACACAAGTCAGTGTTTGATATACGGCATATAATTACAGGAAGTAAGTAGAAGGTGCCATGATACCTGTCAATTATCAGCAGGCAGAAAATGAAGATAACATACATAATTCATCAGCGTACTGCCCTTTGTTGTTAAGCCAACTGATTTGCCTCCATAACTGCTTACTTAAAGCAAGACATTTAAATTCAAATGAAACACTGTTAGCTTTTAAAAATTATTTCAAAATCAGTTATTATACTGATCCAGATGCATGTATTTGCATTTCTAAATGTTAGTGAGGAAGACTTCAACTACTTTAAAATTGCTTTTAAAAGGTGTACAGGTAAATTCAGATTGATTTCTGTAGCATTTAATTCTGCCTGCTTGAAGTCAGATGGATCTTTAGAAAAAAGCCATCTAGATAAGGGCTACCAGTACGTACTAATCAGGTATTATGTGGAGGATTTTCATGTTTGTTTTTTTGTTTTTTTTTTTTGTTTTTTTTTTTGTTAAGGAATACCCTCATCCAAGAATAAAAAAGGAAAAAAAATTTGAAAACCAACAGCTACCAGGAAAAAAAAAATCTGGGTATGGAGATATGATGAAGATACAACAATTTGATATTTGCATGGGGACAGACCTGAGAGATGATGTAAATTTGTGTACAGTACAGAAAACATAAAGAAAAAACTTACAGATTTTATTTATTATGTCCAAATACAAGAAGGAGAAGACACATTGTGAAATCAAGAGAATATCAAAGAGATATGAGAAAACTCATCATGAGAAATGGCTTCCACATAAAAGTAGGGTGTTCACAGTTGGAGTGCACTTCCACCAGATAAGTGGTAGCAAAAAGCTGTTGCATTAGCAGGATTTCTACAAAGGTTAAACTTTAGGAGTGATGAATGTATTCACACCCATATATAAATGAAGCCAATGGATGTTCTCATTGTGTAAAAAGTTCCAAAGCTCCACTGTTTACCAAAGCTGGTATATCTGCTGAATGCATTTCACTTAGAGGAGATTGTCAGCAGTGGCCTGTGCTGGGTTTGATTCTGGACAGGTAGATGTACCGTGCAGCTAGAATGCAGTCCACTCTGTGTTATTGCTATTCAAGCATAACAGTTTTCCTAGAGGCAAATCGTTTTCATACAGAAAATTATTTTTCTAGGTAGAATTACAAGATCTAGTAAATCAGATGGCATGAAGAAACGCATGACATGAAAGTAGTCTGAAAAGGAGAAGCAAGGCAGCAAAATGGGCATGGCATCTGTTCTTTGCATGTAGGCTGCAGTTAACCAAAGACCCTCACTGGCAGCCTGGTCTCAGCCTGGAGCCCTTTCCAAGTCTGCATTTCCATTACTGGCCTGAATGAGACCTTGAATGAGAACAGCCTCTCTCACAGCTAGAAGCGAAATTCCATCAGTTCAGCTTAGGGAAATGTTTCGGACATTTTTTAACTTTTCAAAAGACTGTTGATGGCACTAGCAAAACAAGAAGCAATTGATTATATAAAAAACAAGAAGCAATTAATTGCATAACAAACAGGACAACAGTTTGCAAAACTAGCTTTCTGGGAGAGGCTGACTCCCATCCCTGTCTCTGAAGATTCCCCTGGAGCCCAAGTACTTTCTCCACAGTTACTAAGGTGTTTATCCTTGCTGTGTGGGTTCTGGAGCCAACTAATTACTCCATGGCTAGAGTATCCTTTGTCCCTTGAGGAGGAGTTTCAGGTACTGCACCTCATTCCATATTTTATCATGCAAACTCACCACTGACATAAGATGCAGTGTATTTTTTCTAGCAAATGCCAAACTGAAAATGCGTACTTAATATAAGATTTTGGATATGGTGCTTTAGTTAGCTGCAAAGAAATTTGAATCAATTTGTCATCACGTAAAACAATACAAAGTGTTGCCATATTTGTGTTCAGCACACAACATACATTATTTATCTATCCATATTAGCATTGTAAAAAGCAGAATATTTTGAAGCATATGTGAAATAAAGAGTCATTTCTCACAAGCAGGTAAAACTATATTCAAACGTATGGTGCATAAACAAAATATTTATTATACTCACAAATTATCTGTATACTCTAAATGTAAAAAATTACTTTACTGTTGATTATTTCCCCTGAGTACACATAAAACAATGCCAAAGGGCAGAACAGTACCAGACTAGTTCAACCACACCTCAGGCTTCCTGCAGGGGCACTGAAACAACGATCTCAATGCATTTATTTTTCTTTGCTGTGGTTTCTCTCTCCCTCGGTGATTACTTTACACACCTGGCCATGGGAACAAGATGGCAGAGTTGGAAGGGTTGCCAAATTGCAAGAAGCTGCAATTTGGGAAGGGCAGAGGACCTCGTCCCTCTGTAGTAAGACAGTCTCCCAAACACGTGGACAGTTTGGGTGACAGTAGCAGTGACAGTAAGGATATGGGGAGGGCAAGAAAGGAAGGGATAGGAGAAGTTTGGCGACATCTTCACTGAAGTTTTGCCACCAAAACAGAGACACTTTGGATGCCCTTCATGGTGTTTTTTTCACCTTGGCTGAGCTGGGTAATTTTCATCATGTTTCTGTTTGTACCTCCAAACACCTTCTGGAGGGAGAATGTATTCCTTTCACTCGTATTTGGTTCTGCTGGCTGATACAGCTACAGCTCTTCTCAAAAACAGCCAACCCAGCCGTCCCCTCAACAAGTCCCAAAACTGTAGTAGACCTTGATGCATACTGCCATAATATCTGTCCCAATTTGTGATTTCAAGCATCTAGTTTCCTTTGATTGATAGGTCACAACTGTTCATTCTTGTTTACACATTTCTAGGAAAATTTCATAATGGAGGAAAAAGCAAAAATGCTTCTTCTGGCCTCCACCCAGCATCACCACCACTATTAGAGAGTTTGGGTTATAATACTGGCTAGAAGTAAAGTACATGGTAGTGTATTAAACAAAGGAGATGATGCAGAGCAAACACGAAATGACCAGCCCTAAAGACATAAAACATGACCTTCGGGTAGTAGGAAAAAAATTAATCTCCTTAATTCCAGCATTCTGTTATTTATCAATGCTTCTACCTCATGCTTAACTGGAAAAGATAATTCAAAGTCTACATGAATGTAAAATCTTTGCAAGACAAAAAGAGAACCAGACAAGTGATTTCTGAGGAACAAGCTGGAATAATTTTTTTTTTTCTTTTCTTGCTGACCTGTTAAGGATGAGTTTAGAGCAGGGACAGAAACTCCTGTTGTTCAGTAAAAGTACCCCATGGGGTATCAGTCATGGAGTATGCCTGAGCCAGAACCAAATGTGATTTACAGTAAAGATGGTGTTTATTGCAACTAAAAGAAAAAACTGTAACTGCATATACATTTTAAAGTAAGGGGTTCTTCATAGGCAACACTGCATAACATACTCTAGGCATATAAAAATGGCGATTTGTTCTGTGTGGACAGTTAAACAAAAATGGTAAATAAAAGGACACCTTTTCTTCAAACTTTATTTACAGTGTCTCATTATGGAATAGAATCACAAAATGATTGAGTGGATTGGGTTGGAAGGAACATTAAAGATCATATATTTCCAACCCCCCTGCCATGGGCAGGGATGTGGCCCACTAGATCAGGTTGCTCTAAGTCCCATCCAACCCAGACCTGAACACTTCCAGTAGCGAGACATTCACAACAGGCGGTGAGGCAACGGCTTTCAACGCCTCACTACGCTCACCGCCAAGAATCTCTTGTTAGCACTTAGTACTAACCTGTACAGTTTTGTCTGAGTTCTTCACACTGGCTGGTATGAGGTGTGTTTTGGAAT
Source organism: Irena cyanogastra (assembly GCA_013397155.1). Taxonomy (NCBI): domain Eukaryota; kingdom Metazoa; phylum Chordata; class Aves; order Passeriformes; family Irenidae; genus Irena; species Irena cyanogastra. Next base: position 78,984 of record VWZV01010800.1, read on the forward strand.
TGTGCTGAACATAGAATTCATAATATAAGGATGTTTTTGTTTTTGCTGAGCAAGGTTTACTTGGAGTCAAGGCCTTTTCTGCTCCTTGTGCTGCCACACTGGTGAGGATGCAGGGGGTGCCTGGGAGGTTGGGAGGACACACAGCCAGGACAGGTGACCTCAGCTGACCAAAGGGATATTCCAGACCATGTGAAGTCATGCTCAGTATATAAAGTGGGGGAAGAAGGAAGAAGAGGAGGACATTTGGAGTGAGGGAGTTTGTCTTCCCAAGTCACCGTTATGTGTGATGGGGCTCTGCTCTCCTGGAGATGGCTGAACTCCTGCCTGCCCATGGGAAGTAGTGAATTAATTCCTTATTTTGTTTTGTTTTGATCTGTTTTGCTTGCATGTGTGGCTTTTACTTTCCCTGTTAAATGGTCTGAACCTCAGCTCACAAGTTTTCCAGCTTCTACCTTCATTATTCTCTCCCCAGTCTCATTAGTGGGGCAGTGAGAAAGCAGTATGTTTGCCTGGCTGGGGTTAAACCACAACAAAACCTTTCTAATTGTAGCTTAAACCCATTCCCCCTTGCCCTGTCACTATCTGCCTTTGTAAAAATAATCTCTCTGGCATTCCTGTAGCCCCCTTTAGGCACTAGAAGGTGCTATAAGGTCTTTCTGGAGCTTTTTGTCCTCCGCGCTGAACAACATCAACTTTCTCAGCCTTTCCTCATAGAAGAGGTGCTCCATCCTTCAGATCATCTTTGTGGCCCTCCTCTGGACCCAAGAGGTCACAGAATGGCAGGCTAAACTAGGTTGGAAGAGACTCACAAAGATCATCAAGCTCAATTCCTGACCCTGCACAGCACCAAACCAAAAGTCACATCGTGTGTGAGCGTTGTTCAAACACTTCTTGAACTCTGTCAGGCTGCTTGCTGTGACCACTTCCCTGGGGTGCATGTTTCAGTATCCATCCACCCTCTGGATGAAGAATATTTTCTTAATATCCAACCTAAATCTCCCCTGACACAACTCCAGGCCATTCCCTCAGTCCTGTCACTGGTTACCACAGAGAAGAAATCAGTGCCTGCCCCTCCTCTGACTCTACAGAGGAACTTGTGACTGCAGTGGGGTCTCCATTCAGTCTCTTCCAGGCTGAACAGACCAAGTGATCTCAGCTGCTGCCGCATACGCCTTCCCCTCAAGGCCTTTCATCTTTGTTGCTCTCCTTTGGACTCTCTCTAATAGTTTAGTATCTTCTACTGCAGCACCCAAACTGCCCCCAGCAGTCAAGGTGAGGCCACCCCAGTGCAGAGCAGAGCAGGACAATCCCCTGCCTTGCCCAGCTGGCCGTGCTGTCCCTGATGCCCCACAGGACATGGGTGGCCCTCCTGGCTCATGTTCAACCTTCTATGGACCACAACCCCAGGTCCTTTCCATGGCACTGCTCTCCAGCCTCTCATTCCCCAGTCTGTCTGTACATCCAGGGCTGCCCCACACTAGGTGCAGAACCTGGCACTTTCCCTTACTCTTGAACTTCGTATCGTTGGTGATTGCCCAGCCCTCTGATTTGTCAAAGTCTCTCTGCAGGGCCTTCTAGCCCTTGATGGAGTCAGCAGCTCCTCCCAGTTTTGTATCATCTGCAAACTTGCTTAGCATCCCTTATAGTTCTGCATCCAAGTCATTATGAAACTGTTGAAGAGCTCAGGGCTGTGGATGGAGCCCTGTGAAGTCTCACGAGTGACAGGTCCCCAGTCTGATGTCACCCCAGTAACTGTAACCCCTTGTGCTCAACCCATGAACCAGCTGTCACATGATGTGTTTGTCCAGCAGTGGGTTGGATATTTTGTCCAGAAGAAACTGGTGCTAGGGACCCCAGAGCTGATGCAGCACTGCAGGTGGCGTCTCAGCAGAGCAGAGCAGAGCAGAGCAGAGGGGCAGAATCCCCTCCCTCCCCTGCTGCCCACACTGCTGTGGATGCAGCCCAGGACACGTGTGGCTCTCTGGGCTGTGAGTGCCCATGGCTGGCTCATGTCCAGCCTCTCAGCCACAGCACCCCCTAAGCTCTTGCCAGCAGGGCTGCTCTGAATCCTGTTATACCCCAGCCAGTGTTGATATTGGGATTGCCCAACCCAAGTGCAGCACCTTGCACTTGGCCTTGTTGGACCTCATGATATTCACATGGGCTCACTTTCCAAGCTTGTCCAGGTCCCTTTGGATGGCATACCTTCCTCCTTAAGTTGAATAAATCAGAGATCTATTCCAATTCTATTCTATTCTAATTCAGAGATCTATTCCTCTGAATAGGTCCCAGACCATGTTTTCTGTGAAACACTACAAACTCTTCCACAGCCTTGATGGAAATAGTTTATATCCATGTGATCTCATATTCTTTACAAGTTCAAACTGATACTAAACTTTGAGTAATATTCATATGGCTTGAAGATGAACATGGAAACCACAACTAAAACACATTAAAATGAAAAGCTCAGCTGTCTGAAAATTGCATATATGTAATATATGTAATGTTCATGGTCATGGCTAAAGGTATGTTTAGCTTCTAGCAGAGCCAAGCTCACATGCTTTGCTGATAGAGTAAGGGCTTTTGGGTCTTCCTGAAAAAGTTGCTGTCAAAGACTGTGGCAGTCTCTGTCCAACTTTCATTGTTGCCAAAATAATGGACATAATCCCACTTACTTATATGCAAGGCAAAGGACTTTAAATTTCCGGTATGTAAGGGTGTGCTGGCAGTTGAGTAACATATATTAAGATAGCTAGACTCAGGCAGTTACTTATAATTTTTCAAATTAGTTAAAAGTAGCAGCTCCTTTTTGTTACAGAGTTTTCAGATGCAGAACCTCAGACGGCATAATCATCAAATCCATTGAAGTCTACTGGAACTATGATATTTTACATGAGATAAGAATCTAAATTATCATTGGAGATACCACCTTACTACAGGAATATTAAATGAGAAATGCTGCCGAGTGGATATAGCAAAAAGTCTGGAAAAGCATTTGATCCGATTGTGTCAGTCAGTCCATATGTTAAAAGAAAGGTCTGATAGTCTGGGGAATGCCTGACAACTTGTGGATTTAATTGTAATTTAAAGTGCAGATTAGGCTCTCCATTTTGTAGCAGGAACAAGATTATATCTATGGAGCAAAAACAGACTTCAAGAGTACCTCAGCCAGGAATACTTCCAGCCTGGAAGAGCAGTTAGGCTTCTGCTACAAACACCTGTTATCACAGCATTTTGATATAAGTCTGGTGTGTACCCCAGGAAAATCTCATCTCAAGTCAAAGAAACTTGGGCTCTTTCAAAAGAGAAACCTCCTTCAGCTTAAAGGGAGAAAGTAAAACTGGAGAAAGGAAGATGGAAGAGGCTTTGCCTCCTTTTCCCAAAACCACGGATAAAACATTTTTTCTTCTGCCCATAAAAAGGAGGATATGATGGTTAAGTGCAGCTGGCAGAAGACCAGCAAACGCTGTGCTACATTGCAAGGTTTCTCCTTGTAACCTTGTGGCAGCACAAAAAATAGCATCTGAGATGCAAGACTCTAGTAGAAGAAGACAAAATTCAGCCTGGAGGTGTGAGATACTAAGCTATCATCTCATAATGTTGTACTTTGAAACCTGCTGTGTCAGTGAGAGTTGTCTGGCAGAGTTTTTGCCTGGGAGAAGACACACAGATTCAAAGTTAAAGGTAATTCTTAGAAGCATCTCAATCTTAAAAGCATTTCAATACAGCAATGGAGCTCCCAAGGCATGGAAACATAGGACCACCTGCCCCAGAGTTTCAGACATAAGGCAGCAGGAATAATTAACAGTCTGATTTGCTTATTGTGCTGGTTTTGTCTGGGGTAGAGCTAATTTTCTTCATAGTAGCTGATATGGGGCTGTGTTTTGGAATTGTGCTGAACACAGAGATCATAATATAGAGATTTTTTGTTGTTGCTGAGCAGAGCTTGCACAGAGCCAAGGCCTTTTCTGCTTTCCATATTGCCATTATGCAGGGAAGTTGGCAGTGCCTGAGAGGCTGGGAGGAGACACAGCCAGGACAGGTGACCCCAGCTGACCAAAGGGATATTCCAGACCGTGTGACATCATGCTCAGTATATAAAGTGGGGGAAGAAGGGGGGGACATTTAGAGAGATGGAGTTTGTCTTCCCAAGTCACCGTTTTGTGTGATGGGGCCCTGCTCTCCTGGAGATGGCTGAACTCCTGCCTGCCCATGGGAAGTAGTGAATTCATTTCTTGTTTTGCTTTGCTTGCATGTACAGCTTTTGCATTCCCTACTAAACTGCCTGTACCTCAGTACGTGAGTTCTCTCTTTTATCCTTCTGATTCTCTCCCTGATCCTTCTGGTGGAGCACTGAGTGAGCAGCTGCCTGGAGCTTGGTGGCTGGCTGGTGTTAAATCACAAAACTTACTGTGGATTCCCGGAGTAGTTTAAGTACAGTCAAACAGCTACTCTGATGTGAAGATGATTAGGAAGGAGTTAGACATCACAGGTACCCTTCAGTGATTGTCTACCAGTGAAACTACAAGGCAATCCAATTTAAAAAAACTACTGCGAAAAGAGAAAAAAATCTCTTCAAAAATAAAATAATGTTTAGTAGTTTAATGAGAAGTTGTCTTCATCTGAATAGAGGCTAAGCTTTGGAGCTACTGATATCAATGGCAGCAACTAGTCCAGCTCCCTCCTGGTCAATGCTGCAATGAGGAGGTGACCAGTGTTACTAGTGACGCTACTGTGGTTCTTCCTTCATCTGACTTCTTGAGATTATCCAATTTATTAGCTTCTTCAATATGGGACAAGAGAGCATATTTTGTGATGTCTTTTTGTAAATTTTAAAAAATAGTAATGGTTTTAAACACATCTCTTTTTTACCAGTATCAAAATAGTTAAGGAAGTCTGGAGACTTGTATAGGATACCAAGGCCAACTTTGCACCAAAGGCCGATTGACAGGAATTGCTATCAGGTATAAGGTTTTAGCCTGAAGAAAATTTGTGACAACAGAGAAACAAATATTCAATTCTTGTTAGGGACTACTTGGAATGCTGATCTCATTGAAACATGGTCCTCAACTTATTTTAAATTTCTTACACAGTTATATCCTGTTTTCAAGTTCTTGTCACTGCACAGAGGTCCCTTTTGCATAAGTTCATATTCAGGTCAGTTCAGAGAAGCTTCACAGACATTAGAGACAAGACACTGTCCTTCTGCCAACCTGGTTTTGCCCCAAGCTGCAAAAAAGCTGAACTAGCCACTGTAAGGGATATTTGCATCTTTTATTACTTGCAGAAGGGAAGTTTTCAGTCAAGGAAGGACACAATTTTAGTTTTATGTGCACAAACAGGGAACCGACTGGCTGTAAATAATGATTCGGTAATCTTGCTAATTACTTCTGGAATTTTATTCAAAGGCTGAATACCACTTTACAAACAAAAGACAAAACACAAGTTGGATGTTTTGGATAAGCTAAAAAAGCAGGTGTCAATATGGACATACCCTTCTTGAATTTAAAATCCTACCAGCATACAAGACTTAATAAAGGATCTTAAACTGTTAATCCAGAATGGTATTTCACCTTCTGTATATGAGCACAGACCTGTAGTGATGCAGAATCACCAGATAAACTATTAATGCAGAAGACTGTTGCTGAGAAACTGGAGCAAGCAGAACAAAGGCATGCTAAAATTCCATGTGTGACTGACTGTCTTCTATGGACATCTTTAGAATAGATTCTTAGGCAGTCTGGATCCCTTGCCACACTACACCATTTACAAATGACTTATGTCCTTTCTTAAACAGCTGCAGCTGCCCTGAAGTTCCAGTACAAATGGTAGCCTCCACAGGCAAAAAAATGGATCATGAAGTAAACCCAAAGGAGAGCTGAAAGAAGAACCAAAACAACTTTACTCACCATCAAAGATAAGGCTAGAACATCCACTTTGACCGTCCACTGGGCTGATCTGTTTTGTCACAGAAGTCTCTGTGCTGTCCTGAACTGTTCCTGAGTTGAGCTACAATACCTATTTTTAGACAGATATCTCTTGAGGTTAAACTAGTGATGGAAAGCCCATCATAATTTGCTTTAAACTGTTTCAATAGTTAACTGATCTGTATTTAGGGAAAATTTTACCACTCTGTTCCAGTCTGATTTTGTTCAGCTTCCAACATTCAGCAATCAGATCCTTTTATGTTTGTCAACTAGATGGAGAAGCCAGGTATCAAGTTTCTATTTCATTGCAGATACTTTTGGACTGCAATCAATATATAGTTTTGTTTGATAAAGAGAATAAACTTCCCTGTATCATGCCACATGAATCAATGACTTTTCTGGCTTTTCTCCCAACCTTTCCTTTCTACTAAGTATTCTTGAATCCTAAACAGCAAAACGTAAATTAAAAAAAAATTCAGTGCAAACATGTAACTAGTATTGTCTATGCAATCCCCAGGGATTTCTTTCAGCTGAGATTCATAGGAGGCATTTTGACCAAAGCACCATATTTAAGAGTCCATTCATTGTTACGTCTCTTGACAAATCTCTCTGCTTCTCTTCATTCCTCCTCCAAATCTTCAAACAATAACTTGTGAACAGAAAAAAAAGGAAGAAAACCAGCATTGTCAGTTCTTCTTAGGTCCAGCAAAATATAAGTTTCTGAAGATGGGAAAGGCAACAGCAGCATTAGCTTTGCAATAACATGACTAATGATTAGACTAAGGGAATTGTCTGCAGATGGGATTTTATTCCCTTTTTTGATACAGCTGTACCAACACATACGAAAAGGTCATGCTAGACAGAGAAAGGGTAACAGAAGTAGTGACAAATCTAAGGTATAAGGCATATTTAAAAATACTGGCTCAAATTTCAGAAGTAGAGTCAATTTATAGCATGGGGATGTATTAGCATTACTCTGAGATACCAAAACAAAATTGCGTAAGCATGCAATATAACAGAACACTCTAGAGATGATTGGAGCCAAAACACACAAGAAAACCCAGGACAACAAATTAGAGGCTTAGACTCACCTAAAACAAAAGACTGTTTACTAGAGAATTTTACTTTTAGAACAACTTGTTCAACTGGCTTTCAGTCATTCCATATTTGGGTGTCTTCTTTGTTCTGAAGATCTAGAATTTGATGGATAGACTAAATGTAAAGGCCATAAATATAAGAGCAAAAAGGACACGCTGCTTTCTCTATTAACAAATGTTTTACTTTAATAGTTATGCACAAAACACTTGTCTGTTTGCCCCCAACTTATTAAAGCCATCTGGTCTGTATTAATGACTTATCTTTGTTGTTTATTATATCTCCGATCTTTAGGGTCATCTGTGAGTATCATTAATAATTTTGTACAATGCTGATATAACTTAAAACAAGCATTAAATAACACATAGCAAAAACATTCCTAAAATAACCCAAATATGAATATACTTGCTCAGTTAGAATCCTCCATTTACTGATCTGTTTTTGGCTGCCAGTTAATCAATATTCTACTAATTAGCAGGTCATATTGATCCAATTAGCATGATATATAAAAAGTGTCATGCAGCAGTAAGAATGTTTTCAATAAACCAAAACATTACACATTACACTATTGTCATGTAAACATTATTTGGTTAGTGTGTTAGTAAAATAGTAGTCAGATCTGTTTCTCCTATACCCATATTGACAAACATTACCTCTACTGATTCCCTGTAAAAGCTTACATATCAGTTGTAATTTTTTTGCCTACATGGATCCTATCCAATAATCACCTGGGTTATCCTCTTTACTGCTAATAATTTTAATGAATCTTCTGGATCATCTTTCCCAGTTTCAAATTTTTGAAAACAGACAGTAGCAATACAGATAGCTGTTTGTTTAGTTTTAGTATAAACATTGAATTGAAGTTATCTGAATGTGTCATTTTAAAATTAGTTTTGATGGCTAACACACTCCTGAGTTATTGCTGGAATAGGATGTGTTTTCTCACTTTGTGAAGTGATAAAATTTTGGGATTTCCTCAGATGCTTCAAATACACCAGGGCATTCACAAGCCCTAGTCTTTATGGGGAACTTCAACCACCCCAATATTGGTTGGCAGAACAACAGGCAATCCAGGAGGTTCCTGTGATGCATGGATCATAATCTCCTCCTCCAAACAACAGAGGAAACAATGACAGGTGCTATGCTGGACCATGTTCTTGCTGATAAGAAGGGAATGTGAAGCTCAAGCACAGCCTGGGAAGTAGTGACCACGAAATGGTGGAGTTTGAGCGAGAAGGACACACAAGCAGCTCACTATGTTGGACTCCAGAAGAGCAGACTTTGGCCTCTCCAGGGGTCTGCTTCTTAGAATAGTAGGGCATAGAATCCTTGAGAGAAGAGAGGCCCAAGAAAGCTGGTTAATCTTCAAGGGTCAATGCCCTCCAAGTCAGGAGCAATGTATCCCAACAAAAAGGAAGTCAGACTAAAGTACTGGGAGACCTGCATGGATGAACAACTTGCTCCTGGACAAGCCCAAACACAAAAGGAAGCCTGCTGAGGGTGAAATAAAGGACAGGTACTCTGGGAAAAATGTGAAGAGATAGTCTGAGCAGCCAGGAATCAGGCCAGATTTTTTACTAGCATCATTTCCATCATTTCTATACATCCATGATTCTGAAGACTAACTTAACTCTTCCTAAATGTACCACATTTACCTATGAAGATAGCAAGGGACGTTAATTATGCTGTGTTCTTTGGAGATGTAACTGTGATCAGGACTGTCCTACATGAAGTAGTAACTCCACATAAAGTATTTCATATTTCCAGACTAGCTGATGTGTTATCCCAAGATGGTGTGTTTAGCAATAAAGAGCAGTCACTGTTCTGAGCAGCTGTTCAGAGGGCAGAGTCAGCTTAAAATCCAGCCAACTTTTAGAAGTTAGGTCTGCAGTTCTGCATTTTCCTACACATTTCCTAAATGATTTGTGGAACTTATTTATATAAACGTGTCTGTCCCGCTAAGTGACAGACGCACACAAAGGAAGACATAAACAAAACCAGTGATGTTAACCACTGATGAAAGTGCAGGCAGAATAACCAGAGAACTATTTTTGTTCAGTGTTACTTGCAAGAGCTGGCATGACTCAACGACAAAGGTGTAGTTATGTCGACTCTGCTTCTTCCAGAAAGCACTGCCCTGCGGAGAGACATGAAGAAGCAAGCTATACTTCAATCAACCTTCATTCTGCCAGACCACGACTTCCTGTATAAAGGATTTCTGCAAGAACATCACAACATGCGACAACGAAAAGTATTTATTAGACGAAAATTAACTGCGATAGCAGGAGACTAACTCAGATCTAGAAGTTCCTTTTATATTACTCTCCTTATTTCTCATTCACACCATAAATTTCTTCTTTATATGCAGAAAGTAAAACCTTCATCTTGTCTAAGAATCGTCATTTTTTACTTTTTTCCCGAAGTAAACTTGGAAAAAAGATTTTAACTATCTTTGTATTATAGTTGATCATAAAAAGCTAGTAGTATTTGTATTTTTTAGGTATACTTCACACAAAATTATAGTCATTATATGGTCTGAATGACCACTGAATATTAGTATTTATACCATTACGCTTTTACTCATCAAAGTAAGATCAATATAAATAGTACCACAAACACTCTTGCTGAGATCAGCATAAGCTGAACTGGTTAATTTTGCATAATTTTCATGCTGCAGATACTGAAGTGTATTCCCATATGGACTGTAGTCTGAAACATTCTTTTTCAGTCTCAAGCTACTTTTAAACCATTGCTTTCTGAATGCTAATTTCAGAATTGCATTGGCAGATCCTTACAGACCATATCCTGAATGTTGCCATGGTTATACTCTTCATTTAGTAAACAGTATGGAATAAACCCTCATTCACAGGCAATAACACAACTTAGACCAATCCCCAGGTACTCTTAAAGTGGTTCCTCTTCATTTACACTTCTTAAACTCTGAGTAAGCAGAGATTGCAAGTTTCATTTCCAAATAGTCAGTGTAGGGGACACCATGCCTTCTAAGAAGTGCTCAAACTTAGTAGCAATTTTTCACTCCTAGAAGCACCACCGCAGACAAGACAATACATTCTGAGCAAAGGGAGAAGTTGCCTTCTTCCCCTTAGCAGATGTGGTAACTGTGATTCATGAGTGGCAGGTGGAAGTTTTCACCACAGTATCAATTATTGGAAGAGAAAACTGCAGCTTTTGCAAGGCTCAGAGCTATTTATGGAGGATTTTCCTGATACTACAATCAGTCCAGGGTGGATCCAATTTCCCTGGTGGTAAATACCATTTAGAGGGTGGAGCTGGAAAAGAATTGCATTTTTACATTTATCCCTCAAATCTTACTCTAGTTCTGCCCTTCTCTTCCTCAGTTATTCCACTCCTCATATTCCAAGAGATTTATTGTTTCTGTTGAAAGAAAAGACGTCTAGCTTCTCTAGTGAGCTTCAAATGCAGCCCTTCAACTGCAGGAAGCAAATTTTTGTTTTAAAAAAATCTTAGACTTTATGCTGGGAGAGATAAATGTAAAATCAGAACAGGGTGCAAACCTGGTCATCCAAGTGTGCACATGGTTAGCTTTGATGCCTGGGCTGTTGTCCTGAATGTGGTGAAAAGCATGCTCAGGCTGTGCTGCTGTTGCTTCTCAGAACCACTGAAACCACAAGAACAAAATTATTTTTATGCTGTCTGTAACAAAGCTCTCAGAATCACATACTAAAACTACTGACAGGGAAGCAGTTTTGAGTTAGGAGAATATTCTTCCTAGAGACAGTCTTCTGTCTTCTTAGGCTGGGGGAACAGTAATGTGACACTGGACCTTTACTACAACTGGAGGAATTCAGAGGCTTTGCCCAGGTCTTTGCCCAGAGGCTCCACTTTTGGAACCACTAAAAAATATATTTTACATGAAACACCAGAAGAGATTTCCACCCCTTCTTCTCATGGATCATAACATCTGCAGGACGACTGATGGTGACATCTGCCTAAGCTCGCAGACACTGACTCAGTACCTCCTGCAGTGTTTGAACCACACCATACACAGTGCCTGCATCTATTCCTCCTGAAGGACCCCAAAACAGCCCAGCAGAGGACAGTGTCTAGCAATACAACAGCTGTCCCACGAGTTCTGCATAATTTATTAGAGCAAAGAAGCATGGGGACATATCGATTACCAAGGAGTCCTTTCCTTTTCAATGGTAAACCTGCCAAATTCTTGGAACTCCTAATACTTCCTTGGAAGAGGCACAAAGCAGTAAGTTTCCAGAAATGTGAGATCACATTGTGCCACTATTATTCCAAGTGTTGAAGTGCAGCAGAGGTGTATCCCTCAGCTCATCTTAATCTCTGCAGCAGAAAAAAAAAAAAAAATAGTTCTGCCTTTCTATTGAAAAATTACATGCTGTTATTCAGAGCAACTTCAAAAGTTAAATGTTGTCAAGCCACACACCAGTAGAAAAAAGTTAAATTCCTGCTCTAAGAAAGGGATTCCAGTGAAGCCTTTGAAGGTAGTGAAGTAAAAGGAAATACTGGTTTCTCTGACAAAATTTTACTGCAGACTCTAACCATAGCTTATCTTTATCTTCTGAATTTGATTACAAGGCTTAGCTTGACATATTAGCTCTGGTACAATTTCCAAGGCTGCAGGACAGGAAGAATAGGAAGAAGGAAGGTAAGTGGTTGGAAAATTTACCCATTTTTTCTCTTTAAAAAGGACAGAGTATACAATGGACTGGGAACAGCAGAGTACAATCAAAGGAAGATGGGAAAGAAAAAGAAGGGATAGAAACAGGCAATCAGACAATGAAAATACTTTCAGCTGGGACACCAAATACAAGTGAAAGTACATCAATGTCACCCAAGGTGTATGTTAGTAAGCTGTGTTTAACCTTGAAAGTTGACTGCTCTGAACAGATGCAGTAGTCCACAGCTCAGTGAGTGTTGCAGGGACAGACTGGCAAAACAAGGACACACCACTCCAATTAGCAGATGGGCTACAAAATTTCACATACTTTCTAAAGTTTTGGGAAAAATGCCCAGGTTTTACTAATAGAAGATAAAATCTGGGTTGGGAAAAAGAAATTGGGGAAACAGCCCTTCAAAATGTTATACCATTGATTCGTTCTTTATTAACTATTCCTCAGTGTACAGTCCTCTGTGACCAAATGAATGACAAGACAGCACAGTGTAATTTTCTTGTCAGACAGAAAAACCTGGGTCTCCTAATTTCAAAGAGTGTCTTAACTATACAGAAGCCCTTGTACTTAGAGCACTACCTTGTAAGTTTGTCTCTGATACAACCCAAGGAAAGAGTTGCCTGTAAATCTTGATTGGGTGTTTCAGTCCCAGCAAAGCTAGAGACAGGTTTGGAATATTGTTCAAATACCTGTAAACTAAGAATTTAAGTGTCAGTTGGAACCAAATTTTACACAGAGATCACTAAGAAAAAAAAATATAGTCCAGCTCATTTTCCCCAGCTTGCTAAATGCAATCACTGGGGAAACAAGTAAGAGGAAGCAGGTATTGTATCTGAGCTTTTAAAAAGAATGACAATTGTTACAACAGGAGCCATTATAGTGTTGCTTAGCTATCTCAGCCTTTTCTTTGCCTCCATACTTTCTGCAGGTTGCTATAATCCATGAAGGCTGAGAAGTTTGCAGAAAATTGGCACCTGAAGAAATTGCTGTCCAGTTAGCTGTACTTTCCTGTTCCTAGGACTGCCTTGGCTGTGCTGGTGGAGACAAGGGTACACTAGTACAGCACGGATCCTACTGAAAGCCAACCCATCTCTACGGCACACAGGCAGGAGCTCCAGGTTTTTTGCATATTTAAGCTATTCCCTTGTATGTTCGGCTCTCTTGCCATCACACAGTAATCTGGACTCGGACTTCTTAGTCAGTCCTGGCTAATCAGGGAAGCCTGGAGATGTCGGAGATGACTGGAGGTTGGCCAGTGTGATGTCCACCCACAAGAAGGGCTGGAAGTTGCATCCAGGCATCTACGGCCTGTCAGCCTGACCTCAGCACCCAGCAAGACCATGGAACAGATCATCTTAAATACAATCACACGGCACACACAGAATAACCAAGGGGTCAGGGCCGCCCAGAGTAGGTTTAGGAAAGGCAGGTCCTGCCTGACCAAACTGATCTCCATTTATGACCAGGTGACCTGCCTGGTGGATGAAGGAAAGGCTGTGGATGTAGCCTATCTGGACTTCAGCAAAGCCTTTGATTCTGTTTCCCATAACATTCTCCTGGAAAAGCTGGCAGCCCACGGAGTGGACAAGTACACCCTTCGCTGGATTGGCCAGGCCCAGAGAGTGATGGGGAATGGTGCCAGTAATGGGGCCAGTTCTGTTCCATATCTTTTTTTATGATCTGGATGAGGGGGTTGAGTGCGTTCTCAGTAAGCTCACGGACAACAAGTTGTGTGTAAGTGTTGATGTACTGGAAGGCAGGAAGGCTCTGCAGAGGGATCTGGACAGGCTGGATCATGGGCTGAGGCCAGTGGTGTGAGGTTCAACAAGGCCAGGTTCTGGGTCCTGCCTTTGGGTCACAACAACCCCAGGCAGTGCCAAAGGCCGGGACAGAGTGGCTGGAAGTGCCTAATGGTAAAGGACCTGGGGGTGCTGGTGACAGTGACTGAACATGAGCCAGGGTGTGCCCAGGTGGCCAAGAAGGCCAGTGGCATCCTGGCCTGGATCAGCAATGGTGTGGCCAGCAGGGCCAGGGCAGGGATT
>VWZV01010800.1:99601-126491 GCA_013397155.1 Irena cyanogastra
CCCCCCCATCCCGAGGGGGACCGCCGGTGGAAATGAATCAGCAGAAGGGCGGCCGGCGGGGGAAGGAGGGGGAGTGGGATGCGCCGCCGTCCAAAATAAAGACATAAAAGCCGTGCGAGATCCCGTCAGCGGGAGTACGGGGGGGATCCGCGAACAAAGGCATTTCTGGGGCAGCGGCGATGAGCCGGAGGGAGGGGGCGCGATTCGCCCCGCCGGGGGTGGTATGGCTGAGAGGTTTGCTTTAGGATGAGCGGCTTCGTGACAAGGGGGGGAAAGCGAAGCTCTTCCTCCTATTGGAACAATACCCCCCTCCTCTTCCTCACCCCTAGCCCAGCCGCCTGCCGCTGTTCTTCACTCGCTGCGGTCTCCCTTGGTTAACTCCTCCTTGCCAGTGTTTAAAGGGCTGCAGAGGTGGGTATTCCCCCACTTTTGAGGGGCTGTCTGTTGGGGGTGGCTCCTCTTTCATTCAGAGAATGGGAGGGGAGCCGCCCCCGGCAGATAGTCCCCTCCGCCGGTGGTGATGCTCTTTGTGCGACCCGGCCACTTTGTTCTCTTTCATGTTTATTTTCGTTTTATTATTTTTTTTTCTTTCTTTTCCCCCTCTCAGTTTGCTGTCGCTTCCCCTCCTCCTCTCCTTAAAAGGGGAAGACAGACAAAAGAGGCTGCTGCTCGCCTTTTGTTGACGGCGGCGGCTCGGTCTGTGTGTGTGTGTGTGTGGGGCGCCGGGATTCCCTCCTTCACACTCCCCCAGAACCTCGGTGCTGCCTGCTGCGGGTTTGACTTGGCGGTCACCTTTTTATTTTTCCCGAAGGGAAGATGCGACCCTGCTCTTAGGCTCAGTGCCCTTCTCTTCTGCCTAGGGGGACTAAGTTTTTTCTTTCTTTTTCTTTTTTTTTTCTTTTTTTAAAATTTTATTATTTTTTAAATCTAATTGACTTTCTTATAAATTTAATCTTTTGGCTTTCTCTTTCCAAAGTGTCCGAGGTGCATCGGTGGTTCCTCACGACTGGCAAAACCAGAAATAGGGCTTTTTTAGTTTAGTTGGCAGTGTTGAGATTTTTTTTTTCCCTTTTGCTTGCACTTGATTCTGTTTGCAAGCGATTAGGAATGACAGGAGTGCGCAAAGGGAGGGTTTCTTGGCTGATTGCATTTAAGCCAGGAATTCACTGTGAAAATAAAGCCAAGGGGCAATAAATAAAAAATGCAATCTTCTCTAGAAGGCAGACACCCAGCATGGACTTTGCTTTGCTTGCTTTCAGCAGTGGAATAGGCCTCAGTGAGTAGTTGTGAAAGAAAAAAAGTAACTTTCTGTGTGTCTTCAGAGGGGAGGGCATTGAGTAATGTTGGCAAGGGTCAGTATGAAGAAAGAAAATACGCATAAATACAACTGGAGTGTTGACTGCTTCTTCTGAAACCTTTAAATGCATTTCAGGCAAATACTGTACCTACTGCTGAAAATACCTTTGCTTTGTTGTTTTCCCTCCCCCCCTCCCCTTATGTGAGCCTCCTTTGAAGTTCTGTGCAAAAATAGTAGTGGAAACTGGTGATATGAAAGATGTCAGTTGTTTTGACGGAGGCCTTCGGTGAGGGAGTTGTGGAGGACTTGGGTAGGCTGGGTGCTGCTGTAGGAAAGTTCTTGTGTAATTTGGGTAGGTAGCTGTGTCATTAAGACTGGGTCTTGCCGACAAGACATTCTTAGTGAAGCAGAAACATGCAACTGTTAAAGGCAATTCCGCTTTAGAGTGAGTCATGTTGGGCAGAGAATGGAATTGATTCCATATAATACAGCTGAATATGTAGCATTGATGAAAACTTAGAATTAAGTTTATGTAAGTGCATGTTTAGTGACCATATAAATGTGAACTTGTGTTCTTTGCAGTATGAGTAATGGAAACTCTGTAAATGTTTACTCTTGAACTATGGAAAAATGCAGTTATTGGACAAAATACATTTTATTACATATCTGTTCTAACAGCTCTACTTGTAACCTGAAGTATTACTGTAAACAGGGAATGCGGGACTTGATTTGAGAGATGCATAAATTTTGGTTCAGTTCTAGTTAAATAGCACCATTTGCTTCTGAATTTTGCATTTTAAATTTTTCACTCAAGACCTGAATAAACATTCTGACTATTTTATCATGGTAAATAATTTTAAGCAGGAAGATTTCCCAAATGTTGTATCTAAGGTTTGCTGAAAATCTTCATGTGATCCTGCTTCATGCCTACCAGCTTAGTCTCTTGTGTGTTATCTTGTTGTAAAGAAAATGTGAAATAAAATGAAGATGATGTATTAGTAATACACACAAATAACGTTTTTGCTAATCAGGCAGTAAGGTTGTCTGCTAGCCTATTTTGTAGTTTATTGGTGCTGTCCTAGCATAATAATTAACATCACTTAATTTTGAAAGGTTTTTCTCCAAAGAAGATGGCTTCAGAATTCAATTTGCATCTAATTTATTGATGTATTTATATCTTTTTGATATGTTTCCACTGGACATTAAGGTATTTCTATTTTAGTTTATTTTAAAAAAGCCAGAGAATGCAGGTTCCTAAAGCAAACCTTCCCAACTGCATAAAACAACTCTTTTACCATGAATGTATTTAACTTGTTTCAAACCAAGTATTTATAGTAAAAATTACAGTCTAAACAAGAAAGCACTTTGTGAGTAAATACAGCAATCTGGAAGGAAAATTAGAAATTGACGGTGTTTCATTTGGCCAAATTCTGAAAATGCCAGGAGCAAGCAGACAGTTTTAGATGGCGAAGTGTATATTTGGTTTCTGAGGTTAGTCCTGAATTAGTACACAGTACTGTATTGTCACAGCTGTGGCTGTCAAGGTTAGGAAGAGGTGTGATCCCTCAATAGCACAGCTGACCTGGCGAGAGCCCTAAATGCAGCTATTCTAGGAGAAAAAATAAACCCCTGTGCCTTTGCTGGTATGACTTTTGCTTGGGGAAAGACAGAGGTTGCCTTGGCTGTAGTGCTGTAAAACTCAGCTTCACTGCTGCAGCCACATTAGAAATACTTGAAAATTTTTTGGTATGTCATACAAGTACTCCTACAGTGTCCTTGTCTGTTGGCAATTTGAGGTAGGTTTGTCTTGGTTGTGTAGACCCTGCTTGCTCATACAGGCCTTTCTTAGAGGAGTTAGAGGCCTTTCCATGGTAGCATAAGGCTCTGTGACTGTGGGAAGTCATGCTTTTAGGTATGAATGGCAAGGGAGTTAGTTGGAGGGTAGGGACTCCTAGGGAAAGAAAATATAAAGAATTCATTGACTGGCACTCACCACAGCTCTAGAATATGATGTTAATATTATAAGATAGAAAGCTACCTTGTATGTGGTAGGAGGCTCAGCTGAAGAGCATCATTAACTTGGAGCTGTAGGCTCGTGTTTTGAAAGCCCTTCTGGGATACCTGTTTGGGGGATGTAACCAAAATGCTTCTTAGAGAAAAGCAAAGTAAAATTTCTCGTTTATTTAATAGTGGTTGAAGGTCACTGATGTTTCTTTAATTTGATCTTCAAGATTGGAGATTGTTTTGCTTTCAAAACCATGAGAAGACTTTTTTTTCCCCACCAGGAGCAAGATAAGGCTTTAGAAGACTATTGGTGGCTGCATGTAATTCTGGTGGAATCTGTATTGTGGTCAGCCGATTTCAGATCCTTTTAGTGGACAATGATTTGAGTTAAATTTTGATTCTTCCTAGACATCTTTACTGAAAAAAAACCTAACAAAACTTTCTGAAATGGCAGAGCAAGTAAAACAAAAGTAATTTCTCTTCTTTTGGGACTCAGTTGTTTGAGTCCCAGTGGTATAACATGAAACACTGGGGTTTTTTTGTGATAAAACCATACCAAGTATTTTATTAGCAAAGGTGGCACAAATGTTATACTGTGCTGTGAGTTGAACTGTGACTTTTAGCAGATACGGTGATCCTCACTGATGTGTGCAATATATATATAACTGTTGATGAAACCTGTAGGACAGATGCATTTAGTTGGAGGATTTACTTAATGAAAGTAATACTGAGTTGTATGACAAAACTATGGCTGTCATTAGTGGCAGTGCACACGCTGTGTTTAGTGTTAACTTTTTTTGACCTGTCATACCAAATTGTTCTGGTATGTGTAGTGACCTTTTTCCAAGGGGGAAAAGGTTGTGTTAAATTCTGTGTATTTGAAGAAGAAAATTTTGTGTGCTGACATGCTGAAAGAACAGTGGTGTTCAACTTAAGGGGTTTGGTTAGGAACGTATGAGTAAAACAAGTAATCCAGGATTTGTTAATATAGTATTGTGGTATGGGCATATACAAATGATGTCTGACTTTTTGCTGGACTGTTTTTGACTTACTACCAAGACTGGTAGAGAGTCTTGTGAAAATGCCTTCATTGATTTCAGTTTCAGTTTGGTCTGAGACAACTACTGGTATTTCCAAGTTCCAGAACAAAAACTAGTAAGCTGTTTTTTAAATGTTTCTTCCTGAAACGGAGCCATCTAATGCATTCTAGTTTCCTTGTTGGATTTGGAATGAAATGTGTTAATTGGGGAATATGCAAGCTATTTTCTGTGTGTATGCTTTAATACACTATCATTGACCTTGAATAATTTCTTTGGAAACTCTGAACAAAAAGATAGAGCTAAAGAAGCAAAAAAGCTGTCTTTCAAGACCAGATCGCCAAAAGTGAAAAAGCTTTAATCAGTAAATCAGCTCCTGCATTTGATTCAAGCTTTCTAAAAATATCTAATCCTGATTTCAAGATATGAAGTTAAAACTTAGTATATACCGTCTTCCTATGTAATTGTGAGTGGTAGGATAAATGTAGTTGGATAATGTCAATACTGCTGTGGAGTTAATTTTTTTTTTAAGGAAAATAATTGCTAATCACTTGCCATCACAATTTTTAAAATGAGATATCTTCTTTTATACAGGAGTGTTGTATTTGGTTCATATAACGAAGTTTTTCATTGTGTGTTTTAGGTCAGTTTTCACGTTTCTTATGTTCCATTTTCCCCTTAATTTCAAGGCTTTCCTCACTTCCAAGAAAACAATTTTCATTTTCAAAACTGCTGTTCCTTTTAGAAAGTGATTCCATCTTTGTATATGATCTGATGTGTTGGTCCGTAGCAATGTTTGAATTTGAGCCACTTGTCATGCCAGCAGTTGATGCCTGCATTTGCTCTCTCTCCCTGTATGCTAACTTTCAGGGGTAGACTATGAATTAAACACAAAATCTGTGTGTGAGGGTAGGCTGGGACTGTTTAAAAGTCAGCATCAGACAAACTGGTTTCCTTAAAAATCATTAGCTCGTTGCTGCGTTTTGCTGTATCATTTGCTTTTATAAATGAACCTGTTAAAATCAAATAATTATTTAAGACTCTGGTCAAGTTCTAATTTAAAGAAATTCAAGTGAAAAATATGTGCTAAACTGTCAGGTGCAGTTCTTACTATTGAAGAATGAGCTACAGCAGATGGCATGCTCAAAGATATGTCTGCATGAGTTCAATTTCAGTGTCACCTGCTGTCTAGGTAATTTAGTGATGTCACGATAAAGTGTGAAGTTTTGTAGTAGTGAAAATATGAGTGCAAAGTTACAGTAGTATAGGAAAGCAACTGACATTCCTTAACTTGCTTTCTCTTCAGCTTATTTTCTTGAGGGGTGAGGTAGGAGAATTTACTACATCTTTAAAAAAACCCAAAAGCCAAGTCAAAAAAGGACCACAGTGTTTTAACTGACAAAAACTGTCCTAATTTATGAATATGCTGTCTGTGACATGAACTAATTTGAAATGTTAAAAAGCTTTCATGTGCAGAATGGGTACTGAGTTAATGTAAATTCTGATTGCCTGGAATGCAGTCAGCCTGACAGCACGTGAATACTTGAGTGCTGTCCAACAATTGCACTTGTTATGAGAGATCTGTCTCCTTCAACTTCCAGGTTTTGCTCTTGGTTTACCGTCCAAGACAATGTATGTAAGAAGTTCTCAGGTGGGTATGTGTGCATCCCTTGACA
Source organism: Irena cyanogastra (assembly GCA_013397155.1). Classification (NCBI taxonomy): domain Eukaryota; kingdom Metazoa; phylum Chordata; class Aves; order Passeriformes; family Irenidae; genus Irena; species Irena cyanogastra. The sequence continues at coordinate 105,616 of VWZV01010800.1, forward strand.
TGGCTTCATAACCTTCTGTGACCTGTGTCACTAGTGATATTGGATGGTGTTGTACACTGGTTTACATTCTCCTTCCAGCTACATGCCAATTACCCTGATTCATGTGACGGCCTTGCGGCACATTACCCTCCTGTCCTCTGAAGCAGGAACAAGCATCCGGTCTTTGTTGTCTTGGCCCTGCTGTGGAGGGCCAGAAAGTCTGGAAAAGCTGAGATATAAATCACCATATTAAAACAGATGTTTTCTGGCTGAATTCTGCAAATGTGCAAACAGACTGGAGGAGTTGAGCTTTCTAATAGTAGCTACAGTGTAGAGAATTCCTTTGTGGTTAAGTCAGAACTGATAAAAGGCCTGCTGTAAGAGCTAAGTGGGCATACAAAAGACTTTGATGTGACACAATTCGGTATAGACTAAAGAGTCTCCTAATGTGGAATTTATACCAACACTTTATTAAACACCTCTGAAAAGTGAAAACCAAATATTCAAAGTGGGCAGATTTCAGCAGTGTTTAAAGTATTTTTAAAAGTAATTGTGATGCACACCATTACATGCTTTAGAAAGGAGAGTGTGATTTTTTATTTGTGGCTTTAAAGGCTATTTATTTATTATTATTTTTTACAGTAAGCCTCCATTCCTCTTTGCAAGTGAGTGTATTTGACAGTGGAAATACCTGGAAGTTTTTGCATACCTGTGCAAGGGCAATGGCTGAGAAAGTCTGATGCTAATTGGGAGGATGCAGTAAAACCTGTCAGTAAGTTTAAATTTGCACTAGTAGAGCTAGCTGATCAGATAAATAGGAAGCTCATTTACTGAACTAATGTTCTAAAAATTCAGTGATTTACCTTTTATCATAGTTTATTTAACAATCCACCAATTTGCATAACTCATACTTCATTTGTAATTGGTGTCAGATCTTTAATACCTTTTGGCATTGTTGGAAAAATAATGGGGGAAATGGCATAGTAAGATATTTCACAGAGGTACGTGTTAATATATATTTTTATTGTGTCTTTTTTTTCCTTTATTTTTCCACAAAAGTTAATTGCATTCAATGGTTGCTTTAAAGGCCTGAAAAATCAGCTGTTGCGTAGCTGTATGACTTCTAAGAAATGAGACACTTTGTTGTATGTGTGCCAAATTTAACTGCTAACTGGTTACTGACAGCCGGTAGTAATGCAGTGACAGTGCAGGAACTATGCAGGAATTGTGCAGCTGACTACAATATTTAATTTACACTGACTAATGAAATGGAAAAACATTAGACCATCAAGGAACTTAAAACTGGATAAACCCTTATAGACTGTTAGACAAATGTACAGCCTGTAACAGAGTAGGGGATCAAGTTTGCATGTATTCTAACTATTTAAGTGTTTATAAGCTTGTGTTTAAAGCTTGGCTTTGGGTTAAAGGCTTCAGCAGTGGCTGTCAGATTTGTTTCTGTATGTTTAGAGTTTGACTCTTATTTTATGGTAGTGGCCTGCCTTCTTTCTGCATAGCGATGTTCCGCTATGTGTGCGAGGGCTACAGGCAGTGCAAACCTTTTAAACCCAAACACCTCAGCTTCTAGCTGACCATCGTCAAAAGTGGCTCCTGAGCTTTATTGTTTGTTTTTAATTTCTGCGTTCAGCTTTAATATTTTGACTAGGCTGAAATGCGTGGAGCACCAATCCATATTCAGTGATTTATGATGGGATTGATAGTATGTTTGTCAGTAGAATAAATAAATACAGGTAACGTGGTCTTCAGAGTTTCATATGCTTGGTTGTTGGTCCTTTCTTTGACTTATGTGCAGCTGTGACTATGAAAGGATAGCAGATGAGAATTCATTACCAAATACACTTAGGGATAATCTTGGGATCTTCTGGAAAATGTGAGGCAATCAGTTGAATGGAGAACTCGGTTGAGTTGTTGGTTGCTTCCACACCAGTTCCGTCAGACTTTGCTTCTGCTATTGGTGGAATACAATGCAGTGTTTTGAGAGGGTGGAAAATAGTTTTAGTAAAACACTCATTTGCATATTTACAAAACTGGATTTAGTGACAATGCTTACTGGATTAAACATGGCTTGTTCTGATTTAGGACAGTTCTACAGTCTGCTGTTTTTAAAAGTTTAAGAACAGGGGAAAATCAATACTATAAATGAATTGTTTTATATATTAGCTCAGGAAAAAGAAAAAAGGGAACACTTTTATTCTGAAACAGCAATGACAGCTGGCTGTGCTGCTACTGTGGTACATGCAAAATGAGTCTCAGTTCTCCCATTGATTTAGATAGTAAACTGAAACTGCAAAAGGTCTACGTTTAGTGTTTTGGGGATAAAATATTGAGTACATTATATTCTGTTTCTGGATTTAGTGTAGCTATGTTATACAGAAGCCCAAAACTTCAATTTTGCTTCCTCCATAGAAGGGAGATCAGGTTGACTTAAAATGCATGGCTGTTTTTATCTTTTTGTTATTGTAAGCAGTGATATGTGAGTGCACCGTCATGCAGCTTTCCTTGTCAAATACGAATATGTGTGAATTAATAGAGGTGACTTCAGCTCTATATGCTTATGCATGAATGGCAGGCAATGACTGGGACATGATGTAACAGATGCTATGAAAGTCTGATGGGATAAAGAAGCTGAGAAAAAATGTATTAGTCCTGTGTATGCACTTTAGAAGCAGCATACCACTTAGTTTTACTAAGAGTTTTGAGTGATCAGTTTTTAAATTGTGGTGTATCCTGACAGTAGTTTACAGGTTTGATTTCTAGGTAATTTCGTAGATGATAAATGTAAATGACTGGTAGCAGGGAGCGAAGATGTGTTTAGGAGTAAACAAGAGTTTGTCTTATTGAATAATACATGCTTGAAGAGAAGAAAGGTGGTAAAATGCTGAGTAAAATGCTTTACAGATGAGAGGCCAAGAAGAGAAGTGGGGAAGTGGTAATTCCTGAGATAATACGGAGGTCAGAGACCTCACTAGATACCTGATGAGGTATTTAAGGGGGTGTAATGTCAGTGACTGTTCCCTCTATATGATCTAGTTTTCATGGGTATTAGCAAAAGCATGGAAGCTGATAGACTTTTTCCTACAAAATGAAACACAGCTTTCAAGGTGGAATATAGGTTAGCAAACAGTAACTTAGCTGTTCTGTGGCTTTTGAAATTGTGAAATAGTTTTAAGTTATGAAGTGGGTGTTCTCTCACTCTTTTCAACCTTTTGTTCCAATTTCAATTTTATAAATAAGATGTATCAGATGCACAAAGGTGTAATGCTCTGATTTTTCAGATAATGGTGACTTCATGTGTGTTTGAAGGGTGTTTGTCAGGTTTTGCTTCAGCAGAAGCTGCTTCTGTTCAGTAATGACCAGTGGTATGAAAAAAACATTGACTTCATCTTGTACAACTGTTTGAAAGAGATTTTTTCATAGCATTAATTATTCATTGTATATCACAAAAAGAGACTTGTTTTCTTATTTTGGTCCTTTCCCCCCAGTAGTGAATATTTATGGTACCCAGACTTGTGAAAAACAGGTTTTTTTCCCCCCAGAACTTATATATTGTCTTTAGCTGGGATGGGGAGTGTAGAGAAGAATCCGATGAAGAGTGATACACACAGTTTCATTAGACAGTGTTTCGGAGAAGGTATGAAGGGGAAAGAGGAAGACAACTGTCAGAGTTGCTGCAGTGGTGATCAGAAGGACTAGAGAAGTTTTTCCTTCTGATGAGAGGCCATATAGAACACAAACTTAACATTGGTAGGAGTGTAAGATAAGTGATAAAGACTAAAAACATAGGACAGATGTGAGCATTATATATAATCTCAGTACCGAAGAGATCCAAAGTCTTGTTGTACTTAAAATGAAGGACTTGTGTCTGCTCAGCAGGACAAGGAAGGGTGCTGCTGTTGTCAGAAAACTGAATATTCCTGGTATGTAGAACATGCTTGAGGAAGCAAGATGTCAGTAAGATCAAAGCTGCTCCTTCCTGATACTCAAGGTGTAAAATGGTAGCTAGTGAAATGTTAGAAGGGATGAGTGGAAAGATGTGAATCATGGGCATGTGCTTCAGTGAATCGTGCCTGTTATGAGGTCCATCTTCCCCTCCCTCATTGAATAACAAAAGGAAGTTAAGAAGTAGAGATCAGATGTTGAGAAACATCTGAAAGGAGGAAGCAGAGGAAGATGACTGGGCAATGAGGCACTAAGGTGTGATTTTAGGAAGTGAAAGGAGAAGCACAAAAATATCTAAAAGTCTAAAGTTCTGGGAGGGGCATCAACATTTACTGGAAGTGCTGAAAGGTACAGGAACCTGAATCCAGAAAACATCACCACTGGGGACCATGGTGAGAACCATCCCAGTGTAATGCACTGCACTGGAGCCAGCAAGGACCCAATGGCCGAACCACGTTCTGGGCAAGGGCTTTGGTGTACTCAGTGACTTCCTTGTGGGAAGGAGAGGGAGATGTGGGACAAGATGGTGTGATAAAATGAAAGCACCTCAGGCGAAAGTTAGTGGGTGAGTGAGGTGGGAGAATGAGCAGCATTAGAGTGCAAGGAGTGTCTGTATATTAGCCTGACATACATGTAGCTTGATTGGTAGGCATGGAGGCTTTTGTACAGCTATGTTTTGCTTCAGGAGCACAGGAGGTATAGTATGTCATGCAGCCTTGGTGAGACAGTAAGTGTCGTGAGCCTGGGGATTGGGTTGTGTGGTGTTTGTATATGACAAAGTCAAGAGCAGATCCACTTGTATTGCAGTTGATGCTGGCTTAAAGTATCAGAAGCAGAGAGGGGTTGCTGTATTTGTTCGGTGGGCTGAAGGTGGGAGCTGCAGTGCTGCAGAAGGAGCCTGCAATTTAATCTTCCATCAGTAGTTGGGTACAAATAATGTGAATGAGCAGCAGCATGTTCAGTGCAGGCTGGAGGGACCTCTGACTGGGTTATTCTCTGCAGAGCCCACTGCCCTCACACCATACTCTCTGCTTTGACCAGCTCCTCTTGCTGGTAAAAGCAGCTTTGGTCAGCTGCTTTCTGTCAGGAATGGGTATATTTGCAAGCAGGGGGCTCTTGCGACATTTATGGGCAGTATGTACTGTAGGTGTCTAACAGTGGTGTCCAGTGTGGACAACTCTCAGGCCTTGATGTGGTGCAGCAGCACAGGGCCCCCACTGACTTGAGCGATACATGTCCGCTGTTTGGAGGTTCTTGTACCAGCCTGCAAAACCTGCATAGATGTGGTGTGCTGCACAAGGGCTGTGATAGGTAGTTTCTAGTCTTTGTAAATACAGATTTCAAGTGCAACTGCAGGTCTGGTGTCTGCCTTCTTCTTAAGGCTGGTAACCTTATGTCACCTGACAAAGGTTATAAGTGACAAAGGCCTTAAACTCTGACAGAAGTTGTAACTACATTTCCAGTTATTCCTTTTCTTAGGGAGGGGGCATATTCCTGGTTGACCAAGCCTGCTGCCCTAAGGAAAGCTGCTGATATAGAAGCACAATGTGGCTGTGAGCACAGGAATTCTCCAAGAGCCTTTTCCAGCAGGCTTGCAATCTCTTGTCACTCAGTGAACTCCTTCAAGGACAGACTACTAAACAGGCCTATCAAAATAATTGTTTTCCGTGGTGAAATACTTGTCATGAATATGGTAAATGAAAGAACTGACTCATTTGCTGAGCCATGATTCATTTACTTCTCTGTGCCTCATTGTGTAACTCTTAGAACAGAAAATGCACATTGCTGTGCTTATAAACTTGTATTTTGGAAAGGTTTTCTGTGATTGCCATTTGCGAACTTCACCCACTGTGATGACCACTGTGTTATTCATTCTGAAGTCACGTCATTGCTTTAGGCTGGCTTAAATGTGGGCTGCTGTTAAAGGAACGCTGCATTTCTCAGGCTTTCAGCTTGTGCCAAGGCTTGTGGAGGAGCATGGTGAGCCAGACTATTGGCCTGCTTACGAATTCAGATCTTGCTTGGTGGGTTTTACCTGGTTTATTGGCCAAGAAAATGCTACTCTTGATGCAAGGGAGAGATTGCACAAGGGGGCACTGGGAAAGTCAGAGCTCCTTTCTGTGTCCATCACACTTAGACTGGCCTAAAGTGGATATGAAGCCCTAACTGCTGCCTGGGGAGAGGAGGTAGCTGCTGTATTTGGGAGTTCAGCTGTGGCAAAAGGCAGCCAGTTTGTTTCAGAGCCACCAGGATGGGCCTTTCCTGAGCTTGGGTTCTGTGTTTGGCATATATGAGTGAGCCATTTTCCACATCTCTTCATCCACAGTGGGTTTTTTTTTGTGGTACAAAACCTTGGCTAAGTGATGAGTACCCCTCCCACACTCCCATCAGTGGTTAAAAGAAAGCCAGACAAATGTTTACTTTTATACAGGAGTACAGGAAAGGGGAAGGAAATACCTAACCGTTTAGTTAAATTGTGCAAATTCATATCTGTCTATATTTGCATAGCTGTTGCAAAAGGTACTTTTTGCCTTCAAAGTTTGTACATTTCCTCTTCTTTTGTGGCAGTGTTGAACTTCAGCATACTTATAACATAGACTTTTGAAGTAATTTTTCTCCTTATGATGCTCTTGTTTGGTGTCCAAATTGTGTGTTTTTCCATTGTGTGTGTTGTTTATTTTCATCATAGTTGTTGACCTGTTTATTTTCATCATAGCTGTTGCTAAAGTAAGTGTTCCCAGCTTTTTGTGTGACTAGACCTGCTGAGCCAACATAACTAAGAGTGAGAAGTCTCTGCTTCTTGAACTTTAATCTATTGCTACTCAAGAGTCACTGGAGGTTGAAGGGTTGTGGTAGTGTAGCAGAAACTTTAGGTGTCTGGCATGGTCTTTTTTTACTGTTAGTAATGCTTGAGAAAGAAGTGATGGAGCAAAGTGTGGAGATTTCAAGCTGAGTTTGTAGGGCTGGCTTGTAGGTGAGAAAAAGCCGTACTGCTTGTAAAATAAGTATTTTTGGTATGGATTTACTGAAAGTCTGAAATAGCTTTGTGGTGTTCCAGTATCATTACTGCTTACCCAAATAGAACATTAATTGAGCAGAATGGTGCTTTTGTATAACTTCTGTAGCGTGGAAGCTAAATGACAGACAGCTGCTTCGATAAGTGAGGTGTGTTTACTGAAATGATCTGTTTTCAGGACTCTAAGTCAATGTGTGATCTGTTCCAGATGGAACTAACTAATGCAGAGCTTCATTTGCCTTAACTGGTGGAGAGAAGAAGTGCATGAACGCCTTGTTGCACACTTCACAGTGCAGATGAGGCCATTTTTCCATTTTTAGGGCAGAAATAGCTTTCTTTACCATTGAGAGAATTTTTGTGGGACTTGACTGTCTGGGAGAGGGTGCCATGGTTTTCTCAACTGCTTGCACAGTGGGAAATCAGAGCTTATTACTGGCTTACTTTTAACAGTAGCCTGCTTCAGTGAGGAAGGATTCAACTGGGTTGCTCACTTCCTACTGTTCTGACTAGACAGTTGTGGCTGTCAGACTGTTAAAGGCACTCGTGAGTGAGACATGGGGTCCTTAAGCTGTGCAAAGCTTAAACAAAGTTCTTTACCTCTCTGGGTTTTCTCTTGGTAGAAGGGAGTCTGCATGACCTCCAGCCCTGACTGAAGTGTCTAGATCCTTCCAAACTTCTGCAGGTGGTGTTTATTGTACGTGTTTGTCTAGGCTCCTAAGCTAAACATTTCTTATTTGAGGAAAGTGGAGTTATATACTCTGGTATCCTTCCTGCTCTACAGCTCCACTGCTAATGGTGTAAAATTAGATAGTTATAAAATTAGATGTCTACTTTCTGTTATATCTTATATAAACTCATCAGAGATGGTTAATGTGATACTTTGGAAGCTGGCTATGACTTCTATAAGCCAGATCTGTTAAAGTAGTACCAGTTTGAACTCTAGTCTGCTTAGGAAAATAGAAAGCACTCAGATGTATCAGTCTTTTAGTTTTTGTACCAATTAGTATGGTCTCATGGTTGTCTTGTTTTTGACTCCTCCACCTCTATTTCTACTTCTGCTTTGCTGTTTTGAAGATAAGTACAATCAGGGCAAATTGGCTCTTCAGAACAGGGCTTTGAGCTATACACAGTGCTGTTGCTTATATGAAACTAACAAATAGGAAAAAGAGCAATCCCCGTGGGTAATGCAGGAGGTTCTTTAAACACACTCTGATACAACAAAAGTATTCCATTTTGAAGCTCAGGTAGGTTATATTCAGCACAATTCCAGGAAGGATGGGACCCATGTGAGAGAAGAGGAGAGGAGCAGAGCTTGTAGATGTCCTGTCCTTTACCTTCATGAAATTCTGATGTTATTTCCTGTACATTCATTTCTGTATTTGCACAAATCCAAGATTGTAATTCATGTAATTCTAACAAAAGTATTTTGTTAATTTCACTCATAATTGAGTATATTTTATCTCTAATCTGGGGAAAAATCTTTTTGCATTTGTTTTCAAAATAGGGTTAAAAACCTGCAACTTTTAGGTGCTGCAGTTGAGTGAGTCTCTAATGCTGCTGAGTGTAAAACTTATTTGGATTGATGATTCTTGATGGAACAGGTCCAAGTGGATGTTCTCATCACAGCTCTTGAGTTGAATGAAAGAGTCTACCACTAAATCCCATGCACTTAGGTCTTCGCATACAGATTTGCTCGCAAGTTCAGAATTTTGTGGAGCTGGTTCAGGAATCTTGACTGGCACTTGTCATCTTTGCCAAAGCCCTCCAGAATTATTATGTAAATACTCTCACACCAGCTGTAGGTGAGATTGCTGCCTGTGAGTGCATGGCCAGAAGCCGCTGCATTTCAGCTGCTCACTGTAATTTTCTCTCTTCAGACCTTTATCTTTCACCTTCCTGAAAGACACCTGACCATTTTCCACTAAAGACTAACGTCCCCTTGGGAGACTATCCACAGGGCAATTTCAATGGAACCGTGAAAGTGCCACCAATTGTGCTTGTGCATAGTTTCTTCTTTTGCTGCAGTAGGTGTGAAGTTGTGCAGGGTCGTTTGACCTAATAGAAAAGTTTAAGACAGCTCTTGGATTTTAAATTTGAACATATCAGGAGGGGCTCCTACTGGTTTCAGATTACTACCATTTCTAAAATGATTTGTGTAGTTTTGTCCCCTTAGGTGCTGCTGAATTCAGGGTAAAGTTTGTGCCGGATATGATGTATGGATGATAGGTTTAGTTCATCTAGTAGTCTCCCTGAATGTGTTCATCTTTAAAGACAAAATTGTGTGCAAACTAGGAACTGGGACTCATGAAATTACTTTTAGCATGCAGTTTGTGTGAAATGCATCCCAGAAAAATTTAGTTTGCGCAGTGATTTGATAAGCTTCCATCAAGATGAATCTGTCACAGAGTCAGGATGCAAGTACTGGATCTGTTCTAGCTCACAGTACTTGGGCAGAAACAACAGGCACAAAATTAGTTAGTCTGGGTCTCTTGGAGGTGTTCTTTAGTATTATCTTCCCAAGAACAGTGCAGCACTGGGTAATAAAGAAAATAGATGTTTCATGCATAATCATTGAATCATTTGCTGTTGGGAGGCCTCAGAACATAAAGGTGATTCAAATCACTTGTATGAAACTTGCTTTTAGATAGGAGCGTCTGTTCTTGACTTAGACCATTGTGAGCACTTGGTACATTGAGACATTAAAAGCAGAGTGTCAGTTTTAGAAATAGTGGCATCTCTCAGTGAAGGAAAAATATATATTGAATGATAAATTACGTGAATATACAGGTTCACAATGTGTTTCTTACTGAGCTTCACAATAGTTGCAGTTCATTTCTGAACTGAAATCCTTCTCCCTCTCATGCAGTAATGAAGAGATGGAAATACGAAGATAAACCCAGACCCAAAGCGGTTTATTGTCAAAGGACAGGTGCAGTTTAAGTCACCTATTTGTACGTGACACTGATCTCAAGAGATGCAGTGGTTGTGAATATTTTGAAATCCTTCAATCCTTAATTGCTAAAATCTTGAAATGTATTCCAGATTACTGCAAGCTTTTTTATCTCTTTGCGTTCTGGTTGTTATGAATACAATTTGACACATCTTTATTAAGCCTATTTTAATTTGGTTCATACAGAGAGAGTGAACTGAATGCAAAAGACGAACGTCTGCTGAAGACTGGAGTAGCTTCATTGAGCCTGGTCACAAGTATTTCCTCAGAAGAGTGGTTAAAGTGTTCTGCATCTTGGTTGTCATTTGAAGTTATACCTGAAATGACATATTACACTGGGAGCTGTATTATAATTGGGAGGTTATTCAAGAGAGAAAAAACAGCAGGTGAATGGAATCTGTGACTTGTAAAAAGTTCTTGAACATACCTGAAAAGTAGAATAATTTACTTCTTCTGTTGACAATGTTCAAAGTTGATAAACATCTACCCTGTTACATTTGCATCAGTTCACCTAGTCCACTTAAAGCAGGAGCAAGACTTCTAGGAAAACCTTCATTAACCATATGTGCTGCTGCTGATTGTACTACTCTTCTCATTTTGTGTTAGCAGGGAGACTCACTATAATTTGGCATTCTGAAGCTAATTACATTTACTGTGCTGTCTGCACAGGCTAATTTTGCAGGCTTTTAAGATTAAGTGTAAGAGGAAGGGGAAAAAGATCTTCCAGAATATGTTGAAATGGTTATGTGTTTTGGAGACTTTTGTGCATTGTAAATACAGGAACTACTTGCCAGCTTTTGTTTTTTGCCGTTAGTAATAGATTTTTCATACATCCACTGCTGTTTATTGTATGAACAGCTGACAGAAACTCAGGCTTTCAGAGGTAAGGTGAGCTGGCTTCTGGGTAGAACAAAGACCTTTGTCAGAGTAGGAAAGACCTTCCCCCCCACTCCCAGAACACAAATGTAAGGGCAGCTGGCAGCACGAGTGCAGATTGGAAACATATCTAGAAACTTAATTCCCCCAGTTGTGGGGTTAACGAAGTGCAAGGATTTATTTTTGTTTCTCTGTCTTTAAGGATTTTAGTATTTAGCAAATAAAACTGAATGCTTTTGTATGCTGCTTTTTGGGTTGTATAAAAAGCTTTAATGCACAGAGAATAATTGTTAAAAAGGAGGAATGGACATGCTTGCACGCGTGGTATGATTTGTCTTGTGTTGAGGAATGGGGGAGTCATTGGGGTTAAACTAGATTAAATAAATAAACCCTGTAGGTACTGGAGCCCTTGGGTTTCCCTGAATTCAGCATTATGTGGGAGTGTTATGGAAATAGTAATTCAAAATAAGCAACCCCTGATGTTTGTAAACCGGTATCTGATGTTCTTGCTTTTGTAATCTCCTTCCATAGAAATGATACCACTTATTTTGTGTATGTGTTATTACTTAGATAACCTTAAAGGAATGCAACTTGCCCCCTCCTTTATTTTTCTGTGTGCCTAAACCATTACCACAGTCTTGATCTAGCTGTGTGACTACTTCAGCTCCAGTGTTTTGTTTATTCTGCCTTTTCACCCTCTAACTTGGCAGCAGTATTTGGAGAGAACTTTGTTAGGGAGAAATGCTCCTTCTGCTTTGAAGGGTAGACATCACTAAATGAAATCAGGTTCTCCATGCAAAAAGTAAAGGAATTTCAATGCAAGAGTGTGATAACAAGAAGGGTGCCCAATTGCACTGTGCAGGATAAATGACGTATAGAAAGTGTTGTCTTCCACAGATGGACCAAGGTGGTGTTGTACTTTCAGCTTCTTTGTTTGCTGAGAGTAAATTGCTTTTCCTTGAATAACAAAACGAAAAAGTTTTTATCGTAACCTTCAAAATTTTTTGAAGAACAAAACTAAAGTTTTTATCACAACCTTTGTAATCGGCAAACAGTTGTTTTTGTACTTTGGTTTGTAAACTATTATGAATCCAACAGTCTGAAAAATAATAGAAACTAGTTTCTTCTTTAATTTGAAGAGCATTTCTAACATGCCATGCTACTGCTTTTAAAATATGTGCTATTGAATGCTTTGGTAGTCTTCCTTGAGAAAAAAGATTTAAACTTAGCTGAGTTGTGATCTCAGACAAAATAAGTGATACTTAATATTAAATCAAAAACTACTCAGATTCACTAATTAGAATAAACTATTATACTATATTAATTAAACTGTATTTTTTGTCTCGTTCTATTCTGTCCCAGTCATGAAGTCTAAATGTTATGCTTCCCAGTTCTGTTGTGCATATAGAAGACACTGAGCTTAGTTACAGCAGACTTAAGCGTTTAGGCTTTTTACAAAGGACAAGTGTGTTCACTGAAAATAGAAATGAATTTAAAACTGGTTACTGCCACAATTTTCTAAGCCTCTTACACTGTTTCTAAATTACTTTGCTTTGCAATTATTCAACTAATTGTCTGTAAAGAGCAAAAGCTAGTAAGAATTTAGGATTCTTAAAGGACATAGTAATACATTTTTGAAAACTGTTTAGAACAGTTCATTGATGTGTACAGGCTTATCAAAGCACAGCAGGGTTATCAAAGCACAGCAGGTTCAACACTAAATCATACAGTGATTTGTACTACTCAGAATGTTTTGTGTTAGTGAGAAGGCCAAGAGTTTTGACCTAGGAAGATAATGGACGGCAATCACGGATCACCCCACTAAGTCAAAATGACCTATCTCTAATTGTAGACTTAACACTCTCTTTTGTTTTCTTTTTTTTTAATCTTGCTTGTGGCAAAATATGTCAGCTATTTAAGTCACTTTTTTGATTATGTAGAGTAGCATTTGTGGAACTCAAGGATCATTTTGGATTCTCTTTGGCTAAATACTGGTGTCATGATGTTCCCTTTCCTACTTCTCTGGCCCTCTCTCCACATTGTTGGTTTGTACAGTGTTCTTCATCTGCTGCAAATAAATAGTGGGATGAAATTTCTTGTCCGTGACCCTCACTGTTACAGTTTTTCATAACTCATGTAATTTGAAAACTTCATTGGGTTCCTTTTTAGTTTGATGCTTAGATCTGTTCTTTTTCTTACTATGTTTACTATGGATTGGTTTTGAAATTTTGTGTAAATGGGGGCATCCACTGGTCTTGAAATGTGGTTCATTCAGTGAAGATCTGTATGCAGTAAGGCTTACTAAAAGTTACAGTTTGCTTTTGTGATTTGATTGTCTCTGTAGAAAGATTGGGGCTTGGTTGACCTACGCTGTGTCTGTGTAGTAAGTCACTGGACATTCCTGCTGCTAACATAGCTTTGGCTGCATCTACAGCATCATGTTGAAGAACATGAAACCTTGCAGTGTTGATGGGTCTTAAACTGAGTTTGGAAGAATTCCATGTGCTGTAAGGCATATGCTCTTAATACAGAATGTAAGATTATGAAAGATTATGAAGTGCTTGCAAAACTTAAATCTCATTTTCAAAATTGTTGAAGTCAGATTTGTAGAGTATTTCATACCTAAGTTTGTACACAAGTGTATAGCACAGCAGCAGTTATGCAGTTAATAACTTTGTGCACGTTTGTATTTATTGGCACTAAAATGGTTTTTAAAAAACACAGCAAAACCAGGTCATCACTGGTTTCTTTCAAGAAATTACTGTTCCATGAAGAATAAGATTCTTAAACAAAAACACTACCCCTTTTCTTTTGAGTTTTTCAATCTTCCGTCATTAACCACTTGTCATTGTGTTTGCTGGCAGTTCAATTTAAGCTTTAGAATTTTTGGGCAATTATCAATAGAGCTTAATCCTGTTGTCTCCTTGGGTTGTGTTGAGGTGTGGATGTTTTTGTAGTTTGTTGTTGTCATTGTTTTTTTGTTTTGTTTGTTTGCTTTTTCTTTTTTTTCCACTTTTTTAGGTGACTAGGTGGGAATTGAAACTCTTTAGCTGATTTTTTTTTTTTTTTTTTTTTGGCAGCATTAATCCAGGAAGAAAAATAGTTCTGTTTCTGGGATTTTGAATTCTCAGTCAAGGCTGAAGAATATTGCCTAGTGTGCTCTAGTGTGCTTATGAAACTGTTAGGGCAATAAATGCAAGGTCTTAAGAAGTCAGTAATTTTATCTGACTCCTTCCAAAGATTTCTGTCTAGTTTAAAGATGGCATGGCAGACTGGTAAGGAAGTCACTATGACAGTAAAAAGTGTTTCCTTCTGCTCAGGAAGAACTTCCTCTGTTTTACTTTATCTTGTGACTGGGTACCATGGACAAGAGTGTAGCTCAGTCTGCTTTATGCTCTCCCTTTAGGTATTTGTACAGATTAATGAGACCTCCCTGAGCCTTCTCTTCAGGCTGACCCGACCGAGCAATCACAGCTTTTTTTTTCTGTGTGAGGTGCTTCAGCTCGCACATCACCTTTGTGGCCCTGTGCTGGACTCACTTGAGTAGGTCCACGTCTGTCTTGGAATGGAGTGCCCATCCCTGCACACAGCACTTCAGTTGTGGCCTCAGTGGTGCTAAGCAGAGGGGGAGGATCACATTCCTTGACCAGCTGGCAATACTCCTTCTCTTGCAGCCCATGGTACCACTAGCTGCCTTTGCTTCAAATAACATCAAAAGAGAGAATTTTAACTGGTTCTGGTTTCAGACTAGCCTTAAATCCAAACAAAAGTGGAATAAAAACACTTAAAAAGCAATCACAACTCAGCATTTACACTCTCAGTGTAACTGGGACAATTTCCTTCTTAACAGGAGTTACTTTTCAAGCTTGAATTTTTAACACTACCATTAACATCATTTTCTTAGTGGATGGAGATCAGAATTGGTGCTGCTTTATTTGTGATGAGCTACGAAATAATTCGTGAATTGCATATTCTCTGTTAGCATAATGTTTTCTCCCCACCAGTAATAGCTGTTTTTATGATTTGCTTGGATTTCTTCTTACTAGAACTTAGTTGCTTTAGTTCACACAGAAGACTCTTGAGGCATGAGGGTACTCAGGTAAGCTTTACCTAGATTGCCTCTTTTCCCTACTTCTCTGGTTCCCTCAGATTGTCTTCAGTAGAGCAAAGCGTGGGTAAAGAGGATTTGAGGCTATCTCTTGGAGAAATTTTGGCTATTTTGTATCTTCTCTGTGCAATAAAAAACTTGCTTTGCTTTTTATTATGTGCTTTTAGTAGAACAAGAAGAAAGCTCTATAGTGCTTTACCTTCTGGTTTCATTACTGGCCTCAGCTGAAATGGAAACAGTGGTGTAGGTGGAGAAAGCGATCTGTCAGGATGTGTTCCTTGCCCTTTCTTTCCCCACCTTTCACCAGCAAATTTCAAGATAGCTCTGACTATTCCAGAATGTAAATTGTTACACGGAATGTTACATGGAATCTCCTACAACTGGTTATTACCTAAACTCAAAAATTATAGCTGCAAAATACATGAGTGGCTACTTTCAGGCCAAATGCTGAAAAAAATGTTTCAGGGTAGAACAGACAATATAAGTAAAGTAATTTGCAAGTCAGTGATTATTTGCCCTTAATAAGTATTATTTTTTATAGATGCAGTTTATCACAGTTAGAGAAAGACAAGGAAGAAAAATAGCTACAAAATTATATTTGAAAAATTAAATAATTTAAAGTTTTCTCTCTTAACAGCAATTAAATTTGAGAAAGTGGCCCAGAGGCTCTCAGTTTTCAGTCTATGTGACTTCCATGTACAGCAAGACTTGCAGCATAAGCAATTTCATGCAGGTGAAGGGATAACTAAATATCAACTGTGTACTGACTTTTTCCCCTTTTATAATGAAAAGTTGGGTTTTCTGTTTGCAGTTCAATCTAGAAGCTTGTTTTCAACTGGAGCATCAGACAGCTGATCTGTGCTCCGTTCTGTTCTTCTTTCCTGCTGTTTGAGAAGTCTCTATGTTTGCAGAAGACAAATAGTGCAATAAAGTTTAGTAAAAAATGAAATGAAAATGTGTTTGTTTCCTAAAGTTCAGGTTTAGGGTGTGCTATTGTTTCTGTTGTGCTTATAATAAACAGCTTTGTTCTTTCTGATTTTTGATTACACTTAAGAAATTCAGGTTGTGTTTCAGAAGTGTATGGTTGGAAGTCCAGAAAGTAGGGATTAAGTAGATACAGATACTGCCTTGTAGTCAAGGTTTTAGTCCATGCTCTCAGAAGAAAATTTGAAGTGCAGTAATGATAGAGCATCACAGATTTTTGCAGGTAATTCCTCCTAAATAAAACAAAAGAACTTGCTTTGGAAATAAGTAAGCAGTGGACTTGTAACTCCAGATTATGTGGTTGCCTCTGTCTCAGGATTCTAATGGATGCAAATCCTCATGTTTTAAAGTGGTCTTCCTTTAGGGGAATTTAGGCCTTGTTTTCTACTCCCTACTCCAACAATGAAGATCTTCTTAAGTCTTTGAATATTAGTGGAAAGCCTCAAGCATGTTACGCCATTACCTCTGGATGTGTAAGGATGAAATCCTAGCTGCAGCCTAATTGTCAAATACTTGCTACTTGTTGGGTGTATTCATTTAGGTGGACCTGAATGTACTTGGAATCTGTAAAGTTGTAGTCTTCCTGCATACTCTAGAAGGCATATTGGGCAGGGCGAGATAAACTTGAAGGAAAATGTCATGCTAGAGATGACGTCGCTGACTCTTAAGTGCTTTGTTTAGAATACACTGCAGAAATACTAATAGAAATAGATGCTGCATTCATCTTGAATGTAATGCAAAGAATTCATGGTATTTAAAGGTAAGTTCATATGTTGTGTAATGAATCATTGAAGATGTGAGACTGAGTAGAAACGTAAAATGCTTAATATGATGCCAGACACAGGAAAGTATCTCAAGTACAGCAGAGGACTCATAATTATTACATTAGTGACAAAGTGAGCTTTGTTCCTTCATGTTCCCTTCATGCTGTGAAAAGGTTTAACGAAGTATTGATTTCACCAGTCCCATCAATACAAAATTTTGCCTTGCCTCTTAAAATTATTTTAATCCAGTCATCAAAATTTTTAAGAAAATATCTGAGTACAAGGCAGCTAGAGCAAATTAGATTCTTGGAAGTAAAAATTGATTAGGGAGAGTTTGGAGTTGTACAATTCCACACTGAAATTAAATAGTATTGGGATTTATGGATGGGAGAGCATGTTAATGGGTTTGAAATTAATACCCAACCAAATGTATATTCTCAGTCCAAAAGACAAAGTTATTTAGGTCTAAGAAACTTGGTTTAACAGAGCTATTTGTGCAAGTATGTCTGTAAAGTTTTTGTTTTGTTTTAGTTTCTTTTTTTTCTCACACTTATGAGGAAACGATCAACTAACACAACTAATCTTGTCTGCTTCTGTTCTAGTCCTGTTCCTCTACATTATCTTTGTCACTAGAGAACAGTATAATTGAGGCAATATTGGTGTGTTTCAGGTCGTCTTTGGAAATTCTGTACACTTTATACAGTTTTATGTATAAATACACATTTTGTCAAGGTGACAGAAGAATAGTTGTGCTTCAGATAATTTTCTCTAAGTAGGAGTGGCAGGATGGGCTAACTTCTTGCTTTCTCCTAAAATTTTTGGAAGACAACTTAGCTTGCTGAGGTTCAGGTTTTCTTGAGCAGTTTTGTTTCTGTTGAGCCAGAGCAGAGTCCCTGTCTTTACTTCAGTGTCTTTAGGTTCAGAAGTTATTTTGTCCATAGATTAGACCATGTCTCATGTGGCAGCTAGGACAAAAACATATTTTTTTCCCAGTTCTCTCATTCCACACCAGGCAGTGGAACAGCAGGAGAAACTGGTTTGTGTACATTAGTGGATTCTATCTAGACAATTTCTTTTGACTGGGAAGTGACACTTGTTCTAGCCAACATCTTCCTGGAGAAGATAAAATAACTTAGAGAAGTATTTTCCACCTTGGAAGTAGATATTGCTGCAGCCAAATCTGTCATTGTCACTGCAGCCAAATTTGTCATAGCTGTTAGTCAAATATTTTGGTTTCACCTGTAAACTATTCATTTCTTCACCTTCTACAGTACTTAGTAAACTTATCCCTTCAATCAAAAGGCTTGGAGCATGAGACATGGAGTGGATTCTCAGTAGGGAGTTTCAGCATAGCTTTGGTTATATACATTATAAGATGTTATAATTTGTATCCTTACAAACTAATGTAAAGTATTATACTAGATAAAATTTGAGGTCACTACCACCTCATAATAGGACTTGAAAGGCTGCTCTTTGAGAAATACTTCTGAAAAGTTGCATTCTCTGAAGTAACAATGGTGAAGGTTTGAAGTAGAGAATTTTGATTATGATATTATCCTTGAGAAATGTGGTAGTTTAGGAACAGCAAGAAGCAAATTCTGTGTAAATGTTGTTTGTATTTCATTATTACTAAATCCTTTGTATTAAAATGTAGGATACTCTTCTCCAAGGAAGTTGGCTATTCTGAGAAAACAGGCACTGCCTGGGGACCATTTTTTTCCCGTCAAGATCTTTGGAGAAGGTGACTTATACATGAGTGGGCTGGTTCCTAGGTCTCAATTTTGCATGCCCGGTTTCTGACGTTTTGGGAAGCTTCAAGAGGCTTCCCAAAGTTTGCTATTTTGAGGTGATAAAGAGGGTGGGTGGCTGCTAGTGTGCTTTGAACTTCCCCCTCATTTTCTTAGTGTGACTGCCCCTTAACAAAGGCAGTCTGCATCAAACTCCTGAGACCTTAGTACTGTTGTCATTACCTGTGATGGTCCTTTCTGTTTTTAACATCCTATCCTTAACTTGGGACTAAATCCTTTAAATCCTTTAGTGTGCCACAATACTAATGACGCTTCTTCCCCACACCCTACCCCAGCATTCTGTAAATGGAAGTGGAATTCATGCTTGGTTATTAACTGAACATTACCACTTGTAGGTGGTGGCATTGCTGTGATGACATCCTGCAAGTTTTGGATTTTACTGGTATCTCTTTTTTCTGTAATGGTAGCTTTTCTTGGGTAGTAAATATTTTATCTAGTTTTTTGGCATTTGTTGGATCGCCTTTGAATCGCTAATGCCTCCTAATTTTGCCATATGGAAGTTACCCTTCCGTATTTCAGTGCACTTGAGTCACTGTTAATTGTATTTTATGTTTTGTCTTAGCTATATCATTGTTTCAAAAACTGGCTTTTCTGTGTTGATGCAAGGCAGGAATGTTTCAAATTTTTTGTGAACCATTAAAATGTCATTAAGAAGGGGCAATTGCTCAGAAGGGTCTGTTTTAAGCAGATATTTGTCTAGCAGCTTATGGGCTGTGTTTATTTTAAGTATCTGAAATTCCTTTCTCGTATAATGATTTCTGCTCTTTGATGCATAATTTTAGGACTGTACTGCTGGAGCATAATATATTGCCATTGTATTTTTGGGGGTTTTTTTTAATTATTTGATGGTGATACTCTGTGAGTTGCAAGAGTTACGGTTCTGAGTAGCTGATGGTGCTTCCTTACAGGATATTGTTCTTTATCATGAGCACTGTATTATAGGCAGAAAATACAAGGGAGTTTCTAGTTTGAACTAGGACAGTGTTTTGTAAGAGACAGAAGATAGCACAGTAAACTCCAGCAGGTTTCATAAGTGGGGTTTGTGTCTCTTGTAAATGCTTGACATTTCAAGGAAGACAGGTTTAACTTGTGTTAGATATTTACAAAACTGTTCTGGAAGAGAGTAACTAGCAATATATACCCTGAACCATGTCATAATGAAATGCAGAGGTTGAAAGTTAGTGTTTTTCTCATGAAATTGCAAGGAGTAGAGGCGTGTATTCAGAAGGTCTGCAGTCTGTGGAAGTGTTCCTGATCAGTACACAGTGATGTCTTGTTAGCCGAAGGTAGCCATGAGAGTAAAAACTATTCAGGGACAGATATTTTCTTGTCAGGTGAGTAATTTAACTAACATGCAGGTTCTGGGCCTTTTACTTTGAAATGCAGTAGGGAGAGAATGAATGTTAGTGGGGTGTATGTTTTCACTTACTGTCTGTGCAGAAGCTGTTGCATTTATAGTTTAGCCAGTTTTACTTTGAAATCTACATTTTAAACTAGTGAAAACCTTTTAAAATGGCCAAGATGTAAATGTTTGCAAGTACACTTTACCATGGGCTGTGGGACTTTGTATGTATTTTATGATTCAGATTGTGGTTTCACTTACGTTTTTCTCAATGTCAGTATAAGCTGGAATCATTCTCAGCTGCTTTCTTCCGTCTTTGCGCTGTTCCTTTACTTACGCAGAAGTGTTTTGGTTAGGTTTGGGTTTTTCAATGTGTGTCCTGACACGGTGATGTGGATCAGGGAATATAACTAGTGAAACGTGGTGAGGTTTTTATCTTTTTTTTTCTCTTTTTTTTTCTTTTTTTTTTTTTTTAGTCGAGGTTTTTTTCCCCTCCTAGCTGCGTCATTCATTGATCAGATGAATGACCATGTAAAATCACAGCGGTGTTGTGGTAAAACTTGATGAGACAGAATAGGAACAAAAATAAATGTCAATGGCTGCTATCATCTTCTGCCTTTTCCGTAATGCTGAAAGGAATGCACAAGGTCATGCCTGTAGGGATGATAGCTTGAGGTGTTACAAATTTCACAATCCTAATCCTAAACTGTTAATAAAACATTTTATTACCTTGTTTCTTCTAACCTGTGCAAATGCTAAATCTTTGTCCAAGGAGAAGTGGGNAGTGGGGTGTCCCCTTTGTGTCTGGCTTACCCAGTTTCTCCTAGCCGGCTCCTAAATCACGTTAGGCCTGGCTAATGAAGCTTTTTGGAAAGACAAGATGGAGAAAAAACTAACCATGTCCTGCCACTGAAAACTAAGAGGAAGATTAGAAATACCTGACAGCCAAGTTTCCCTTCTCTTCAGGTGACTCCTTCGGGGATTTGATTCAGCTGATGTAGTTCTTTCTGCATGTAAAAAAGACCATGTAAAAGCCTTAGAGGACAAGTTTCTTCCTATTCCTGTCTTTTGCTGGTAGAAAGAAAAAAA
>VWZV01010801.1:8896-56479 GCA_013397155.1 Irena cyanogastra
AAGATCATTGAATCCAGCATTAACCCAGCACCACCGCCCTTAACCACTACACCACTACAAACAGCACATCTACATGTTTTTTGAACACTTCTGGGATGGTGATTCCACTACTTCCATAGGCACTCTGTTTCAATGTTTGACAACACTTCTGGAGAAGAAATTTTTTCTAATATCCCACCTAATCCTCCCCTCGCACAGCCATTTCTTATTGTCCTGTTACTGGTTGCCAGGGAGAAGAGACTGATCCCCACCTGGCTTCACCCTCCTTTCAGGCAGCTGCAATGCCTGAGGAGATCTACCCTGAGTCTCCTCCAGGCTAAACATGCCCAGCTCCCTCAGCTGCTCCTCATACCACTTCTGTTCCAGACTCTTTGCCAGGTCCATTGCCCTTATCTAGACTTGCTCAATGTATTTCTTGTAGTGAGGGGTCAGAACTGGACACAGAACTCAGAGTGTGGCCTCACCAGTGCCCAGTACAGGGGAACAGTCACTGCCCTGGTCCTGCTGGCCACACTATTTCTGGTACAGGCTAGGATGCTGTTGGCCTTCTTGGCCACCAGGGCTGGGTCATGTTCGGGCACTGTTGACCAGCACCCCCAGGTCCTTTCCTGACAGGCAGCTTTCCAGCCACTCTGTCCCAGACTGTAGCGCTGCGTGAGGCTGTGACTCAAGGGCGCTTCGCCTTGTTAAACTCTCTTGAGCCAGCTTTGCCTCCCCAATTCAGAATGGAAATTTGCACTGAGTATAAGACTACTTATCAAGGGCTAAATGATACTTCAGATTCACATCTATCATTGCTCCAAGCAAGGGCTAACGCAATGAGCTAACTCTACTTAAAACAGCCTGCTGAAGAGAATTCTCAGCTAGTATCAAACTGCAGCAACACAGCAGAGATGCACAGAATGAAATGGCTTTATTTTATTTTTTTGTTCTCAAATGACTAATCTCAAATACCATGCTACCACTTTTTCTTTGTTGATGGCCTTTCCCTCCAGCCCATGTGGGAAACAGAAGGTAGAATTCCCTCCACTCAGAATGTACAGTTTATAACGCCTTTGAGAAGAAAATTTCTGCTCCTTCAAGCTTTGGTTTTGCAATCAAAGTGGCGTTCTGTTACTCTGTATCTCAGTTTTTTTCAGTCCTGCCTGTTAATTTTAAAATAACACTGTACCAACTACCATTTCGTAGACAACAAGTAGCAGCTAAGCCTATGTGCAGTTTGGATTTCTAAAATTTGCATAATAATAAGATATAAAGGTACTCCCATGCACAATTATCAAACCTGCCTTGACTTCATTGTAAGATAGTTATTTGATCAACGGAGATATTTTTGGAAATCTCCTTTTAAGGCTACCAAGCTTTGCCTGTCAATCTTTGCTGCATATGTTAGCTGAAATGTTTTGGTCCTTAAATTGTGCATAGTGATTGAGAAGATGTGCCATAAATAAGTACAAGAATGGGAATAAGGCAGTTTTGTGCACTTGTCTTTTACTCAAATTGACCTTTTTTTCTTTTTGGTGGACAGGAAAAGAACAGGAAAGACACTGACAATTAAGATATATTGGTAGCTCTGAGCATAATGGCAGTTTCACTGCTGGCCACAGGACTGGCTTTGCACTAAAGGCCTTCTTTGAACTGAAGCCTGTACATTTATATTTCCTCAGCAAAAGTACATTCTGATGCAACTGGCTTGTAGTATTTTCATGCAAATGACATAGAGGATAAAACTGGATCCTAACTATAAGATCACCAGGCAGATTTGGTGTAGCAAACACATTGCAAAGAATAATAATCATTAATGACAGGAGTGAGCTGATTTCTTCCCACATTGTAAAACACTTTTGTGCAATATTCTTCCTCTTAGCATATGATTTCTTCCCACATTTTGCACTGCTTTTCTGCAACGTTCTTCCTTTTAACATGATGCTTTTTTTCCCAGAGATTTTTCCACTAGTATGATACATTACAAAACAAAGGGAAGCTACATTGATATATGGTCAAAAGTTCAGTTTAAGGAGATTAAAAGCTCTGAATGAAACTAGACATACATTTGTTTTACTAAGAAAAAAATGCAGACTTCATAATTTTTAAACCAAACCATCATTTTAGTGGTGGAACTCATGACTTCAATGGTAAAATGGGGCAATATATATACAGATGTATTTAACCACATCTTTAAAGCCCAAAATAATTTGTGGTGTGTTTGGGAAAATTGCAGCTTGGAAATTGTCCCAGTTATGGGCTTTCTGCATTCTGAATTTTGTGATGTCTCATGTATACACACATTGGTGATTTTAATAGCAGCACAGCTCACCTAATCATGAAGTTATCTGGGGTCTGCAAAGAGACAGATCTTTTCAAACTGTTAAGTCTCATTAACAGGATTTCCAAAGAAGGCAGATGAGGAACTTGAAATGCCCAGACTATTGATATGTCAGTTATTATTATTTGTCTAACTGAGCCTTTTTTCACTAATTTTTTAATCTAGACTCTGACATGTGGCTTCTGCTGATGGTTTATATCTGGTCAGTTTGACAACACAGATGTATATCTGGAGAAGAGCTCCTTTTGAAAACAGATATGAGTCTGATTCAGGAAAGGTTGATGAGGAATTAGCAACACCCAAAGGAACAAGAAGGCAAACATTCGAATAACTTGTATGTATTCTTTTTTTAAGCCATAATTATGGAAATGTTGTAAGTGCAGAAGGTGAGGCACAAAGAGATGGTAGATCCTGTACAGGTGTGTGCCTGTGATTTGGACATCACAGCAAACTCTGCAGAAAACTGCAGTATTTTATAAGATGGAAAATCTCCAAAAAACAGTAAATATGTGATTGTAAGTTTGAAATACTCGTTGTAAAAAGAATATTTACTCAAATACTTAAATATTTACTTAAATAAAGATGATTTACTTCAATAAAACAAAGCAATGAAGGTATTTACAAATATAGGGTCTTTTAGCCCAAGCACTTAAGACATAGAACCTTCATACACCTAGGAAGAAAATAACAGGGTGGTAATTCATAAATGAAGAAGAAATTTAGAAGAAATTGCTGTCACCATTCCTCAGCCTAAGCTCATAGGTGCTCTTTATTACCTGCAGAATAATACTGCAAGATTAATCACAGCACACTGTTTCCCAGGTATGAAAGACCACAGATGAAGATCACAAAGTTGACTATTCCCAGAGAATCCATCCAGGATTTACAGAACACCATAGTGAATGACACCTCTGCTGAGGCACATGGCTAAAAATATTTCTTTCCAGTGAAAGTACCCTTTTCTAATTTTGCACTGTGTGAAAAGCTGCTTCAGTAGGGCAGTATGCTTGGCATCTTTCTTTTGCCAAAAATCAGTACAATAAAAATTTTTAACACCAATGTAGTATTAAGAAACAGGCATTCTTTATTTAGCACCAGACACATGAGGGGATGTTTCCTCTGAAATACCATGCATCCTGGGTACAGAAAAGGTTCCTGTCTGCATACTATATTTTAGATACTATAGATAGGTTTTTCATAAGAAATATATATAGGATAACCACTTCCCCAGAGTCATTAGCTTGTATTTTCTCCCATTGGCGCACATGCGTTCTCTTGTCCCGCGTGTCCCTCCAGGGGTCCCGGTGGCTGGTAATCCTGAAGTTATACTTGACCGCTTTATGGACTTGGTACTGCATCCTAAATTAGGAGAAAAGTTGACATAAGTGGCCTAGTTCAACTTGCAAGTCCTTAGATCAATGAAGTATAGTTTCTTATTCCTTTCCTTGGTTAATGTTTGTTGTAGTTTTAATTGTATGGTTCCATAAGCTAATGATTTTGCAAAATGATCATTGTATTAACTCACCAGCTGCAAAGAATTCCTCC
The DNA here is from genome assembly GCA_013397155.1 of Irena cyanogastra. NCBI lineage: Eukaryota > Metazoa > Chordata > Aves > Passeriformes > Irenidae > Irena > Irena cyanogastra. Next base: position 12,765 of record VWZV01010801.1, read on the forward strand.
ATCTCTCCCATATTCTTTACTGTGTTGTGGTGGGGAAGCTGTATAACAAAACAGTTTGAAATGTTGTCACTGTCCACGCAACTACTCTACAGTTTCTCTGCATGCAGCGTATATAGTAACATGTCTTGACATGTGAAATATCATAAGAAACCCTGTGATCCTCTATGGAACTTGAGCAAGCTGGACAATCTGCTGTCAAAATCAGAGATGTTTTATGTATCTGTGTCTGCAGAATCACAGGCTTCTGTCCAGTACACGTGTATGCAGAGTATTAGAAAATGATTCTGTGCTTCTTGCAGACACCAGTGTAATGTAGTTTTCATTAACACCTCTTTTCTTGGAAAGTCAGTGACCAGCACATTTGTGACCAACAGCTTTTAGAGTTTCCATGTGGAAAATCTCGATCTGAACCAGAAACCAATCTGAACCAGTTTGTCCCATGTGAGGACTGCTTTGCTTACAACACCAAGAAACACCAGTCTGTGACAGACTGCTGTTGACCACAGCTAAATTATTTGAGGGCCAGTCAGCACAGTAGGACCACCTAACTACCAATCTTTATGTAATGCAAGGTCAGAGGACCTCAGAGAGTGAATAAAAAGCCCTCATCTTTTCTGTTTGAACTTTCAGTTCATTACCAGAATTAACATGGATGACAAGAATGTCAGTCCCCAGGCTCCTGACACACAGACATTTGCATTCCTTAGAATGGGAAGAGAATTACACAATGCTAGCTATTTTCTAAACCAAATGCCAGCTTGATGCTGACCTACCTGCTCTCCAACAACTGCAGATGATCTCTTACTCTCAGAGGATATGGGAGGATCACACAAAAAATACTAGACAGAGCATTTTTGTAAGCACATAGTGATTAAAACAGTAGAGAGAAAAGACAGTTTATCTCAATGTCTAATTCTAAAAGGCTGTACCCTATTTTTAAGTGCAGCTTTGGTCTCCTACTTGAATAGCAATATATTTTAAAGCTATATTTCACAGCAAACAGAGCATTAGTGAAACTTGCTGTGCTTCAGATTAAAGTGAAATGCCATAGAATTTTTCCAGAAATATTATTGTTGAATTATTGTGAAAAGAAAGACCTTTAACTAGAGCAGATACAAAACAGAAATGACCCAAGAATACTGTCACTTTGTGTTAATTCCCATTTACTTTTTAGGTTACATCAACTACTTGAACATTCTGCTGGATCAGAAGGGAAGTGAAACAGAGCACATTAAGTTAAAACCAGGATATGCAAGAAGACAGATGACTCTGGGTCATACTCCAGCATTAATTTCTGATGTGTCTTTAGATAAGTCAAACAGAATGATTAATCTCAACCAGCTATTGTTGCAGTAATGCCTAATTAAAACTAATTGTGTAAATTATTCCTGAAAGGGGGGATTATTCACATGTATTTGAGTTGTATGATCCTCTCCAGACATGGCCTTCTTTCCATTTTCTACAGAAGAAAACTATGGGCTCATGTGATGTTTAGCTTGTGCCTTTTTAAGATATAGGTAACATGAATCTAGGTATCAGTTTTCTTTAAATTCTAGTTTAGACTTTAAGTTTATTATCTCTAAATCCATATGTTTAAAACATAGTTATTCTTCTTTTCATCTTGTCTTATACTGCTGAGTGTTTAGCTCTTTGGAGATGGGACTGTCCCTCAGGAAGTGCATGCAGTACCAAACAAAAGAGGATTCCTGGGGAGTTAAAGCACTACTGTAAGATAACCAGGATTAGCAATCCCTTCTCTGACTCTTGTAATGGGTGATATTTGCCTTGCAGTCTGTAGTCCAATGGTTACAGTACAGTCTAAGCTTTTGCTTCAATCAGAAGTGAATTTATTTGCTAGTGAAGGTGACTAAAAAGTAAAGAATCAGTAAGAAAGGCTCAAACTTAAAAAAGTTTAGATCAGGTCTGGTTTGTTTTGTTTTGTTTTTTTTTTTTTTAATTTAGTCCCTTGTGTTGGAAATAACAGAGTACTCACAAAGACAGTAGCTCCCAACTGGCTTCTGGCTCTGATGAAGGTTTCACCTTATGTTGACAGAATAGGATTCCAGCATCTCTTTAGATCCAGGATAGGAACCTGATTAGGAATGTGTTTTTTGAACAAATTTCTGTTTGCAGATCTCTTCCTGAAGTACTTACTGTTTTGAATGTCACAGAGAAGGGAGAATATCTTCCTGCTCTGTCTGCTATCAACTCTGAGATCAGCAGGGCCTTAGTTACCTCTAGCTGTGGGGAAAGATCATGTAACTGCAATAAATTGTCCGTATAAAGGACAATTATATAAAGAATATATATAGGTTCTCTGGCATAAACACGAGATCTTGTGGGAATGTATCTGCTGTCAGAAGAGCCACTGGAGTTCCATCAGCTAGCAACCTCACCTCTGTTCTGCAGCTACTGGAGCCCTGTTTTAGGCCAGTGGCAGGATAGATTAATGCAGTGCATTCTTTAGAGTCTTCTGTGGGGATGGGTATTTCTTGGGGAAGAGATAAAATTCATGAATATTAAATATTTTTACCCCAAATCTGTTTTCTTTAATATTTACATCCCCAGTTTGTTGCATGAAGAACACCTGCATGCGTGTTTACACCTGCTTTTGCAGTGGGGCCCACACAGAGAAAAGTGTGAGGTAAGCACAGTTCTGCATACCCCAGCAGCAGATACACATATCTGGCACCACCAGTGCCCAGCTGTCCAGACATCAAGGAGCTGCATCCCAAGTTTAATTTATTATCTTTCTCACTTATTCCTGTGTAGAGTATGGCATAATAAATATTAGGATCTTCAGAGCAAGGGCTACCTTTTCATTCTTTGTCAGTGTGACATCCCTATGGCATCCCTATCTATGCCTGAAGTTTCTATACATTATCCACAATGGAAATAATAACTAAGAACAGTAGGTGACACTTGTGTGCCAGCAACTGAGTTTTTAAGGATGTTTATGTCTGTAGTTCATAAAGAGCTGTGGAATCCTCCCTTCTTAAATAGCACTTTTAAAATCTCAAGTAATATACTTTTCAAAATTTTACCCATTTTTAAAAAATATTTTGCATTTTTAGCTATGAATGATGGCAACCATCCTTATCCTGAGTTGATCTGTAGATAAAAGTCTGGATGCTATAGGACTTGGGGTAAGCTCTGGGGTACGGATTAAGGCCACCATGCACTGCATGTTCAGCTGATGCCACTGTGACAGTGATGACCCTCAAACTCTGCACCAGTCCATGACATAAACCTGATGTAAGCCATGGATGACCAAGACACCTCCAATTCTGCAGCTGCACTCCTTAGGTACTCCTCTGTCAGAGGCATTGCTTTCCAGGTTTGCCTGTATGTTGGATAAAGTGGAAACCCAGCATCCATGAACTTACAATGACAAGAGTCTGCATTAAGCCAGCCTCCCCTTTGACTGAGCCAGTGCTGGTGCAGAACAGGAAGACATAAATTTTTTCAGGAAAGGAGAAAGAATTGAAGGATCCTAAGCTTAAATTTATTCTGAGGACATAGACCTGGCAGTGAGCTTAGGACTTAGAGGTGGCATAGCTCCTGCCCCAGTCTTTGTAGCAGCAAAAAATGAAGATACCATTGCTAAGATGATTTATATGGAAAAACATAATTGGATAAATTTATCTTTATTTTTAAAGTTCTGACAGAATAATGTAATGGCTGGAAGGAGGAGGTCACATTGCCCAGTCTCAATAGTATTTATCACATGAGAAGCATAGAAATATGGGCTACTTTTTCTTAATTTTTTGTTTCAAAAGCAGCTTTTTATGTAAAATCACCAGCAATCATGAATGAGCTGAGTAACTGCATCTCATAATGGATGTTGCTATAGAAATTATGAAAATACACTTGTTCTTGGAATTACAAGGAGTCCCAGGAACTTTAAGGTCTGTTCCAACTCAAGTCATTCTATAATTCTATGACACACAGGATAATAACCAAAAAAAACCCAAAAACACAAGCAAATCCAAACACTGTAACCACTCTCCTTAAGTGGTTCCATGACACTAGACAAAACATGTAAGCCTGTTTATAATTCTTATCCCCAAAGTCAGTCTGCTATCATTTACTTATCTTCTAACACTTGACATGGTCACTTCAAGCAAAAACTCTTGAACAATCAGGATACAAGTGTGAAGCTCCACTTAAAGCTTGGGCTCACGCAGTTCTTCAATAAGTTTTGTATTATTTACCCCATTGCTTCCAGGGGAACCTCTAACTCTGCTGCTAGCAATTGAGACAGGAAAGATTCAGAAAGTTCAGTGAAACCAGTTGATAAGAGCGACTGCAAGCTGCTTGTGTGGCCTAGATGAGATAGAACAAAAGGAGATTTAGTAGGAGACAGGATGGAAGAAACTGTAGTCTCTTGAAAATAAATCTGTATACTTAAAGAAACAAGTTATATATTTTTAATGTATTGGTCTCATCAGTCCATAAAGGACAAAATTCAGGTGAAAGTACACAGCATACTTTTCATAGCTCTAGGCATTATTGAAACTGCCATATTAAGGGCAAAATTTACTTGACTGGGTAAATTGCAAGCAACACACAAACCACATGTGAAAGTAAGAAGCAGCAATGCTTCCTTAACTTTGGCCAGAGCATGAAGAAATTGGACCAGGCCACACTCCTAGTTTTACCTTGCAATGTAGTGTATTTCTTGGGCTCTTAAGTACCAGGGATGCCACCTATGTGCATTATACTAGCTTCTGCTCCTTTATTGCCACAGTAGGAGTGTAATTTTTGCCCAGTAGAAATGAAGGTTGGGGCAAAGCTTCCTGAGGCTCTGTTTGCCAGCAAGGCATTCAGTCCTACTAAAATTGTTAGCAAATAAGGGAATGCTGCTTCTGAAGTACCAAAACCAATATATCAAGACTTGTCAACAGACAAGGACAAATGTCACTTTAAATGTATTTTATTAACAGAAATACATGTATAAGTGAAAAAAGAGATCCATGGATTGAATCCTTCTATTAAACTAAAAGAAGGAAATTTACTTTTTCTCAAAGGCAACTTAGATTTGTGCAGTTTATTTGTTAATTTGTGTGTAGCACACAGTTGTAACCTAGGATTTTATGAAGCATTAATTATAATATGAAAATTTGAAATCACTGTCCTTGATGCTGAGTTTGTTCTCATAACATTCCTGGATTAATCCTACCAGGATTAAAGGAAACCATGCTAATTTTTGAGCACAATCATGACAATTTTCTAGCAGAAACTAGTTGTTAAGTTCTGGGGAATTATTTGATTTTTGTCGTTTTGGAAGTTCTCAACTTTGACAAGCTCAAAGAATATTCCATCTACTGTCTCTTTTAAAGCAGCACTTCAGCAAACTTCAGAAAGGAATATATTTGGCAAATGCAGTTTGATACTTTTGCTAGCATACCCAGTGATAACCATTGGATACTGGTATTTTTGATGATGGCTTGGCATGTTAGTGTTGTTTAGCCATGAAACTAAGGCAAGACATGGCAGTTTTACCCTACTCTATTGCTGATAAGATGGGAAGATGAAAACAGGAATGCTGAAGCCGAGGGATCTGGGGATTTATTCCTATGTTGGATGGTTGGGTCGTGTTGCTACAAAGGGAGTAGAACATCTGTGAGAAGAGTGAAATTACAATCTTTAACTCCAAGCTGAATAACTGTTCAAGTACTCCTACTGCTCAGTGCCAGGTAGCTTTAGAAGTCCATCACAAGGGCAAAGGGAATCACAGAAGACAGGTTTACATCTAATGAAAGATTACTGATGGAAGACTGCACATACACTACAAACTTGGTTTCAAAGTGATTTACAGTAAAGCTTGGGCAGAATGCTGCTGTTGAGTGCAGCTGTCACAGAGAAGGATGATGGTGTTGGTTCTGAAGGGGGATAGCTGGACTGTAAAGTGAAATTTAACCAGCTGCTGATCTACCTGGCTGACATGAAGAAAAGTAATTTAGTCTGGAGTCAATGAATCTCATTTACACCTGGGTGAAGTAGATTAATGCTTTTGAAAGTCTTTTCTCTGAATTGTTAAAAAAAACTATAAACAAAAAAAAGCCTTAATTATATCACCTTAAGAAGTCCATTAAACTTTGCATTTCAATTATCCTTTCAGCAAAATGTGATACTGTATCTACTTGCCTCCCTGAACAGTTGTGAGAATAAATTATTGTTCCTAAAGAGCTTGCAGGCTGAAAAGGGATGAAAAAGGGAACAGTTAACATGTTTCCTAATTGTTAACATTTAGGAAAAGCAGAGCAGAAGGAGGAGAAGGTCACAGGTATAATCCGTGTATGCTTTTTACTGTTTCCTTACCCAATATAGCAGTCACTTCAGAACAAAAGAGGTCAGGCACATGGAAACAATACTGAGACACTTGCAGCAGGATTTGCAGTGCAGACCAGTAATGCAGCAATATCTGCTCATGGGTCTTCAGGATCATCTCTCAGCATATGGGAAATGCACATGAGAGTAGGAGTTGATGTACAAGTGCAGGAAGAGAAGGCTATTTATTTGTTTGCTGTTGCTTAACATGGGCTCAGGCATTATTCTTCCCAGGCCTTCTTGAACACACCCTGGTACCTGGGAACACTTTCATATGGAACGGTTATGAAATATTGTGGCTGATGTAGTTCTGATAAGAAGCTGTAGCAATATTTATAAACTGCTGAGCTCTATAGATAGCAATACACTTGGTAACAGGAAATGGGACATGGTTGCTTCACCTGTGCAATTAGTGAAGCAAGTCTCTGCATGTTCATACACCTATAAACAACACAAACTTAATAGAAAGACCCTATTGGCACTTGGGCTCATCAAAATGCCACGGAGATAGTAAAGAGCTTAGTATGCACTGCCTTCTTACAGTCAAATTCTCTAATACCTGTACTGCAGTGTAAAAAATTACAGCACTGAAAATGCTTGACTGTTGGTATGAATGGTATACATTATTCTCAAGTTGGGATTGTTTTTTGCATCCATACAGAAAGGTTTTCATTTTCTAAAATGCCTGTCAAACTAAGGAGCTCTGTATATGCTGGGCTTCTGCCTACAATCAAAACCAAATAAAGCAAGATAAATGTAAAATAATTGAGAGAGATTAAAATCTTAGTCACAGCACCTTGTGTCAAAGTTTTGCTCATGTCCCTCAGCAAACAGATGTCATTTACTTTTTCTCAAGCACTGAGTTAAATTGCTTATAAATAGCATTTTCCCAGCTCCCTCTCCCTTCTGCTAGATCCAAGGAATTTCATTTGATTGGAATCAAAATCCATGGTCTCACTGGCCATAAACTTCAGATCAATGTGGTCAGGTTTTGTTTAATCACTACCAAATTTCACACCATTTGAATTCATGTGATCTGACAATGATTCAAATTAGCTTTTTTTCCTAAGAGTTAAGATTTCAAAACATGTTGCATAAATATGAAACTTCTTATATGAAAATAAGAAGTTCTGTCAGAAATTTACTGTGTGTATAGAAGGGGAAGGCAATGGAGAGTTAGCACTAGAATATCACTGAGCATCTACTGGGGCGGCATGTGGGGCATTCAGCACACCGTGGAACAGCAAGATGGGGAAAAATTTGGTAAGTTTCTCAAATCTTTAAAGGTATGACTCTAAAGACACAGAGACCACATAATTGTAGGGTTCATGGTTAATATTTGTAATGGGGAAAAGCTCCTGTGAGGCAACAGCAAGTGTGATCTTGGTGATGGAAAACCACTGCCCTGACAACATGAATCGAAACAAAACCTTACTCCTCTCTGATCTGACTGCAAATAAGTACAGCATTTTAGTCCTCTCTGTTGTGCAAAAAGGAGGTTTTTTTAGACCTCATGTACTAAAAATACAGAATAAAAAAATTAAAAAGTCATATAAGTTGATATAATTGGGAAGAAAAAGTTGGAAAAACATGTTGAAACTTGGGAAAGGAGGAAAAGATTTCTTTTCTGCCCTGTGTATTGCTGATGGCATGGTTGGCATCATGTGCATTGTAATCATAGCCATTAGAGATAACACAAGTTTTGCTGCAGATACTCTCAGTAAAGTTCTTAGCTACTAATGACTTCTACTGTTGCCCTTCACTACATATCAGCAGAATATATTATTCTGTGGACCAAACATTCCTGCACATTGCTGTGCCAGCTGGCCACTAATTCATTTCAGTGGGAGATCCAACTTGCAAAATATGATCAGGGTGTCTCTCTTCGGTAAGCTGCACACACAGTGCTTGTTGCAAGCTAGACACACACGTGGGTTTTGACAGTGTGCCACAAAACCACACAGCACATACATATGTTTCCAAACACTCTTGCCACCTATTTTTCTGTGCTACATTCTTAGAACATATTCTGGTGACTGTTAAAGTTTATGAAGGCCTGCACATCTCTGACTTGATCCCCTTTTTCTGTTGCTGACCCAGGCTGAAAAAAACTTTTTTTCATTTGGTTGGTTTGGTTTTTTTTTTTAATAATAACCTCAGGTTTTTGTTTTGCTTTACCACAATATAATTGCATCCTCTTTTTTGTTATGGGGTCCCTCTTCTCAGGTATGTGAGATCTTTTCTCCTTCGCAGCAGATTTAAAGCAAAAGTGATAATAAAAGGAAAACTGCTGTTTTCTATCCAGGAGAGAATTTGTTTCCATGCGGGCACTTCAGAAGACAGATCTCTGAGCCACAGACCTCTTTAGAAACCCTGCCTTGCAGGAGACAAAGGTGGCATGGTGAAGAAGCTGGAACAAACTGCATGTGCTGAGAAGGGTCTAAGCAGATGTGTAGCACGTAGAAACATGCCAGAAGGCTTTATGGACTTCAGCTAGTCCTTCAGGACTAAGTACCTGGAATGTTTACAGCTACCATGATCTTCTTTTTGCCTGGCCTACATCTATGGTAGACAATCTCCAACCTTTATTTTAAGTATTACTTACCATGTACAAATTTTACTGTCATTTGTATCACTAAGGCTGGAGCGCCTTAATCGCTGTCTTTAGAAGAGCCTGAGAAGGCATCTCAAATAGATAGTAAGAGAGATGGAGTTGAACTGAAATGAAGAAATTACTCATAAAACAAAGTTTAGGCGGTGTAGGTTCCTGACTATTGAATATATAGACAGCACAAAGCAACTGGACGGCTGGAAATTTTAGCATCAAGCTACAGTGAGTAGTGAGAGCATAAGAATCGATGTGCTGTGCCAGTAAGTGCACATGTAAGGTTCTAAAACTGAGCATTGGAACAAGAGAAGTGCTCAGACAGCAGGGTTGCTGAGAAGATGTAGGTCTTGAGGTTCTCCAGCCTCTGAAGATAAGATAGCTCTTTGAACACCTGGCTCTTCATTCCTATATCACTGTTCCAGGCATTTACATCAAACACAGCAAATTAATTATGCCAAGTATCTTCCAGACTTTTGGAGTACTCAGTCTCATATTTCAAACCAGGCATCACCTTCCCTCTTACTTCAACTTCATTTCAGCCCATTTCTCAAGGAAATTGGCCTCCTTCAGCTGTGTAATGGGAGTGATCTTCCGAATGGAGAGAAAGAGGGGCAAATTCAGAGCAGAGTGTCCACTACAGATATGGGACAGCACAGCCAGGGTGCACAGCAGAGGAAGGCCCTTTGAAGTCAGATAGGCACTCTTCTCTTACACTCACATGTGAAAAGATGAGGTTCATAAAAAAGAGAATTACAGATTCATGGATTCAATTAGGAGAAGTGCATAGCACACATACATGAGGAAAGTATTCAAGGAGCATTTACTTTTCTCAGGGACATCAGGATATTAAGTGTGTTGAAGCCAAAAGTTGAATTCATAGACAGTAATCTATATATGGCACAGCAAAAAATGTGTGGCATTTGCAATATCAATGTCGCCTCTCATATTACCACTCTGCTTTGGAGATATTCTTATGGAGCCCTTTGCCACCAAATATGAGCCCAGTTCTTGGGTGGAAAGGGTTTTTAACATGTTGTTTCCTTTGTGGTTCCAAAGAGGATACAACATGTCTCTGAATATCTGTACAATAGACAGGTTTGGTGTTTTACAATACTGGGAAAGCTGGCTGTTAGAACAGATTCCCATTCAGAAAAAAAATGGGTGGATTAGAAAAATAAGAGAAGTGCAGCAAGCTTTGGGACTAAAGGGGGAAGGTAGCTCATTCATATTCATGAATATGAATATCAGAAAATAACTGTAGTATTTAGATACTAAACAAAGAAACAATATACTTGAATAAAATTATTCTTCATGTTAGTGTCTTGAAAAACAAGCCTCAATTCATTGGAGCTGGCAGATAGGAACCACTTTAATGTTACCAACTTTCTTAGAAAGTATAACAAAGAGATTATCTTTCAATGAAAACATTTTGCAAAACACTTCAGTAACCTTCAGAATCAGAAAGCAGCTTAAGACTTTTGTAACAAATATTAAGTATTCTCCATATCCTGAAGCCATTTTTTGCTATTTACAAAGCTCTGTAAAATTGCTGAAGATCATTTCACTGTTCTACCAATGCATCCACTGAAACTACCTTTACTTTTAAGTTGGTAACAAACAGAAGAACTTGGTAATGTGCCCAATGAAAAGGGACACAGAGGTTACGTTCTTAAGGAGAGCATGATTTAAAATTAAGCCCTAATTTAGTGACATCTTAGAAAATTATTTTGTACCTTAAATAGAAAAATAATCTTGTAATTTTTGAATAATTTGTATTTCTGGGTACATGGCAACTACTTGCATTCTTATTTGCCAAAATTATCACAGCAAAATTGATTCAGCTACTGTGCTTAAATATGTGCTTTATGCTCTAGTATTTTATGTTTGTTACATTGCTCTAGAGGGACTATGAATTGGATTTGTATACGTGAATGAACATCTCTATACTCCACAGTATTACAATTAAATGTTTTAGCTGTAACTTAATGTCCCTTATTTATTGCCCCATCTTTGTTTATTGTCTTTGTAGTATCATGACTGAAATCTGAAAAGAAGCTGCCTGAGGAACAGTCTGGTCTCTTTGTAGTACCACAGAGTATGCAACATACTTAGAGTAGAAGTGAAATGAAATTATACTAAAAAAATCTAGAAGACTTTGCATGTAAGTAGCTATGATTTTATCATAATAAACATTTTAAAATTGCATTAATTGGAAATTGTAGCATTGGGAATGATTTTCCTAGCCCTCAGAAATGTAGGTAAAATTGGTATATATAAGAATGTTGGCATTCACTGTGTCAAAGGAAATAATTTATTAGCAAAAATTCAATTTCATAAATATAGGTAAACTAGGAAAAGATAAATATAAATTAAATCAGCATGATCAGATGTGAAACACCATATATTTCAGATACCATGGTGTGATTCAGGAGAGCAAAAATTGTTTTTGTTCTGTTTCAGTCTTTGCAAAAGGGTGTGCACTGAGGTTTTTTAAAACTCCAGAACATTTCAAGGATAAAGAATGAAAACTTCAACAATTTCTTGGACATGCAGCATGGACTTACTTTAATATCTGGAAGTGGGTCTTTTTAATGTTGGGTCAGGCTTTAGGCTGGTATAGGTGAATATAGCTCCATTGCAGTCAGGGTTAAATACTAGGACACCAAAAAAAGCATCCTGGGGTACATTCAGGAGAGTATTGCCAGCGGGTCAAAGGGGGTGACCCTGCCCCTCCACTCAGCCCTGGTGAGGCCTCACCTGGAATGCTGTGTCCAGTTCTGGGCTCCTCAGTACAAGAGAGACATGGAGCTCTTGGAGCAGGTCCAGCAGAGGACTATGAAGGTGATTAAGGGACTGGAGCATCTCTCTCATGAGGAAAGGCTTGGAGACATGGGCGTGTTCAGCCTCAAGAAGAGATGACTGAGAGGGGACCTCATCAAGCATTTGGAGGGAAGGTATCAAGAAGCTGGATCCAGGTCCTTCTTAGTGGTGCCAAGCAATAGGACAAGGGGCAGTGAGAATAAATGAGGAATGAGGAAGGACTTCTTTACTATGTGGGTGATCTTGCACTGCAACACGTTGCCTAGAGAGATAGTGGAGTCTCCCCCGCTGGACATTTTCAAGAACCATCTTGACACAATCATATGCCATGTGTTTCATATGACCTTGCTTGAGCAGGGAGCTTGGAACAAATGACCCACTGTGGTGCCTTCCAACCTGACGCATTCTGTGATTGTATGAACTGTCAGTGCATTGCATCAGTATGGAGTCAGCTTTGGGAAAACAATTATGACAGTTGCTGACATGTTGCTTACTCTTTTGCTTAGCAATATTTTGTCATGGGCTACATATTTAATGCTTAATAGTAGGTATGAACATATATTGCCAGCTTATCCACCCTTTAACCCAAGTGCTGACATCTGTCCTTTAAATAAGAGGGTATTTACTAATGTGGTAAAACATAGTGAAGTAATTTATTTTGCATTTCCCAGAATAAGATATATGCTATGGAAGTATTCACAATCATAATTTAACATTCCTTAATTAATTTGCTTTGTCTGTCACATCATTTTCATATTTACTTGATATTTAACTGTCTTCATACAGGTAGAATGCCTGTAGGCAAATGTACAGAAGAATATTTGCTGGATTACAGAAGAATTTTCACTGGAGCCTTAACGCTAACACAGCTACAACCATGAAGCACCTAAGTGTAGACTTCTACCACTGTGCCGAACTCTGCCTATAGGACTCCAGTGGCCTGTGCTCTCACGCCTAGTTTCCCTAAAGTTTCTCAAATAGGTTGCATGTGTGACCCTGTGTGATATGCCTGCTCTCCATGAAAGGTCTGACACCTGCTCCTTATTCCCTAGGGATGGAGAGAAGCACTGTGGTCAATTCTTTGGCCACACAGCCCTCTAACCAAAGAGTAATTGGCTGTGTAAATGTCTGAATCAGCCAGAGGAGTTTTTCTTTTAGCCTTTGGAAAAGCTCATTACTTCATGCCAAGCATAGCTGTATTGCCCAATGAGAGTTTGTTTATCAGTCCCACTCTCACAAGTAGCTAACTGTGAAAAGACTCAGTGGTGAATAAGTTCCTGCTGGAAATAGTCTGGAGTTTCTTTCAAAGCCACACCTGTTCATGTGATACAAGCCTCTTAGGTGACCTGCCTGCTCTCTCATGGCATTGAGAAACACAGTGTCATAGCCCAATGAAAAGCAAGGTAAGGCCATATTGAGCACGCAAACATATATGCAAGCAAGGAAATGGCTTTAGACTGCAGGGAAACATTGCCCATTTAACCATATCTAATGTTTGTACTCTCACACACACACAAAACATTTGGTGCCTGAGCAGTACTTCTATTTGCTTGACAGGAAAAAAGAATGAAAGAGCAAAGGACAGGTTACTAGGAGGGGATGCATAAAATATTTCTGATTCAACTGTGATGAAGTCAGCTGAAGACAAAATGCCTACTAGTTTTTGCAATTGCCCAGGACCTTTTGGTTGTGATACACAGAAACAGAGTATAGCCTTTCCATATCCAAACTCACAAAAATTATATGCTTGAAGAACCTTTAACTGTAATAAAAACCAGAACAAGTCACAAAGACATGGATGAGGAGATATAATTTTGTAATAGTCCCTTGGAGTCCTTGGAGGATGCAGTAATTTGTAGACTCTTGCTTCCTACTTATCAAAATCAACTGTCACACCTTACACTGACACCATGGGTCTGGAATACACGATGCAATGCAACAATGGCTCATGATGACGAGCATGCAGAATTAACCTGTTCCCTGTATTACAGCTGATCCACCCAGTTATGACTCACTAGTAAAGGACTGAACTTTTTGTCCTTAGGCAAAAGGGCACAGCAGTTGTGTCTCCCAGACACAGTGCCAATGCTTCATGACATCTTCAAGTGTACTCAAGATAAGACTGATCCAAGAGCAGCTTATTCGTACCACAGGGATTTTTGGCACAGATAGACAAGTAGAAGGCTTGCAGACAAACAAGACAGATCAAAAATCCTGTGGCTTTCACTTTCGCACTCTGGGCTGAGGTCTCAAACTTAGATGAAACAGGGGCAAATTACTCAATCATTTGTTTGTTCACTTTTGTCAGTATCTAAAACAGATTATGCTCCTGAACAAGGTTGTCCTGGTTTAGGGCAAAACTGGGAGGAAATCTGGGGTGAAATTTTGATGGATCGTGCAGCTGTTCCCACTGTTTCATCCTTGATGTCCAAATTGATATCACAAACCTTAACATAACAACCAGCTGCTTATACTTCTGTTCCTGGCAAGACTCTGCTCTTACAGATGTAAGCGAGGCTGACAACAGACACTGGTGGTTGCTAAGACCAGTTGATTCTAGAAGTAGGTAAGTCGATATGCAGGGGCATCCCTTTGGAGAGCATTCTACCTTTTATCCATACCAAATCACATTAATTCTGATCAGTACATCTTTATATAACAGTCCCTCTCTGTGTCAACGTGAAAACTGAACTGAAGAGAACTCCTGAGTAAAACAGAAGTCACTACCTGAAAAGACCATGATGCTAAGAGCTCTAGTAACCCCCTATATCTTCTACTGCTGAGCAGTCCCCAGCATGAAACCAGTTCACACAACATCTAACAACTTAGTATTTACAACAAACTAAAACAGGTTCTGCTTAGAGAAAGGAAAATGTACATAAAATTTGTTAATTCACTATTTAAAAATAGAGTTCTTTTTTCAGAGCTGACTCCATTGTAAAAAATCAAAGTTCAGCCTTCTCTCTCACCTGTTGTGCACCTGATTATAAGAATATTCCTTTGCAAAGAAATTTAGAAGAACATTAAACTGTAGTGCTTTTGTAACAGGCTTAAATAGTAACTGAAACTTGATAATTTCCTCAGCAGTTTTCCCCATATTTTAAAGGAATAACTCCTGTCAAGGACAATGTAACAACACAATTAAAGATGATCTTTCCTTTGCAAAGAACAGGAAAATGCTAAGGAAATACTGAATGTTTTTAGAAACAGAAACTCAGATAGCATCATTTATATCGGTTATCTAGAGAGAAACTGAAAACTCAGGTTTCAAACTATGCTTGTCTAGACTCAATGTATATTAGTCTTCTGAGCCACTTAACAGCTGCTTCACCGTGAAAGTTGTAATTAAATAACCACAGCAGAAATACAAATGACCGATAACACAGGAAACTTGGCAGATCAGACATCTCAGGTCACCCTGATTGGTTCTAACTGGATGCACATCCGTGTGCAAAGCCAGAGTCTGTAACTGCTGTGGAAAACGGGCATAGGTCTGAATAGATGACCCCTGTGGGCTGGGTAAGGAACATCCCATGCACCAATCGCAAACACTCTGCATGAAGGACCCCAGCTAGTTTCAGCTAGTCTCGGCTCACCACACCCTGTGCACCTCCCAGACATGCAGGAGTAGCCACTGAAGTCACAACCTATCAGCCCAGTTCAGCACACAGCTGTGAAAATGGCTCTGCCACTGCAAGTCCTGAGCTAAACAGTTCTTTGTTCTGGAAAATAACAGGTCTAGACTATGCTATAAACACATAACACAATTTGGAACAGCAGAGCTTCTCAGATACGGGGGCCTGTTACTTGCAACTCCTTTAAAGAAATGCAAGTACAGCTTTTGCAGGATGCATACCTGTATTAGACAGGGTAAGTAAGAGGTGTTCCCAAAAAAGAGTTGGGAAAACTTGCTCAATGTGGTTGTGAAATATATTTGCACAGTGGCTTTTATCATGTTCTTGTGACTTCTATTATTGAGCTTACTTTCACAAAATAAAGGAACTGGAATATCAGAAGGCATTGTGGTAAGATGGAGGAGCAGCAATAACAGCTAAATGAGCAACTCTGGAATCATATATGACTGAAATATTGTGTTAACACTATTTATAAACTACTGTTTCTAAACCACTTCAGGAACAGCATTTAAAATAGCTTTTTAAAACAGTATTCTTAAAATGCCAGACAAATTTTCCTCTTGACAATTTTAGCTGTGTATTTTTGTCTTTAGGTTACACTGTCCTCAGGTTCTTTCAGCAGCATCCAGGCAAAAACAATTGAAGAAGTCAAGATGTCCCTTTCAAACAGTGCTATGAATCTGTGACTCTCTGTGATGAGAACAAAGTACATGGGTACAACAGATATCTCGTTGCATTCTGGCTACTTACACACAACTTTCTGTCCATCTTCAGTCTGTACCTCCACTCACATTGTGGGAAACTGCATGCAAATACTCACAGATATCAGAAAGCAGATCCCAGCACTCCACAAATGAATGCAGAGTGATTCCTGGATGCTTGACAATCCTGTAGTGGTTGGGAAAGATTCAAATACAAATCGTATCTTTGCAGCCATTTGGGAAAGAGCCATTCCTTAGGGATGCCTCTGACTAAGCTAATGGTGTATGCTGTAATTCCAGCCCTTGAGACATGAGGAGGAAACCCTGTGAGATATCTTGGACTGTACTCAATCACAAGTTATCTTGTCGTCAGTGTGTTAATGTGGACTTCAAAAATTGCTGGGCATTCAGCTTCAAGGCAGGGCTGAGCCTGATTTCTAAGACAAATATTGTTCTAAATCACTTATTCCCTCCACTCTCTAAGCTTTGATAAGTAATGACCAAAACATCTTTACAATTTTGCTCACCTATCTGGCCAAGGCGCTTTTGCTTCCAGGCAGTCATGGCTGCGGCAGTAAGAAAGGACTATGAGCTTTCCAGCTGCTCCTGGATCTGCTTTGGCTGAGCTCAGGGACCACCTGCTACCCTCTCCACCATTTTTGTACCGTGGTGCCAGTGTCGGGGTCCAGGAGTTTCTTAAGGACTAATCTCAGTGTCAGTATCTAGAGATACATTTAAATTTATTATTTGTGTCTGTATGTATTCTTGGAGCATCAAATACTTGTTCTTGGAAGCAACATTACCTTTAGATATACTGTCCCATTCAGGCATGAAACGTCACTATTTAGCTCACTTCTGTAGATTCTGTTCCCTGGATTTTGCCCTTTTGGGCTTTTACTCTTGGCTTACATAAACACTCATGTTTTTGATCCCCAAGAGGGCTCTCTGACTACAATTTCTGTTGTGTTGCTCCCTGACCAAATTCTTTCCCCCAGTTCAAGCCCTTGATGTATGTCTTTGGTTCCTAAGCCCCCAAACAACCTGCCCTTCACTGAATCCACTAAAACTTGGGAATATGTTCTTGGCTACCCTTGCTTGGGTCAACAAGAATGCAACAGTTTTGCAGTAAAAAGGGTGGAGAGATGCAAAGAACCTCGAGTGTCTGCTTGGGTCTAGAAGGTGGAAAAAGAAACTTGATTACATGTTTCTAATAGCAGTAGTATACCTTTAACTTGCACTCAGCATTTTTAATTTCCAAGAAGGTTTGCATTGATGCAAACTCAGAAACTCTCCTGTAGAATGAATCCTTACCCTTCTGAAAATCATGAAATATGTAGGTAGCTAATCAATTTGCAATTTTGCTCGATTTTTTTCCTTATCTTTATAAAACTGAGATATCCATAGAGGATATTGGCCATTATGAGGTGATGCCAATGGCCAGTTGAATTGCATGAATAAAGCAATAATTATAGTCCAAGCGAAAAGTTCATGCATAGTGTGTATCCAACTGGACAATTAAGAGTAAATATTTTTTAAGATACTTGTGTAAAAATCATACTTTCTTCTCAAAACTATTAATGAAAAATGTAAATTTAAAACTTTACCTAAACAGATAAAAATGTAAATTACCTTTTAATTCCCTCTCTATGCTTGTACTCAATATTTCTCTAACATGTTTCTTGGTTAAAAACAACAATTATATTTTGATATATATTCTTCTCAGCGTGTGACATTCCATGTACATACAGTTGTCAGATGAAGAATTACTTGCTCACCTGGTGGGAAAATACAATGCTTATGCTGCAAAACCAGTAGCCAGTGGAACCACACAATGCTTATTCTACAGGATCATGTAGAACCAAGAAGAGGTGCAAAATAATGAAGTTACTTCCATGTTTGGGGAGTAACACCAGTTTATAGAGAAGTCAGCTATAACTTCTGGGTTTACGACCACCAGAGGAAACCCCAGGACATAAGAACACATGTGCAAAGGGGAGGAAACGTTTAATTATAATAATTTCAGGGAAATAATTATCACATGTATGCTTATTCCAGGAAAATCAATTAATATTATGTAAAATTCAGTATAAAAGCAAGAGCTTTCGTATATTCAGTTCAACTGGTGGAGATATCCCATGTGCACCCAGTTCCATAATAAAGAATGCCTTCTTAATGCTACATTGGTATTAAGGAGCTTTATTTTACTGATTTTTTTGGTAATAATACCTGCAACAGATTTTGTTCTTAAAAGGAACATGTTTGCTTAATGTACCTTAGAGAGATGACTTTTAAAACACTGGAGCTGGCGGAGTCACTGTCCCTGGAGGTGTTTAAGGAAACACTGGATGTGGCACTCAGTGCCATGGTCTAGTTGACAAGGTGATGTTAGGTCAGAGGTTGGACTTGACAATCTCAAAGATCTTTTCCAACCTAGCTGATTCTGTGATTCTATGAAATGTATAGAGATATAGATATAGATAGATTTACTGTTTCCTTTTGTATTTCAGATATGAAAAATAACATAACTATCACACTTTTCAATCTGATGCTCTCACCCCAGATCACCACCCTCTTCTTCTCATACCACCCCACAGGGAGAGATTCCTAGCCATCCCCCTTGGCCTGTGGCTCCACAGTAATCAAAATACTGTGGCCAGATGGTTTTGTTTTCCAGGAGGTAAGGGCAGCATTATATGTCCAAGAAAGAGCATATAATTTGTTTATAGACTTTTTAAAAAAAAATAAAAATACACTGGTGTGTAGATATGACAATTTTGGGACTGTCTGTATATTGAATAATAATGTCTTTTCATCTCGGATAATCCTTGTTCTGAAAATTTCAAAATAAAAATGGACACAAGAGGAGGTAAAGGAATAAACCAAAGGCAGCAGTACACACTGAGGGCAAACTGTCTGGAAGGCAGCTTTTCAAAGAAAGACCTGGGGGTGCTGGTGGACACAAAGTTGAGCATAAGCAGCAATGCACCCTTTAGACAAAGAAAGCCAACATCATCCTGGCTTTCACTGTTACGTGCATTGCCACTGCATGTAGTAGCATGGAAATAGACCAGCTGAGGGTCACAAAGATGACAGATACTGAAGCACCTGACATATGAGGAGTGACAAAAGAGTTGGGATTGTTCAACTTGCAGAAGGTCCAGGGGAATGTTACCAATATGCACAAATACCTGGTTGGGTGGAGTAATGAAGATGCAGACTGACTTCAAACTCAGCAAATTACTCTCAATGACCCTGCTCAAGCAGTAAGCTGGAATAAATTATCTCCAGACGTCTATTCCAAACCCAGCTATTCTGTGACTCCTCAAAATTATTTACCTTGGTTATCTAAATATAACTATTTTCCAAGTATTCCACAATTTAATGCTGAGTGCATAAGCATAGTTATTTCCAACACCAGTACTTGGGAGGTTTATAGGTTAATCAGCCTGGATCAATTTGTCAAGAAAAATACATGTACCTGAAACATTGTTTGAGGCTTTTTTTTAAAAACTGCTTTCATGTTCTATTACAAAATTATTTCTGAAGACCAAAAGTACTGAAGCTTTATTCCTTTCAGATTTGTACTTTGAGGTTTCACTGCAACCTGTAGCCTTAATTTTTTCAACCATTGGGCATCAGAAGTCAGGTCTCTAATTTTTCTGGTGTCCAATTTTTTGAGACACAGTACCAGACAAGACAAAGACTGTGTTATGCCTAGGCCTAGAACTACATTTGTTAAACCTCGCAAGCCACTTCACATGCGCAGATCAGATACCTTGTTACTGCTAAATAAAGAGGATGCTGGCAGAACTGTCTCTTTTTGGTCTCTCTCTCTCTTGCCCCTACTAGACAGGCTTTTATATCTAAAAGTGCTCTAGGACTTAAATAAAGTTCTGAACTCACTTAGGCATGGAAGCTAACAAGCAGGGAGCAATTCCATAAATTTCTGTATCGAATCCAAGTAATAACTGCATACTTTTTTCATAATCTAAACATTTAAACAAGAGGAAGATGCAAGGCAGAGTATTTATATAGCAACAAACATGCAGAGCTGTAATGTACACATTTCTTTGATTTAATTAAAAGAAAAGGAACAAAAGTGGATTTTTAATAAAAGTAGAGAGACACCTCAGAGTTTAAATTACTAAAACCAAGTTTCAAAGATACACAATCCTTACCAATGCATATTCCCTTTATAATAAGGTATTTTACAAAGCATTTTCAGAGTGCAAATGCATTAATGGATCTAATCATTAAGCAAAGAGAAAACTTCCACTGTCTGTCCCCTTATTTTTATATTTCCATAAGGAAAATGACACATAAGCAAGAGAAAGCAAAATTATCCTTGCCTTCTAATTTCCCAGAGCCCCAGTGATTGGAAACACTAATATAAATTCTGAAATAGCATTTCAGCAGATTTTAAATACAATTTTAACTGAAATCCAAGTGACAAACGGTCTTGCCATCTGAGGATGGAGGCTTACATCAATTTTCTCTCTCCAAAGCTTATGTAAGCAATGGTTTTCAACAGAAACTGATGGCTGAGAAGAAAACTGGAAGGTCTGTATAGAGTTAAAACCCTTCAGAGGTGTACCAGTAAGAGAAACTTTAGTGGATTTGGTCTCAACAGCTTTCTCAGCATTAATACCAGTATCGCTGCAGGTTAATTCACTATTGTTCCTTTGTTAACTAATTATATTTATCTCTTTTTATCAGTTCAAAATTACATGAGTGTTTCTATTGCATCATTTTTGTTATTGGAACAAGTGTCATATCTAGGCTGTCATATCTAGGGCACCTAGGATCTTTATGATGGAGATTTGCATTAATCTTTTTCAGTCTGCAATAAACTACACTCAAACACTGTTAAAATTAATCAATATTTTGGCAAAATGATGAATGAACCAAGAACAGCAGCTTTATAGCACATGGGAGGGCTAATTTTCTTTTCAATTTAAATAGTACCCATTTGCATTAAGTCCCAAGCACTTGATTAAAACACCAGGGTGTATCATGCCCCAAGGCATAATGAGGCGCCTTTGAGAAGGCGGATTTGCCCAACATGAAGAACACTGCTCTCTGTGAATTGTTGCACTCCACACTTACAGAGGGGAGACCAAGTGTAACTCCCCTACTACTGAATTGTCACAACTCCAGGCGGCCGCATGCTTCAGGCAACCTTTACTCTTTCCTCCCCAACTAATCTTAATATACCTGCTGAAAGAATCCACGTGGCAGCAATTTTTACTAGAGAAGTTACTCAGGTTGAAGGCTTTACCATACCTGATTTTCCTCCATTACAATCCTGAAAGTACATTGAAGATTCTGGTTTTAAACCTTACATCAACTTGAACATTGAGTGCTGCAGCTTTTTACCTTAAACACCTCATGAGAGAGTTCTTTCTCCCCATACAACTAGAAGGCAGAATGACATGCCAGAGAGGATGACAGAAAGCTGGATCCTTTTCTAGACGAAGTTATTTACACTAGCTTGGTGTTTCCCTGTGGAACATTGCTTGAGTACTGCTCATTCATCAGTATGGCTGTCTGAAGTATAGGAGCCACTACCTTTATTCATTTTATTTATGAAGAGGCCTCAGCAAAGTTTGTTCGCATGGAGTCACTGACCCTACCTGTTGCACAACAAGCAGCCTCTCAATCTATTCTCCCAGGAAAACACCTTCTAGGACAAAAAAAATAATCTTTACTGCTTCAGTTTAATAAACTGCAATTATTTGCTTTACTGATTACTGAAGACAGGCCCTCAATCTTCCTCAATTCCCTGTACTAACTTTGCATAGGTTGTTCCTGCCTTAGAAGAGAGATGCAAGCCAATCAGGTAAGGGTTATATGAGCTATATTCCAACAGTTCATACGTATCAGCTCTGAATTCTCTGACTCAGCTAGTCTTGTGACTGTGCCAACATTGAGCATGGCAATTCAAATCATGGCTAAAAAATGCCTATAAAGCTCAGTGAGGCAATCTTAAATCAATATAAATGTGATCATTAGACTCTAAATGAAGGAACAAATAGAAAAAAACCTGCCACTTTCAGTTACAAATGACATACAAAAACAATAGGGGAATTTGAAAATTAAGGTAATTTGTTTTACTTGAAAAGTTATTTTTAAGGAAGTTATAATAAGAAATTACTGAAGCCAGTGAAAAGGCATGTTGCTGGGCCCATGATTTATTTATATGGAAACTAACATTAACCAGGAACTAACAGACTATACAGGCAGTGTTCACACTAGAATAGACTGATACCTCACCTGTTCTTGTCAGTTATTAGTAGCTTTGCACTTTTGGTTTTAAATTATACTTTTAATTTGGTCAATTCCACACTAGGTGAGAGCCCATTTCTGACAGTAAGTTGCCTTTAAATTGCTATATCTTAACTTCTCACATACAACTAGAGCTAACTGGAAACCCAATTCTTTCTACAGTTATTGTGGTGACTAGAATACTTTTCAAAACCACAACTGAGTTCTTAGCACAATTTATGAACACTTCTTTACCTACTTTAATAAGAGAGAGCTGTGGAGGGAAAAAGACAAACTGTTAGAGGACATGCATACACTGCAATGTTCAGCTTGTGTTATTGGTCAAGACTCCTGAGAAAAAGTATATCTTCTCATGTACAGGTAAACGTAGTCTCTTATGTAAGGCTATGCTTATTCTGGCAAGCTCAGTATAGTCAAGGCACAGCCAGTCAAGTAATTTTATCCTCCCACAGTATATCCCAGATTAATGGAGTTAAATTTAAAACAGTTAATGCAATGCATGTTTGCCTATTACACAATNCCAGATCAAAAACGCTGAACTGTAAAAGACAGCAAGAGAGCAGAAGTGTCGGGAGGTTTCTGCATACGAACCCCCTCAAAAATGAAGCCACATCACAGCAATAGGAATTGCCAGAAACACTGTAATGAAATAAAGGCAAGAATAGCTGGCTCAGAGGATTAGTAATGAGAAACTGACTCTTCCATTAGCTGGGCACTAACTCAAACGTGGCCAAGGCTGGTAGTCACCAGGTTTCTTTAGCATTGTTTGGACTCCACAGATGGCAATATGACTGCTGGAACTGCCCCAGTCCTTGGAGCAGCTGCTCTGACTCAGAGAGTTCAGCACAGCCAGCAACTCACAGGTGCGCACCTATGCTAGAAACAGCAATCCTGTCCTGCAGCATCAACCACATCACCAAGAAAAAAAGCAATAAAGAAAAATAACAAAGGCCATGCAGCCGTGTATCAGCCACCCTGTACTAGCTCTCAGAATTAGAGAGCAGTAAGAGTTGGAAGACACGTCTGGCGATCATCCCAACCCCCCTGCCAAGGCAGGGTCACCTAGAAGAGGTGAATCAGGAACAAGTGCAGATGGGTTTGGAATGTCTCGGGACAAGCAGACTCCATGACCTCCTTGCATAACTTGTTCCAATGCTCTGCCTGTGTAAAGGAGTTCTTTCTCAAATTGAGAGGAACTTCTTGGTGAAACTTGTGATTTAGTTTATTGTCACTGTTCCCTGTCCTGTTGCTGGGCCTCGCCGAAAAGACTCTGGCACCTTGGTCTTGACACCCACTTTTGAGATGTTTATATGCATTAATGAGATCCCCTCCCAGTCTTCTCTTTTCCTGACTGAACAGGTCCAGCTCGCACAGTCTCTCCTCAGGGATGCTCGGCAACACCGGCGATATCCGGCTGCCCTCGATCCCTGCCCCTGTGGATAAGGGGCTGCGGTCTCCTCAGCCGCCAACACAAAAGTTGCACGATATGAAACCAGCGCCGCTGCCGTGCGCGCACCGCTCCCCTTCGCCCGGAGCGGGCGGGGCAGGGCACACCCGGGCCTCGCCCGCCGCCGCGGCCCCGCACCTCCCTCGGCGGCCCGAGCGGGACGGACCCAAGGTCAGGCGGCGGCGGCGGCGGCCGGGGGNTCATGCACTTCATGTCCATCATCTACACGTAAGCGCTGGGGTGCGGGGGGATGGCGCCGGCGTTGTTCCGTCACCCACCCGCCATCGCGCCCGGAGCGCTCGGGCAGCGGGCCCCGTCCGCCGCGCCGCCGCCGCCCCGGGTCGGCGGCTCCTCGGCCCCGGGTGTCACCGCCTGCCTCCCTGCGGTGTGGCTCCCGCAGGCCCCGCCGAGAGACCGCGGGGATCGGACTGGCCGTGCTTAGGGCACGGCTGTGTCCCTACCGTCCGTCTTCTGGTAAAAACCGTCCTCTGGGTTTCTGCCTCCTGCTCTGTGCGGTGATCTTTGCTCCGTTGCCCTTAGTGCTGCTGGGGAAGGCTTGGTGTTTGTTGTGTTCTGGTATATACTTGTAAAGTGTGGCTTTCCTGGTGGTAGTGGGAGACCAGGGTGCACAGGACTTATAAAATGTATGATGTTTGACTGTAAAAGCTGTACAACAGAGCAACTGAAAGAGCACAGTACTCTGTGCCAGCCATAAGCACACTTCTTTTTTGTATTGAAAAATAATGATAGTACTAGTAAAACAAGTATATGTAGTGAGTCAGATCCTTCTTGGATAAGTCCAAGTAAAAATTCCTTTAGAGTTTGTGAGCAGTGTTTGCATTTTAGTGACTGACAAAGCAGATAGAATGTGGCAGAGGAATTTTCTATGGGTATGTGGGGAAAGGATTAAGAATGCATCTCTTTGTAGGTAGTCATTTTGCTCCCTTAACTAAAAGGCTACTCTTGCATCACTACTAGGATTGGAAAATACCTGAATTTCTGTTTGCTTTCCTTGCGCTTATCTGTTCTCCTTTCTTGCTGCTCTACTGCATCTGATAGGTACCTGTGATAAACCTCAGCCCTTACTGAAAGCAAAGCTTGCAGAGTGGGTCAGATTGAAAAGGACCTGAGTGGATCATCTGGTCCAGCTATCCATGTTAATTGTAAAGCACATGGCACAGGACTGTGTCTGGATGGTTCTTGAATATCTTCAGTGAGGGAGACTCCACAACCTCTCTGGGCAACCAGTTCCAGTGCTCAGTCACCTGCACAGTAAAGAAGTCCTTCCTCATATTTATGTGAAATTTCCTGATGAGCTTCCTGTGCATCAGTTTCTGCCTTTTGTCCTATTGTTTGGCACCACTGAGAAGGGTCTGGCTCCATCCTCATGGCACCCTCCCTTCAGATACTCATAGACAGTGATGGGGTCCCCTCTCAGTCATCTCTTTTCAACATTGAACAGCTCCCTCAGCCTTTCCTCATATGAGGGCTGCTCCAGTCCCTTAATAATCTTCATAGTTCTCTGCTGGGCAGACTCTGTTGTCGCTCTTGTACTGAGGAGCCCAGAAATGGACACAGCATTCCAGGTGAGGCCACACCAGGGCTGAGTAGAGGGGCAGGGTCACCTCCCTCAACCTTGCTGGCAATGCTCTTCATAATGCAGCCCAGGATGTCACTGGCCTTGGCCACCAGGGCACACTGCTGGCTCATGGAGAGCTTGTCGTGCACCAGGACTCCCAGGTCCTNTTTTTTGTGGTTTTGTTTTTATTGTTGTTTTGTGGTTTTTTTCTTTGTTTCATTTTTGGTTTTGTTTTCTTTCTTTTGTTTTGGATTGTTTGTTTTTTAAAATGTGAATTCACTAATAAGCTCTAGCAGTTTTATTTTCTTCTACTGTTATCCTTATACAGTTATCCTTAGATCTTACATTCACTTGGATAATTAATCTCTTTCTTGAAAACTACCTGTATGGGTCACCTTGGACACAAATGGCAAGATCTCAGCACTGGGGCCAGAAAGGGTGCTTAGTGGGGGAAGAGACTACTTCGGGCATGGCTGACTTTGATCAGCTTTAAAGCTGATTAAAACAGTCCATTGCATGCTTAGATCTCAGCCCGTCAAGTGAGCATGTGTGGTGCTACTGCTCATAACTCTTTTAGGGCGGGAGACACAAGTGGGGAAGATGGGCAAGAGGATGAGCAGGAGGCAGAAGGATGAGATATGCTGAGATATGTGCGTAGAAAGAACAGGGGAGAGCTATAGGGACAAGTACACTTTTGGGCAGTCGGTGGTTGACTCTCTCCTGTGGAGACTGCAGCCCATGGCAGGCCCATACTGGGGCCCATACTGGACTCTGCCAAAGGATTGCAACCTGTACTTCAGTCACTCCTGAGCAGTTACACCTGCTAGAGCCGAGTAACAGTTTAAGACACAACCAGCAGTGGGAGAAAATGAGCAAGAAGTAAGGCATGGCATAAAAACCATTCTGTGCTGACCCTTGCCTCCTGTGTCATCTTGCTGAAAGGCTGGGGGTGGACTGAGTGTAAGGAACCATGCAAAATGAGCAGTTCAGATGGAAGGGTGAGGGGGAAAATGTTTCTTACTGAAGCAGAGCCTAGGGGAGGAGGGCAAAAGGCGCTTCCCTCAAAGTTAGGTTGTCTTTTTTTCATCATTACCCAAACTGATAATTGTTTGGGTTGCCTGATAATTGCCAGTAATTTAAATTGAATTGCCTGAGTTGAGGCAGTTTTGCCTGTGACAGTTATTGGTGGGGAATGCAGGCAGCAGCTGGACCTGGTATGGCCTGCATTGAGAGTATTTGCAGTGGTGTGAAATCTGGAAGGAGTTGTATTTTTTGTTAATAGGAATTTGTGTTACAGGTGCATGTATAAATTGTATGTTAACAGGTGGAAAACTTGTCAGGTGTGGGTGGGGTGAATAAGAACTGAGGTGATCCACTCTCAGCCTCTGAGGCCCCTGGTCTGCTTCCAGCAGGGCTCTGGAATTGCTGTCTCAATA
This sequence comes from Irena cyanogastra, assembly GCA_013397155.1. Classification (NCBI taxonomy): domain Eukaryota; kingdom Metazoa; phylum Chordata; class Aves; order Passeriformes; family Irenidae; genus Irena; species Irena cyanogastra. The sequence goes on from VWZV01010801.1 coordinate 39,609, forward strand.
GGGCCGGAGTCAGGAGCTGTCTTTGACAGAGTAATGGGCTGATAGCAACAAGGGTACTTAGTGTTCAGTGAAAAACAGTGTCCCATGGTTGGAGGTGAGCAGCTGGTAGCACTGAGGTGACCAAATTGCAAATTGTTCTGGGCTTATGGGTGGTTGTGGAGGAGTTGCCCTGTTGCAGTGATCTGAGGCAGGTCTGAGGAAAAAGGACCACAGCTCCCCACAGCGTGACCACAGAGCTGCCCTTTGAAGTGAAAATAAAGAAGTGGTGGACATCATCCCAAGCAGCTGTGGTGGTGCTGGGAAACAGTAGCTGATGGGGTGTAGCCAGTGGCTAGAGGGGGCACTGTGCTGATGGATTTGGAGCCTGTTCCACTTGTTAGCATTGCCCTGTGCAAGGGAGGACAGCTGGGAGGTTGTCTAATGGAGCTGTACGTGGAGGAATGCCCTGGTCCTGTGAGCAAGATAGTCCTGTGAAGGGAAGATGAAGGAGGTGATCAGATGTATTTGCTTTGAGTGCTGGAGCACGTTTATGTGGAAAGGGCTCCAGAAAAATTATGATTGCTGGTGTTATGGCTGAAAACTGGTGGCCGGACACTGTTACTAATGCCCTTCATCTCCTAGAGACTAGTTTTATCCTGGATGGCAGACACAGCACACTGCACCCTTTCCAAGACCCCTGAGGTAGTAAAGGGTCTTCATTTATGGACAGAAACTGCTTTTAATGTCGGGGGATGCAGTATTAGAATAGAATTGGCATATACTGAATAACACATTGTTCCTATTACAGACAGTAAAGAAGAAGGATGAAACTAATTAGTCTTCCTGTTTTCTCCTTACAGACAGTATTGTTGGTTTAATTTTTTTGAAGTCATTGAGGTACTGCTTGTACTCAATCTGCACTGTGTCTAACCATGTTATATTGGTGAGTTGGAAGGTCCCATCTGTGCCACTGGAGTACTAAGACAGTGTTGTAGCATGTCAGTAAAGCTGTTGTGAACTAGACAGTCATCCTTCTGTGGTTTCTCATTGGTATTTAAGAAGTTTGATTTAGCAAAACACTTAGAATGTGTGAATTAAGTAGGTAAATGGAGTTATTCAAGAAAGTAAGTTTTTTAGTCTCGAAATGCTTTCAGCAGTTGTTGAGATTAAGATCAAGAAAATATTTCTTTTGCATTGATTCATGTTGTACTTACATTCAAAGTTGTAGGGTTTGGATATCTAATGTACAATTCTTCCATACTGTATTTGCAAAATCTGCTTCTTGCCACCTCTTTCCTCTACTTTGAATAGGTTTGAAATACAGAAACATTCAGGTTTGAAAAGACCTCAAAGATCATTGATTCCAGCTTTTGATTGATCACCATCTTGTCAATTAAGCCTTAGCACCAAGTGCTATGTCCATTTCTGGAATATCCCTGGGGAAGGTGACTCTGCAACCTCTCTGGGCAGTCCATTCTAATGCTTGACAACGCTTTCCATGAAGAAATTCTTCCTGATATCCAACCTGAACTTAACCTGATAGAGCTTGAAGCCATGTCCACTTGTCCTGTCAGTAGTTGCCCAGAAGACACCAATCCCCACCTGGCTACACCCTCCTTTCAGAGTTGTAGAAAGCCTCCTTTTCTCCAGCCTGAATAGCCCCAGCTCCCTCACCTGTTTCTCACAGGACTTATTCTCTCGACACTTCTTCGGCTTTGTTGCCCTCCTCTAGACAAGCTCCAGCACCTCAATGTCTTCCTTGTTGTGAGAGGCCCAAAACTGAACACAGGATTCAAGGTGTGACCTCACCAGTGCCAAGTAAAGAGGGACAATCGTTGCCCTGGTCCTGCTGGCCACACTATTTCTGATATAAGCCAGGAGTCTATTGGCCTTCTTGGCCTCCTGGACACATGGCTGGCTCAAGTGCAGGCAGGTGTTGATCAGGACCTCCAGGTCCCTTTCTACTGGGCAGCTTTCCAGGCACTCTGCCCTCAGCGTGTAGCACTGCATGGGGTTGTTTGACTCCCGAGCAGGACCCAGCAGTTCACCTTGTTGAACCACTGTCATAGCTTAAGCCCAGATAGAAGTTAAGCACCCACAGCAGCTCACTGGCACCCCCCCACCACTTCCACCTTGGTGAAACACCACCTCACAATTGATCCTGACCTATTGATCCAGATCCCTCTCCAGAGTCTTCCTACCCTCCAGCAAATCAACGCTCTTGACCAATTTAGTGTCACTCTGAACATACTGTGCGCTTGATCCTGTTGTCTGGGTCCTCAGTAAAGATAATAAAGACATTAGATAACACTTGGTAACTCTATTAAGCTATTTATTTATCTTTCTGTCTTTATCTGGTCAAAAAAACTGAACCCACGTGAAGTCATGTTCTGGCTTTGCATCTTTATTGTTCTTGTCCCACTTGTCAGTCCCAGTTCTAATTCTGGTATGTAATGGAAATAGCTTTAAGGCAGCCACAGTCAGTTGATGCTGAGGTTGCTCATTTTCTTGGTTCCCAGGTGTAAGTGGGAAGGGTAGTGGGTGTCACTTAATTGATAAACATACTGCTGGTCTTAGACAAATTATTTGAAAAAGCTTTTATTTACAGTAGTCAATGAAGAAGTAATGAATTCTGCATTTATGTGGCATTTGTGTGTAACTGGGCCTTGTCTGCTGAGTGAAAATCAAGACTTTTCAGAAACATGTACAGGTAATGAACAACCCAGACATAACTAAAAGTAATTAATAGCCTTATTGTGTGTATGGACACAAGGAGGAAATTCAGTTTGCACAGATGCATAGAACACAAGTTTCCTGAGGTACTTCTACAACATTGAAAAACTTCCTAAACATGGCTTCCAAAACTAAGCAAAAACCTCCACATAGCCGATGTTTAACTTACGCTTTTTTTTTTTATGTGAAGTTAATACTTTGGTTAATAATCTCTTATTGCATAGTAATTGTGATACTTAATTCTTAAGAAAATAACAATTTCATTTCTCTTGAGCCTGTTTTGTCTTGTCTACCCTTTTTTTTTTCCTCTTTGACCATCTCTTGCTGCTCAGTCTGTAATTTGTGTCCAGGTTTATCCTGCTCTAATCTCTCTGCTTCTCACAGTCATCTCATTTTCACCTTTTTGTGTGTTGGTGGGACTGTCTCCTCTTTTAGACTTTCTTATATTTTCCAGTGTCTGGCAAAAGATTGGGTAAGATAGCTGTTAAGAACAGCAGTAGTTAGTCAATTAGCCATGACTGAGTTGCGTTTTCTTTGATTTGTAGAACTGCTGCAGACACATCTTGTTGCAGATAGCACTTAGGTAGGTTGTAGTGTAAATCTAATTTAAAAGGCAATGTTTAGAGAACTCTCCTGTTACTATCAAGTGTTACCAGGCATAAGTGAACAAACACTTTGATAGACTCTGATGGAGATAATCCAGCTACTCCTTTATGAGATGAGAGGTACCCTTGCCTCCTGTTGATAGCCAAACTTGGAAAACTGCAAGGTATGATTGTACTGGAGCTTCTCCAGGAGTGGCTGGAAGATGTCTAGCACGTGCAGAATGCCATGTCTGGTTTTCGGTATGTGACTTAAATGAACCTTTATTTGACTTGAACAACGTGCGCTTAAATGTCTTATGCAGGTTGTGTTCCTCAAGATAAGTAGTTTTTCCAGTTATGTAGCTGATGACAAGGATGATGTAGAGTGCTGGTGACTCTAACAACAAGCAGATTGTTGTTTGTGGTCTTGTATGTGTGGAACAGGGAATGAAGCAAATTCATGATCTAATTAGCAGTGTGTTTTTGCAAAAATGCTTTGAAGGTTAAAAGCAAGAAAAAGAAATACTTACGTGCTTGATAATAAACTGCATCATTGGAGAGGCAGGAAAAGTTGGAAAGTTATCTGAGGCTTCTGTTTGATATGAGGTGATGTTTCATTTTCCTGATTTTTCCCTTAGTAACCCTGTCTCCCATGATCTGTGTGTTGATGATGGGCCCTACTTTGTGCAGAAATCCCAAGGTGTTTGCTGCGTGTGTTATATCCATAAAACTACAATACTATGTTGTATGGGTTTTCAGCAAGTACAACAAGATAACACTGTAGCGAGGCAAATCTGAAAGATAGCAGTGCAAAGATTGGAAGTCAAGTGCAGTTACTGGGGAGGAGCACAAGTAATTGATAGGGTGTGGGAACACAGAAGTCAGAATAAACAGAATATCCTGAGTTGGAAGGGACCCACAAGGATCTCAGAAGTCCAGCTCCTCTTCTTGCGCAGGACCAGAGTCACACCATGTGCCTGAGAGTGTTGTGCAAACACTTCTTTAGCTCTGGCAGAGTTGATGCTTTGACCGCTTATTTGCAGAGGAATCTTTTTCTAGTGTCCAGCCTACGCCTTCCTTGACCTTCAGGCCATTTCCTCAGGTCCTGTCACTGTCACCACAGAGCAGAGATCAGTGCCTGCCCCTCCTCTTCCCCTCACAAGGAAGTTCTAACTACAGTGAGGTCTCCCCTCAGTCTCCTCTTCTCCAGGCTGAACAGACCAAGTGACCTCAGCCACTCCTCACACAGCTTCACCCCAAGGCCCTTCATCTCCTTTGGATGATCCCTAATAGCTTTATATATTTTTTTTGTTTTGTTGTGCCCAGAACTGCACACAGGACTTGAGGGGAGGCTGCACCAGTGCAGAGCAGAGTGGGACAATCTCTAACAAGTTAGAGTCAGAGGTGAAAGCTGTTTTTTTCAACACTGTGAAGGAAATTGTAGTGCTCTAGACTGGAAATGCCAGTTGAAGGTTCAGTTCCATCTCCTGCTTGAAACTGAAACAAATTTTCATAGTTTGCTTTATGCACAGTGCATTGATATGATAATAGCTTGTGATAGAACGTGGAAACTATTGAAGGAATGTTAAGCTTGAGATGCACAAAGTCATCAGGTGTCAATGATTACTGAGGCTATTTGACATGTTCATTAATGACATGGAGTATGTGGCATGGTCAGCAAGTTTGCTGATGGTACAGAACTGGAGAGAGTGGCTAATACACCAGATGAGTTCAGAGAGACCCAGGCAGGCTGGAGAAATAGTCTGACAGGAAGCTTAGGAAGCTCAGCCCAGGAAAATGCCATGTCCTGCACCTGGCAGAAATAACTCCATGCACCAGCAGAGTCTAGGGACTGAGAGGCTTGAAAACAGCTTGGCAGAGAAGGACATGGGAGTGCTGATTTGTGCCAGTCAGCCAGTCAAACATCAGTTTATGAACATGCTTTTGGCAGAGAAAGCCATTGCTGCATTGTTAGCTGGTTGAGGAAGGTGCTTCTTCCTGTTCTACACCAGAAAGACCGTGTCTGGAGTGCAGAGCACAGTTTTGGTCTCTCCAGTGTGTCATGAGCCAGTCACTTGCTGGAGCAAGTCTGGCTTCGGGCTATAGAGATGGTGGTGGGACTACAGCATCTGACACTCAAGGAGAGTTCCAGCTGAGAGCTGGAACTCTGCCTGGAGAAGGCTCGGAGGGATCCCATTAATGTGTGTGAATACCTGATTGTTTGGGGGAGGGAAGGGTGTGAGGTCCAGGACCCATCCCAGTGGTGCCTTGTGACAAGATGAAGAGCAACAAGGACAAATTCAAGGGAAAGACTGTAATTTTAAAGCAAAGAAGACACTCGTGGCTGAGCACTGAAACAGGCTTTCTGGAAAGTTTGTGGGGGCTCTGCCCTTGGAGACAGGAAAAACTGACTGGTCCTTAGCAACCTAATCTAGTTACCCACTTACAGCCAGGTGTTTGGAGTAGCTGACCTCCCAGAGATGCCTTCCAACCTCTGCTGTATGGTGATTTTTTAGTGTGAAAGATGACGCTGAGGCAGCTGTCTGGACTATTATGGAGCAATAGACTAACAAAGAGGTTGTGTGGAGGCTGTAAATTTTGTGTGCTTTTTGTTTTAAACAAGCTGAGGTTTATCTAACACAATGTAATCATAAGGCTTAAATTTAGGTAATCCTTAGGGGAAGATATATCTGAAAAAAACAAGAGGTGATTTTTTTGTATGCTAAGACTGTGGTTGAATGAATTTCTGTTTTACAAGCTTGATAAATGGGGAAAGCAAAACAGTGCAGGACCAGATATCTGAGAGTGGTGCCAGAGTGGGAGAAAACTAATATTGTTGAAGGCAGTTATGGCAGGCCATTTTTTTAATTGGTGAGTCAGGAGGATAAGACACAGACTGTAAAAATTTGGGGTTAACATTAAGGTACTAGTGGCCCTGAATGACTTACCAGAATGCAAGAAACTTAAGCCTAGATTAAAGACTGTCTAGTGTTCATTTAAAGGAAAGGAATCATTGCAGTCTGGATGGTGTACTTAGGTTAAGAAGAGGGAAGATATTACAAGAGATGTATTTTGATTTTAAAGCCTACTTGTCACATCTCTTAGAGTGGTTTGTGTGGAAGGGGAAGATGGAAGGTTGTAAGATTCAGAGTATATAATGTGGAAATGGAACGATTTGGGTTATTGGAGCTCTTACAGGGCAAACAAGCATCCAGCTTTGTATGTGAACTGGAGTGGAAGAAGCTGAATAGCGGGATGGGGAAAAATACAATCTTTCTGTCAGCTTTTGTCAGGATATGAAGATTTCAAAGACATTTAAAGAAGCTGATGTTTTACATTAACTGTTTCCATAAAAACAAGTTTTGATTAAGGTGGATGACTAGAATGGTAGATGATAAATGACTTTAAAAATTGGAATCTTAAATTTCTTTCCTAGCTGCTCCATGACGTACTGAGCATATAACTAGTTTTACTGGTTTACTAGAGCACCCTTCAGTATTTGTGTCCATTGCTCCCTGAGAATGATGTAATGCTAAGTAGTGGTGTCAGACTTCACTAGGATTTTTAAATTGCTTTTTAACTGAAATAAAATACTGTAGTCTTGACACACTTAGTATTGGTTTTTTACTTTACTGAAGACTACTGTTTAAAATAAATTATTACTTTATTGTGAGAGATGTTTTCTTGTAGAGAAAAAAAATATTTTCATTTTACTAAATGCAAGGTTTCTAGTTTTGCATTTTCTTGTATACATTACTTTTAACAGTAGGTGATGAGGACCTATGCAAGACTATATCTTCTCATAACTGGCCTGGGTGAATTCATACCCTGAATCAAATTATTTCAGTTTCAGCATGTGTAAAAGAAGTCTTACACTGTTAAGGTAAAAATAGTTAAGGTAAAAAACATTCTTACAAGTGTAAACTTGTAAGATAGAAAACTGAAGGGATGCATTGCACCAAGTGAAAGATCAGGACTTTCTCGTCAGTGCTACTTGCAACACTTTGCTGAGGAATTGTTTTATTTCTTGGAGCAGTTTTTTGAACACCTGCTGGGTGCTTCTAGTGGACCAATCTTTTTTCATTAGTGTAGCAGGATAACTAACAAGCTGTCTTGGCCCGTTTGTGCTGGTAGCTGATTTGGTCAGGTTTCAACCACTTGAGTTCTCTTAGAAATACCTTTTGTAAACCAAAGCTTGTTTTGTTTTCTTCCTCCTCTGTTGATAGGGCCCATCTTGGATTTGTTAACAATATAGTGCATGAGGAGGAATCTGTAAACAAAGTTAACCATTCACTTTTATGTTGTTTGCAGCTGTCCTATTCTTATTAAGCACTCGCCTTGATCTTGATTCAGTTTGCCTGTGTTGTAGTGGTTTCCCAGATGACTGCTTTGGTTTAATAATGGGTAGTATGCTGCACCTTCTTTTATGAAGTGGAAGTATCACTTGTCTGGTTATATGCACACATTGTTGAAATATTCAAACTGATGAAAACCAGATATTGGTCAATATACTGAGCTGTTATGGAGCAAATATCCCAAGTGTTTTTATATTGAAATACTTTGAGTTAAAAATTGAGTCAAAATTGAGTTTAAAATTGTTACTTCATACTTCCTTTTAAGCATTTTTAAGAGAGATAATACATATGTTTTATACCTGCATTTCCAAGAAGATTCTTTCATGCATATTGTGTAGTGGTGAGGGCAGTAATTTTTTTGTCTGTATGCACCAAATATTGTGGAATTTTTGTAGGTGTAAGACAGGTAAAATTTACCAATTTAATTTTTCTGGTTCGTACCTGTTAGAAATGTAAAAAAAAAAAAATTGCCCATCTGAAATGCAGTCAAACATGATGTTGAGTGTAGAAGTGTTATTTTAGCTTAACATTTTCTTTCAAAGCATTTTTGTTTTTATGTAATTGCTTTCTTCAGTTTCTGATGTTTCATACAGGAGATTTTTTTCAAGCTTTCCAAGGCATGTGCAGCACGAGGGCAATGACCCTCTCGCTGACAATTGTGTGATCCAGGCAAGGTTTGCGGCTTTTTTATTACCCGAGCTGTGGGTAATACAGTCCCAGACTGTGTGTTCGCTTGTGTGAATTGGTATTTGAGTGTCTTGTTCAGCAGTATGCTGTTTTGTACTCTGGAAACACTTGTTTCTGAGTTAATGAAATAAAAATCAGACTGTCATACACTGAAAATAAAGAAAAAATGTTGGCATGGTATGTGCTGTATGGATTGTTAATATAGTTTCTGATGAGCCATTAAGATAACTCTGTTACTGGCAGTTAACTGTTTTGGAAGTTTTGAGGGAGAAGAAACTGGAAAAAGCTTCACAAAAGGAGCAGCCTGGGGTCTGTAGGATGCATATTATGTAATTTTTAGTAAATCATACTGTCATTTAAACTTGTGCCTTATGACATAATTGAGGCTGAGCTAGTTTAATCTTAACAGATTCTCAAAATAAAAGTCAGAAAACCAAGTTGAATAGTTTCAAAATAAATTTGTTCTAAAGCTTTGTGTTTTAGAAGCTCCCAAACATTGATGGGTTGATCCCGTACTGAAAGATGTCTGCTATGGTTGGTTGATCTGGCCCAGAGTTATGGCTGTGCCCTGGAGATGCTTTCATAAACCCACAAATTGTGTTTGATGCAGCAGTTCTCCAAACTTGCATACTGTTTGTTGCAAGGAGTACCAAAACCATTTCTGTTTCTATGCCTTAGTGGATCTTGATTTGATGCTCAGGGGGATAATCCAAATCCCTGCCTTCTGCTATACCTTTCTAAACATTTCTGCTGTTCTAATCTGCCTTTAGTGAACATGTGGCTATGTGGTGACTCAGATCAGCAAATGAGTTTTTTCTGTGGGGTAGTTCCGTGTTTGATCAGCAGGCTGATCTGATTTGTCTTGTGGTGCTGACTGTTTTATAGCCACAAGTGGGCTGAGGGTGTGGGAAAGCAGAATCAGGGAATAAATTGCTATTTTGATGGCAGACTGCAGATAGACTACAAGGAAAAATTGTGTGTTTATTTTAGTGTTTAACATGATGCAGTAATGGATGTATTGTAGGCACCTTGCTATGTCTTTAACTCTACTTCATTCAGCTTCCTGAATTGTGAACTGTCAAAGATTTGGTCAGTAAAAAGGTTCCTATTGCTTCAAGTTCATCCACAGCCTATTGTATGGCTGTTTGTTTCTCCCTTTATCCTGAGGGAGTGAGAGGGGAGTAGGAGAGGAAATGTTTGCTGGTTTTAAGCTGAGGTCTCTAGTATTTGTTCTTTCTTATTCCTAAAAGATAAGGTCAGGGTTTTTTCTACTTGAAACTGTAAAACAGATTTGAAAGCATTTTTAATTCCCCCCATTTCCCCTGTTTTAGAAAAGCCTGTATCAAGTTATGGATTGCATGTACTGAGTGTGACTTCATGGTAATATTTGGAAAATGCTGGTTAAAGAATTTCAGTAGTGCATGGAGGTTTTAAATTTGAAATGGCAAATAGCACTAGATAGGACTTCAACTGTTCTACATTATATGATTTTTTGTTGTTATTCTTAGCCACTGATTGAATGACTCCTTTCCAAAACTGAAAAAGTTGTTGGTTTTTGAGAACACTCACCTTCTAAAAAATGACAATGATCACAATCTAGGTTCTTTCTTGATCAATTCCAGTTCAAGACCTTTAATTTGACCTTTTCTTTTTTGTTTTTGAAAAGTTTTGACTCTTGAGCTTCTTTTAACCTAACTTTTTAAAAAAAACAATTTCTCTTCCTCTCCCATTGTGATTTCAGTGCATTGCATTGTAAGGTCCTTTTCATTTTGTCTGTGGAGGTTATGTGTAGGACAGGAGAAAATATGCATTGAAAGCAAATGAAATGTTTTATTTGCCTTGTACACTCAGCTGGCATGTGATGAAGCACAATTGTAACATGCTTTTCAACATAAACCCCTAGTACGCAAAAGGCGGGATTGTGTTTTTTGTTTTCAGTGGTATTGCAGGCGTGCACAAACCTATGACTTTTTCTGCTGGCAGCCAGCCACAAGAAGTCTCCGCTGCAAAGTGCGTACCTGAATCATACCTACTATGTTCTTCTTTCAGACTCATCTACTTCCCCCATCTCTGAACATTTTATCAAAGCCAGTGACTTGTTAAATGTTTTTAATTAGATTAGGGTTTCCACTTAAGTCCTTTCCTTGTTGTCCACAGCTGTCTGTTTGTGCTCCTCTCTACTGTTAGATCTGAGGGTTGTGTAACTATTAGGCTGGTGAGTGGGTGGATTGACTTGCCATGTGTCCATATGGCTGTTGAACTGGATGTGAGCAGGTGGCAAAAGTGGAGGATGGGAAAAAATGCCTCTCTGAGAGCAATGACTGACTGGAGCAGTGGTTTGACCCAGGCCAGCAGCTAAGCAAGGGTGCCTGGCACTAGTCTAGTTCTGTAGGCTGATGTCTTCCTTTCAGTCAAGAAAGGTAGAAGAGGGGTATGCCTTAAGTATTACTTCAGGAGTCACTTGTGAACACTGGCAGTGTTTTCTGTTACTAATTAACTCAAGTTAGCTTTTTCTGGCAGATAAGGAGCAACCTATAAGGGAATGAATGCTGTGAAGGAAAACTCTGATGTGGAGTTGGTTGTGGGACAGTTTTTAGGGGTCTGATGCAAATCTATGGTCAGCTCACCTCTTGTTGAATCCTGCTGAAGCATGAGATGGAAGGAGACCTTATTCCTGCTCTTCTCCCATGATCTTGGAAGCACTTTAAGAGCCTTCTTGAACATACTCTGGAACTTTGTGCAGCCTTCTGTAAGATGCCTGAACGCTAATTTGGCAGAAGACAATCTGAAGTGGAAGAAAACAAAATCCAGATAAAACTTTCAGTTGGTTGAGTGATTTGAAGCAGGATTCTTTGTGCATCGATACTGTGCATGGCATGATGTCTTGTTTGGCTGATATTGATGCCAGCACAGGAGAAGGATTACTAGGGGACCTTTGCTGCCTGTGAAGCTGCATGATTATCTTGCTGCATCCTTTCAAGCTTACTAGGTTGAACTGCTGAAATTCTAACATTACATGTTGAGTAATAGTTATGTGGTGGTTTGTGAATCTCAGCTAGTTCACTGTGGGATCAGACAAATGTCAGCACAGAACATCTCAAAAAAAGAGGAGAAAGGGGGAAAGAGGGAGTGCCTCTGAGCAGTAGCCTGCAGTTAAACTGGTTCAGCTACATTATAAAGCTTTTCTGAAGGGGAAGAAAGGTTTAAAACAAGACCAAGGTGTTTAATTCTTGCTTTAAGAATAATTTTTTCCATTTACTAAGAGACCAGTGGCCATAGGTGATTCTGCATTTTGTTTGATCTGTCTTTCAGTTTTCAAAGCTCTCTGATGTCTATGAGGTCCATAAAAAAGTGTAATAGTGTAGTAGGCCCCCACAGTAGTGCAGTAGTAGTATTTCTGTGGACTTAAATCTGGACAGAGGAATATAAGAAATAGATACTTGATAACAGTATGTTGTGCAGCCTTACTTGTATCATTGCAGTGTCCTCTTGTGTTTCTCTGCCTCCGTGTTTTACTTCCTGATGGAATCTACTAGAGCTATGACAGTGGTTGCTTATATATGCCCCATCCATCCCACCTTCACATGCAGACAAAAACCTGCACATATATATATTTTTTGTACAAAATATAGTCATATATATTTATTATGTGATGTTATATATAGAAAAAATATTATTCACATAGGAAACATAGCAACATATAACCACCACTAAGCCGTGTCCATAAGTGCCATCTCTACGCACCTTTTAACTATCTCCAGGTTTGGTAACTCTTCCACTTCCTTGGACAGCCCATTCCAGTGTTTGCTAAGCCTTTTGGTGAAGAGATTTTTTCCTAACATTCAACCTAAACTTCCTCTGGTGCTGCAACTTGTGGCCCTTCCTCTTGTCTTGTCACTTGTTACTGGGAGCTGAGACTGACCGCCATGTCACTGCTGTCTCCTTTCAGGGAGTTGTAGAGAATGATATGGTCACCTCTAAGATTCCTTTTCTCCAGGATGAACACCCTCAGCTCCCTCAGTCTCTTGTCATCAGACTTGTGTCCCAAACCCTTTCCTAGCTCCTTTGCCCTTCTGTAGACACACTCCAGCACCTCAGTGTTCTTCTTGTAGTGAGGGGCCCAAAACTCAACGCAGCACTCAAGGCACAGCCTCACCACTGTACTGGGGGACGCTTACTGCCCTGGTCCTGCTGGCTACCCTATTTCTGGAACATGCTAGGATGCCACTGACCTTCTTGGCCACCATGGACACATGGCTGGCTCATGTTCAGCTGTTGTTGACTAACACTCCCAGGTCCTTTACCTCTGGGCTGATTTCCAGCCACATTCCTCCAGCCTGTAGATCTGCACGGGGTTGTTGTCACCCAAGTGCAGGACCTTGGCACATGGCCTTGTTTAACCTCATACAATTGGTCTTGGCCAATCAATCCAGACTGTCCAGATGCCTCTGCAGAGCCCTCCAGCATATCAACTTGGTGTCATCTGTAAACTTACTGGCAGTACACTCAATTCCCGCATCCTGATCATTGATAAACATATTAAACAGGATTGGACCCAATACTGACCCTTGGGGAACACCACTGCTGACCAGACACTAACTGGACTTAACTGCATTCCCCACCATTCTCTGGCCTGGCCGTCCAACCATTTGTTAACTCAGCAAAGAGTGCATCTGTCCAAGACATGGGGAGCCATTTTCTTCCAGGAGAATGCTGTGGGAAATGGTGTCAATGGCTTTACTAAATCAAGGTAGACAACGCCTGTAGCCTTTCTCTCATCTACCAAGTGGGTCACCCTGTCACAGAAGGTGATCAGGTTGGTTAAACAGGACTTGCCTTTCCTAAACCTATGCTGATCCCCAGGTTGTCCTGTACATGGCATATGATGATACTCAAGATGATCTGCATCAGAACCTTCTCCAGCACTGAGGTCAGACTGGCAGGCCTGTAATTAGTTCCCCAGATCCTCCTACCAACCTTTCTTGCAGATCGCTGTCATGTTGGGTAGCCTCCAGTAAACTGGAACTTCCCTCAGTGGCCAGGGCTGCTGGTGAGTGATCAAAAGAGGCTTGGTGTGCACTTCTGTGAGCTCCCTCAGTAGCCTTGGGTGGATCCCATCTGACCCCAGACACTTGTGTGTCTAAGTGGTGTAGCAGGTCACATTTGTCACAGGTTGTGGGGCCTTCATTCTGCTCCCTGATCCTTTCTTTTCACTCAGGGGCCTTGTTACCTGGAGAACAGCTGGTCTTACTATCAGAAACTGCAACAAAGAAGACCATATTTCAGCCTTTCCATATAATTTCTCACTATGTTTCCCTCTGCTTCCTGTAAAGGGTGGAGGTTCTCCTTAGCTCTCCTTTTGTTGCTAATGTGTGTATATATACGTTTTTATTGTCTTCTATGGCAGTAGCAGGGTCAAGTTCTAGTTGTGTTTTGGCCTATCTAAGTTAGGGACAGAAAAAACTAATGACACCAGACCTGCCTGCATTGTCTTTCAAAGGTCATAAACTCTCCTTTTAATCCTGAGTTCCAGCCAAAGCTCTTTCTTTAGCCAGGTCACCCATCTTCTCTGCCTTGTCTTTTGGCACATGGGGATAGCCTGCTGGCTGTGCCTTTAGGATTTCCTTCTTGAATTGTGAGGATAGCCTCCCGAGGTATTCTGTTGAACAATCTCCTAAACAGGCCAAAGTGTGCCCTCTGGAAGTCCTAGGTGGCAGTNGTGTTTGCTAAGCCTTTTGGTGAAGAGATTTTTTCCTAACATTCAACCTAAACTTCCTCTGGTGCTGCAACTTGTGGCCCTTCCTCTTGTCTTGTCACTTGTTACTGGGAGCTGAGACTGACCGCCATGTCACTGCTGTCTCCTTTCAGGGAGTTGTAGAGAATGATATGGTCACCTCTAAGATTCCTTTTCTCCAGGATGAACACCCTCAGCTCCCTCAGTCTCTTGTCATCAGACTTGTGTCCCAAACCCTTTCCTAGCTCCTTTGCCCTTCTGTAGACACACTCCAGCACCTCAGTGTTCTTCTTGTAGTGAGGGGCCCAAAACTCAACGCAGCACTCAAGGCACAGCCTCACCACTGTACTGGGGGACGCTTACTGCCCTGGTCCTGCTGGCTACCCTATTTCTGGAACATGCTAGGATGCCACTGACCTTCTTGGCCACCATGGACACATGGCTGGCTCATGTTCAGCTGTTGTTGACTAACACTCCCAGGTCCTTTACCTCTGGGCTGATTTCCAGCCACATTCCTCCAGCCTGTAGATCTGCACGGGGTTGTTGTCACCCAAGTGCAGGACCTTGGCACATGGCCTTGTTTAACCTCATACAATTGGTCTTGGCCAATCAATCCAGACTGTCCAGATGCCTCTGCAGAGCCCTCCAGCATATCAACTTGGTGTCATCTGTAAACTTACTGGCAGTACACTCAATTCCCGCATCCTGATCATTGATAAACATATTAAACAGGATTGGACCCAATACTGACCCTTGGGGAACACCACTGCTGACCAGACACTAACTGGACTTAACTGCATTCCCCACCATTCTCTGGCCTGGCCGTCCAACCATTTGTTAACTCAGCAAAGAGTGCATCTGTCCAAGACATGGGGAGCCATTTTCTTCCAGGAGAATGCTGTGGGAAATGGTGTCAATGGCTTTACTAAATCAAGGTAGACAACGCCTGTAGCCTTTCTCTCATCTACCAAGTGGGTCACCCTGTCACAGAAGGTGATCAGGTTGGTTAAACAGGACTTGCCTTTCCTAAACCTATGCTGATCCCCAGGTTGTCCTGTACATGGCATATGATGATACTCAAGATGATCTGCATCAGAACCTTCTCCAGCACTGAGGTCAGACTGGCAGGCCTGTAATTAGTTCCCCAGATCCTCCTACCAACCTTTCTTGCAGATCGCTGTCATGTTGGGTAGCCTCCAGTAAACTGGAACTTCCCTCAGTGGCCAGGGCTGCTGGTGAGTGATCAAAAGAGGCTTGGTGTGCACTTCTGTGAGCTCCCTCAGTAGCCTTGGGTGGATCCCATCTGACCCCAGACACTTGTGTGTCTAAGTGGTGTAGCAGGTCACATTTGTCACAGGTTGTGGGGCCTTCATTCTGCTCCCTGATCCTTTCTTTTCACTCAGGGGCCTTGTTACCTGGAGAACAGCTGGTCTTACTATCAGAAACTGCAACAAAGAAGACCATATTTCAGCCTTTCCATATAATTTCTCACTATGTTTCCCTCTGCTTCCTGTAAAGGGTGGAGGTTCTCCTTAGCTCTCCTTTTGTTGCTAATGTGTGTATATATACGTTTTTATTGTCTTCTATGGCAGTAGCAGGGTCAAGTTCTAGTTGTGTTTTGGCCTATCTAAGTTAGGGACAGAAAAAACTAATGACACCAGACCTGCCTGCATTGTCTTTCAAAGGTCATAAACTCTCCTTTTAATCCTGAGTTCCAGCCAAAGCTCTTTCTTTAGCCAGGTCACCCATCTTCTCTGCCTTGTCTTTTGGCACATGGGGATAGCCTGCTGGCTGTGCCTTTAGGATTTCCTTCTTGAATTGTGAGGATAGCCTCCCGAGGTATTCTGTTGAACAATCTCCTAAACAGGCCAAAGTGTGCCCTCTGGAAGTCCTAGGTGGCAGTTCTGCTGACCCTTCCTACTTTTGCGGGAATTGGAAACTCCATCATTTTCTGATTGCTGAGCCCCAGACAGCCTCCAATCATCCCTGCGTCCACCAGTCCTCAGATGACAAACAAAAGGTGCGGTGGGCAACCCCCCCCGCCATGGGCTCACTCGGCTTCCTGACACCGTTGGTGTCTTCTACACACTCCAGGAACCTCCTAGACTGTTTTTTCTTTGCTGCATTGTATTCCCAGCAGACACCTGTTAAATTGAAGTCCCCAAGAGAAAAAGAGCTAATGATTATGAGACTTCTCCCAGCTGCTTGCAGAATATTTCATCTGTCTCTTTTTCCTGGTTGGGTGGTCTGTAACTAACTCCCACCAAGGTTTCTGCCTTGTTGGCCTATTACCCTGATTCCTGCCCATAAACACTTAACCCTATCATCACTGCCGTTTAACTCCAGACAACCAAAACAGTCCCTAATATACTGGCTACCTCACCATCTCCTCTGCCCTGCTTATCCCTTGTGAAGAGTTTATAGCTGTCTGTTGTAGCACTTGAGTTGTTGCACCGTGCTTCCGTGGTGATAGCTATGTCATAGTTTTCCAGCTGTACAATGGCTTCTTCCAGCTCTTCCTGTTTGTGGCCTATGCTGCATGCACTTCAGCTGAATGATTAATTCTGCCACCTTTTTTTGAGGTTTTCCTATGTGAGAGCTTTCAAGCACTTCTTTTGTTTCTAGGACATCAGTAACTCTTAAGTCTTTGCTGCAACATAGATCTCAATACCCTGCCTCCATTGAGACTGGCAACTGATGGACCTCACTAGCACACTTAAATACTGACAGGCTGTCCCCAAGCTTATTTCTACCATGCCTGATTTTTGTCCCTTCCCCCTTTAAATTAGTTTAAAGCTC
>VWZV01010805.1:482-16151 GCA_013397155.1 Irena cyanogastra
GCTTGTGAGACTCTGAACGTCCTAGCCCAAACAATGATAACTTCCAGTCTAAACAACCTGCAGGTGCTGTTCTTTCTTACTTTCTATCTTCTTGTGCTCAGATGTTGAGCTAGCTAGCCAACCAAGTAGAATGTATTGATTCAGTGACCAATCCGATCCATCTGGATCGGAACAGTGTATAAAAGAAGTAGATGTTGTAGTAAAGTAGAGATTCTACAAAACCCAGCCTTTGAGTCAGTGTCTTTTGTTATTATAATGACAACACCCATCTCTCTTCATCACTGATAAAGTACTGGAATGGTCTGCCCGGGGAGGTGGTGGAGTCACCATCCCTGGATGTGTTTAAACAAAGATTGGATGTATCATTCAGTGCCATGTTTTAGTTGAGGTGTTAGGACATGGGTTGGACTCGATGATCTTAAAGGTCTCTTCCAACCTAGTGATTCTGTGATCTTACTGGTTTCTACAACTACCTGAAAGGTTGTAGTGAAGTGGGTGTCAGTCTCTTCTCTCAGGTAACAAGTAACAGGACCTAGCTTTAAGTTCTGCCAGGGAAGGTTTAGATTGGATATTAGGAAAAATTTCTTCACGTAAAGGGTGGTTAGGCATTGAAACAGGCTGCCCTAGAATTGTTAAAAAAACCATGCATTTAAGGACACGGTTTAGTGGTGAACATGGCAGCGATAGGTTAACATTTGAATTCAATGACCTTGAAGATCTTTTCCAACCTTAATGATTCTATCATTCTATGATTGTAAGAACAAGCACCTAGTCTTGTACCTGGAAAGGAAGAACCCCTTACAAAGATACAGGCTGATGCCTGCCTGGCTGGGGAGCAGCTGTGCTGAAAAGGACTTGGGAACTCTTGATAGACAGCAAGCTTAACATTAGCCAGCAGTGTGCCCTGGCAGCAAAGGTGATCAAAATAATCCTGGGCTGTATTAGCAGTAGTGTAGCCATTAGATCAAGGGAAGTGATTATCCCCCTTCACTTAGCACTCATTAGACCATATTTGGAATACTGTTTTGGGCACAGTACAATGCAGGAAAAACATTGATCAGCTGAAGCATGTCTAGTAAAGGGCCACTGAGATTATCAGGAGCACATGCTGTATGAGGAGACACTGAGGGAACCGATCTTTTTCATCCTGAAGAGGAGAAGGCCTAAAAGTAGTCTTTCAGTACCTACAAGGAGGCCGTCAAGAAGACAGAGGTAGGCCCTTCACAGGGTGCATGGTGGAAGGACGGGAGACAACGGGCATAAGTGGAAACAGGAGAGGCCCTGACTGAATAGGAGAAACTTTTTCAGTGTGAGGATGGTCAAGCATGGGATCAAGGTGTCCAGAGTAGTTGTGCAGTCCCCATCCTGGGAGGCTTTCAAGATCAGACTGGATAAAGTCCTGAGCAACCTGGCCTAACCCCTAGAAGACTTTGCTTTGAGCAGGAGATTGGACTAAAGACCTTCTGAGATCCCTCCCAACTGGAATTTTACTATGATCCTATATTAATGAAAGTTAAGCCCTGTTGTGTTCTCTTCCTTTCTGGAATGTCTGTGAAATATTTAACTGGGTTCAGTAGTAGAGAAATATAGTTCATTATCTGCAGTTTGCAGCTGAGACAGTTGCTGCCTTTGCACAGGTAGGGTAAACATGTAAGATATTTGTTATCACAAGGACTTAGTGGTCTTGGACAAAGGTCTAGCAACATGTTTAATGCTTGTTTGCTCTGTATGAGGAAGGGACATAAAAACAGCACATGATGGAGTAAAAGTGGGGAAGCACCTATCAGCTTGAGTCTTGATAGACAGACCTATGCAGCATGCTGTACACCAGAAGAGAGATCTATCCGATGCCATCACCTTGAGGGTCCTGATATCAGAAGGAGTGTAAGACAGCATCTAATACAATTACTGTAATTGGTTCCATACAGATTCTGGTTTTGCATCTCTAAACAACCTCTTTTGCTGACATCCTGGATGCAGTTTGTTGTTTCCTTGAGTCCTCATCTGCCCAATAGTGTGGATGCGACAGCCTGGTCAGAGAGCAAGAAAACTAGATAAGTTTTCCCAGAATTGGCTTGTGAAACTTTAAAGAGTTGAATATAAACAATGATAGCTTACTATTATAAACAACCTGCAGGTGTTGTTTTCCTACTCTCTGTTTTCCTGTTTTTCTCAAAGATTGTTTATAAGAAAGGCATTTTGCTAATTAGCCAATCAGATGAAATGTATTGATCAATTGACCAGTCTGGTCTATCTGTATCGGAACAGTGTATAAAAAGAGAGAATTCGAAGTAAAGTGAGGATGTTGTGCAAACCAGCCTTCTGGTGAGTCTGTGTTGTTTCTTATTCAAACAGGGACACAATAGCTAAACAGAACAGCAAATAACCTGAGGATAAAACACAAGTCTTCTAGACAGTAGTACTAGGGCCAAGAAAGGGGCTTCCATCAGCTGATCTATTGCTCAGCTAATACTTATCCCACTGTATACTACTACAGACTTAGACTTCACTAAATCAAAATTAGAGCCTACAAGAAAAAAAGCTAGTGTTGTATAACAGCTACTTTGCCTGTGTCAACAACTGTGTGTAGCCTCTATAAGAACTAGCTAGTTATACCAATTCATTTACTTGAGTTAGTAAAACTATTACTCTAAAATGCATTCCAAACCCTGTGTGTGGTCAGAGCAAAGCAGCAGAGGACCAAGTAAACAATAGAAGATCTGGCTAAATGAACATACAAATAAAAGACTCCTGTAAAAGCACATTGTCCTGGTTTGACACTGGCCCAATGCCAGGCACCCACAAGAGTTTTTCGCTTACCCTCCTCTGCCACAGCTGGGCAAAGGAGGGAAAAAACCTAGCAAACACTTCATGAGTGAGCTAAGAACCAGGAGAAATATTTCAAGGGCAAAACAGGCTCAGCTTGTTGTAAAGTGAATTTTATTACTAACAGAATCAGAGGAAGATAATGAGAAGTAAAATAAGCCCTTAAAACACCTTCCCCTCCCCCTTCAGCCTCTCCCTCCTTCCCACTGACAGTGCAGGGAGACAGAGCGTGTGGGTTTTGATCAGTTCATCAGCGAGATTTTCTTCCACTGCTCCGGGAGAGGAGTCCTTCCCCGGTGAGACCATGGCGTCCCTCCCACGGGAGACAGTTCTCCGTGAACTTCTCTGGAGTGGTTCCACTCACAAGCAGCAGCCAAACCACACCTGCTGCAACGTGAACTCTCCCCATGGGCAAACAGTCCTCCCAAAACTGCTGCGTCATGGGTCACTCTTCCATGGGGTGCAGTTCTTCAAGGACAGGCTGCTCTAACCTGGAAGCAGGGGCCCCCTCTCTCCACTGGGTCTTCCACTGGATCACAGCCTCCTCTAGGCATCCCCTGCTCTGGCATGGGCACCTCCCCCATGGGCTGTGGGTGGATCTCTGCATTCCCCATGGACCCCTATGGGCTTCAGGGGACAGCCTGTTTCACCCTGGTCATCACCACGGCCTGCAAAGGAATCTCGTCTCCGGTGCCTGGAGCACCTCCTGCCCCTCCTTCTGCACTGACCTTGGTGTCGCCATGTTGTTTCCCCTCACATGTTCTCACCTCCTCCTCTTCTCTGACTAGGAGCTAAAACCTGTGACTTTGTTTTGATTTTCTTCTTAAATATGCCATTACAGAGGTGTCACCAACTTCTCTCATTGGCCCAGTTTTGGCCAGCAGCATGTCCATCTTCAGAGCCATCAAGGATTGGCTCTGCTGGACATGGTGGAAGCTTCTAGCAGCTTCCCACAGGAGCCATCTTTGTGGCTCCCCTGCTGCCAAAAACCAGGCCATGCCAAACCAATACTCACATGGAGCAAACATTTATATTGACATTTGAGGTACAGACGCTTCCTTGAAATATCTCAGCTACAGAGTACATGTTTATGGACAGAGCTGCTATAGAAGCAGCAAGTTTGAAAAGTTTGGTAGAAATTTTGGATTGCATAGGCTCTGACACCAGACTTGTTCTGGGAATACCATTTGGAAGTAAGATTCTAAAATGGAAGGCTTTTAAAGATCTTCCTATTTCTCAGTACTTGGTAATTTCATAAAACATTCACTTGATAAAAAGATCTTTAATTTAGCAGTGTATGAAATACTTGCCAAAACCTGACTTACAAGTGCTTGGCTCCTGACTGTAATCAAGCTTTTTGTTGAAAGTAGAGTCTCATCCCACTCACTGTGCCTGAAGGTCCCCTTTTGTTCTCTTTGTCAAATGTTTTTCACTCTATTACAGATCTAGCTTTCAAAAATAGTTTAAAAATTTAGTGAATTTAAACTAAAAAAGTCTTAAAAAAAAAAACTTTGTCAGTGACCATACAACCCAAAGATCATATGTAAGCAATTGTTAGTTGTGGGGGGAACACCAAACAATGTTTTTATGAAAGCAAAATGCAACATTTAAATCCTCTTAGAAGTAGACAGTCAGCGTTTTCATTGATGCCACCCAGATCTGCAGTACTGATGTCATACCAATTTATTGCTATTTATGTTAAAAGCAGATTTAAGCGCTACACCAGGAATATAGCAGAAGTATAATTGTGATTTCCAATATTCATAGAATAAAACATAGCCATATCTAATAACAATAGCAGTTTCTACTGGAAATCTATCACTTACTGTAAACATTGTATTTGTGCAATTTATTTTTCATACTTTAATTCCCAAAATCATAAAAGGCAAATTTAGTAGCATAAAACACATCCACTTCCACGTTTGGCAATGAGGACCTTCTTCATAGACATCCAAAAACCTAGCAGCACATTTTCAAACATTATTACAAGCATTTCTGGATTACTCTCCCTCCAAATACCTTCTGTGGCTCGCTCTCTGGCCCGCCCGCCCGTGCCGGGTTTTCCCGGGCTTTTCCGGAGCGGCGGGACCGGGAGAGCACGCGACAGAGCCCGCTCTCCACCTTCGGCCGGCGGGGGGGGAGGTAGGGGGCGAAGCACAGTCCGGCCAGCACGGCGCCCTCCCGATCCACCGGCCGGTGAGCCACGGAGCGTGGGTTTTGAGCTGGCGAGCGAGCAACCCCGCAAGGATNTCCATGCTCAAAACACCAAAAATAAAGTGCAATACCAATAAAAATGTGTCAAAAAATAGCCGCATTCTTTTCTTTGTAATAAAAAATGAGTACTTTGCCTCAGTCTTAACAGTGCTATACTGCATCCATCATTTTGGCTTCTTCATCTTTTTGTAGCATTGGATTTAAATTGCAGACACTTCTGTTTATGCAACCTTGTAGATCATTTGCATTCTGCAATAAATGAAGAATTGAAAGCTTAATCTCAATACATACACTTACAGAGAATTAAGCCAAGTTATTTTGTCTGTGTTAAGATGAGATAATTTTGTAATAAAATATAATTTCTTAAATAAAACCATAGACAGCATTATCATAATGTAAATATCAGAAGCGTCTTTAAATTTAGCTAGCATACTATGACCTTATTGTGAATTTTCTTAGGGTTCAGTTACCAGATCTTACCAAACAGGTACCTTGAGCAAATTTATTTCAAAGTACTTTAAATTGTGTCTCCTTCCCTAACATCCAGCTTTTAAAATTTTATTTTCAGCCCAAGATGTGATCATCACTAACACTGAAACCAAACACCCCAATGTTCCAAGTTAAAGTTAAAAACAAGGGCAAAATATCATAACACAGTGTAAATTTTCCTTAGATTTGATTACCTGCATATTTCCATTAATGGGATTAGTAATTTGCAGTTGAAAGCTCATTTCACCTCCTGTGATACAAAGTATATTTAATTCTAGTACCTGAAGAGGTTAATAATGCGGTTTTCTATTTAGCACAATTATTCAAGGGCACTGAACTAACGTATGCCTTTTGACACTATAAATTGTGAGAGCTTTCAGAAACAATCTCTCTCCCATATTGTTAATAGCGCACACTAGAACTAACAGTGCTCCAAGTATAGAGACCTATTTCTAGATATCAAAAAGTACATCTTCTCAAGAGTGTAGCAAAAATTTGTTCCTAATGGAGTTTTTATATTCATTTTTGGAAATAAAAAGTCTACCTGTGACAAAGACTCCAGTCCTTCTACAATACCAGTATAGACACCGGAATTCTCTACTGACATAGCTTGAAAGCCTTGAGACTGTGAACAGATTCTCATTCTTGATTTGAATGCTTCAAGCTCAGTTTTAAAAACTTCCAAATAGCCTTCTTCCCCTGCCTGTAAAGAGAGGAGTGAAATATTTTTCATCTTAGCCAGATTTAGTTCTAGTTGTAAGCATACATACTGTTAAAAAGAAGTCCTGAAGTAATGCATATTATACTCATTGAAGGATAATGGTTTGGACAAGTCAATAACAGCAGCAGACAGCTTAAAAAGAAGATTCAATGTTGGAATGAAGCCTCTCTGAGTCCATCAGAGAGAGAAATGAATGTAAGGGTTGAATTAAAGCCTTTAGAGAAATTAAGATATATTAAGCCACATAGATATGAAGTAGAAGTGTAGGTTTAAGTAAGTAGAAGCGTAATTTATAGTTTTAAGTAAGTAGAAATACATTTTAAGTGCCTTAAGAAACCGCGTTAGCTAGTAAAGGCCCTAAGGCCTAGTTTAAAGTTCAGTAACTTATCTCCAGACATAACAAAAACACAGCAGAACTTGGTTTCTAGAATAGATAAAACTATATGTGTAAATAGATAGAACTATTCACATAAATAGATAAACTTATATACATAAATTTTTAGTAAGAAAATAGATAGTACATTTGCATAAATAGATAATATTATATATGTAGTTTTTTTAGGTAAGAACTGAGACTACTTTCGCACTACTTTCGCACATTAGAATCAAGTTCAGATTGGTGTAGAAAGAATGTTTTAGAATCGTGTTTTTAGCTGATTGGTTTTTTTATGTATAAAAATCCCCCTGTATTGGGAAGAGGACAACAACCACAAGAAGAAGAAAGAAGAAATGGATCGTGGAGCTGTGGTGGCTGCTGCTTCGACTTGGGACTCTGTGCTAGGGAGCTGTTACTACTGCCTCTGCTTGGGACTCTACGCCAGAAAGCTTTAGCATGGACTCTTAGAACTCTTTGCCTTCAAGACTGATGTATTCATGCAATAAACAACTTTATAGCAACCAACAACTGCTCTTGCTTCTTTGAAGACCCCAGACCCAAGAAAAGCTCAACAATTCAGGTATGATGTTTTTTGTTTTTTTGCTTTGTTTTAAAGAGGGACTTTGGTATTTGATAAGTATAGGAACTGAGATATTTATTTATCTGAGAATATGCAAGAACAAAACAAATATAATTTTAACCCTTCCTTTATTCTAACTCAGAAGCCAATATCCTTAAGAGAAAAGGTACTCATGGCAGCACTCACTTCAAAAGCAAAGCATGAATCAAAGTGGGTGTCAACTTAAGTCCTTAGGGCAGCATTAAGATCAGCATGACTTGATTCTTCAGTCTTGTATAACTTAATATAGAACCTGAATCAAACCACAGCTTCAGTCTTCACATATCTCTCCCTCTCTCAGCATTTCAGAATCTATCACTGACTGAAGAGAAAAAGACTCCAAACTGGGTCCTGCCATGAACTGCATAGAGAGGCATGATGACAAGCAAAATAGGACACTCAGTCCTTAGATACATTCATGTTAGAGATAAGTAACATGACCCTCACGCATTCACATTTACCAATATAATTTAGGTGGCGCTTCACTATTCCACGCTTCTGTAGTTCCCACGCAATGTTCTGTTTTCCCTCTGCCCTAACAAGAATCCATGGAACTTCCATTCTCAAGATCAGAATTACACAAAACATTAATCCTAGAATGAACTGCCAAGAAAACAACACTTCCTTATAAGCTTGATTCAGTCACTAACATATTTAACCTCCAACCTCCTTCAGAACACTGATCCCTTGTAAGGGTATCAACAGTTTTTCTCAGTGATATACAAATTCTGACTTACTTTGGCTTTTTGGAAGAATAGACGAAAACAGCCTCTTGGATCCACATTACAACTTCTGGCCATTTCTACAATAAACTGCATCACAAGTGCTTGGTGTGCTATTTGTTCCATGAGAGCTCTTTTCTGAAGAGAAAGTACATAATTACAGAAAATATCTTCAAAAGTATAACTTTATCTAAAATTCAACATCATCTTTGTATTTGATTCCTAAAGAGAAAAGAACTGATGCTGAGAGAAGCAAAGATATTGAATTAGCTACGATTAGATCTAATGTAGTAATGTGTTTTTGAGGCTTCCTTCATTATGGGAAGACACAGAGAAGAGTAATTAAATTGGCTCATCAATCTGAACAGCTTTTCTGTAGTGTAAGTGGGAAACTGCATACTTTTAAGCAGTTTAAAGTTCTTCCTAGTACCTGTTCAGCTTCTAGATGAAAACACCATAAGAGGAGATATTTAGCTGTTTCTTCACATACAAGATATGGGTGATCAGACAAAAATCTTTGGCTGTCATCCCATCTGCCCAGCATGCCTAATTAAAAAAAAAAAAAAAACCAACATGAATTAATACATTCAGTATTTCAATGATTTAATGCAGTGAAGACATTATTGAAATTTGCATACTACTACAATTTCCTTCATGCTTCATTGATACCTCAGAAGAACTGCATACCAATCAAACTGAACTCAAATTTTTTGTTGTTTTTAAAACACCACACAATGCTGAAAGACCATTGCCAATCAGGTATGCTCAAACTGTAAAGATACAATAAGAATAAGACCTTAAAAGTAGCAGCGAAGTATATTTTAGTATCTCTGGCAGTGTTAAAAAGTTAATAGCAAATGGTTTTCACACACTGTAACAAAGTAGTATCTATCCATATTTGTTAAGAATTTGATAGCATGCCTAAGTTGATGGATTGACACTCAGTGATTTTGACAGAAAAGTTCTTAAAGTAAGACAAATAGAAATGAAAACATAATCATAATCTAAAACTAATATGCTTCTGACATGGTTTGCCAGGTTTTAGGAAATACAAAGCTATTTTTATAACCAAGTTCTAGCATTAAGGTCAAAACAGGAGACCAAACTCAGTGGTTGAAAGTTAACTGGAAAACTGAATTGTAGTAAGTAGCATGAAACTACCTTAATGGAAAGAGCTGCAGGTTGAAAGTCAGAATTCAAAATTTAAGCAGTGAGATCACCTTTTTTTCCCCCTATTGTCCTTCACATGAGTTAATTGCCCTAAAATATATATTAGTGATATTTCACTGCTTGCCAGTACTAGATACAAAGTTTTACCCTTCTATCACTCATATAAATATATCTTTAAAATTAAAAGTGGTTGCATCTCTACATAGTCTTAACAGCTGTTTTGCAGATATTTGCCTTTTATCATTCATCCCCCTCATGGATTATGAGACAGTAAAACTCCACCTACTTATAGGAGGCAGGTACATACAATCCCAGGTACTTTTACATGCAGGAATTGCATCTCCACTAATGCCCCTATCATTTCCCATGGAAGAGCAGAAGAAGTTGCTACAATTTAATTTTCATGACTTGAAAAATTTTTTCAGTTCTATATTGGAGCAAGAAATTTTCATTGATCATAGGAACTGAAATATTTTCGTGATTTAGTTTCCTTTACTTTGAAATGCTTATTTGTTATAATGCTACATCTCCTGTCCTGAGAAACAAGAGTCAAGATACTCTATTTGACAGATGTTTCATTTGTTAACATCCATTTTGAATAATAATAATAAAAAATAAATAGACCTACAAAAATTCTACAGGAGGCTAAACTGCAAAATGTTGGAAACAACATACTTACCAAAGTATCTAATCTTTTGTTCATGCTTCTGTATAAATGATTTAGATATATCTTCATCTTCATTTTCTTTTCTTTTATATTTACTAATAAAACTCTAAAGATGAGAAAAAAAACCATCATAGAATCTCCACATTTATCTTTTTGAAGTATAGGATTATTTTAATTCATTACTATCTAAAGTGCAATATTCTAGTTTTAAGCATAGCCTAGCAAACACATATGTAGCCAACACTTAATGCACCTATGAAGGTTATTTACCAAAACATAGCTCGTCTAATTAATAATAGGGTGAAAAATTACTTATCATACTCTTCTTCTAAGCAATAATCTATCTCAAAGTTCTACACACTAGTAGGAACTTACTGATCTATAAATGATGAGAAACACCTATGCGGTCCAGTCCCGATGAAGCTAACTCAGTGGAATTATGAAAAATAATGCATTAATGATTCACATTCAAATTAAGTGCTGAAAACAAAACTGGAATTTACTATGAAGGCAGTTTGTGCTAAAATAATCTTTATTAAGAAATTCATGTTCTCAGAGGTCAATTGTGCATGTTTCGAATGTGAGAATTTGGCATAACAAAGAAGCAAATTTCATGTGAAAAACAATTGCTCATCCTTGGTTTTCGCAGCAGTTGCTAGAAGGGACAAATAAAATTTCTGGTTCCAAATTAAAGAAGAGTCACACATATTTGTGATATCAGTGCAACATGCCCCCTTTAAAAGGGAAAAAAAAGAGAGAAAAACATTCAATACATTACAGTAAGCACTACACTAGATATAGAAAACACTCAAGATCAGAAATAAATGAAATATAAAAGGCTTATAATTGTGTTCATACAAATTTATATGACATACCTTATTAAATACCTCCTTACTAAAAGAATCTGCATTCCATAGATTCTGTCTTTCCCTCTCTATTAAGGCTTCTTCTTTTCTCCTCCATTCTTCTTCTCTTTGTCTCAGTTCCGAAGCTTCAGTCTGTGCTTTGGCATATTCCTGATCCATGGATTCTGAATTATGCAGTGATAAGCTACCAAGTTTCTGCTGGGCTTCTGCTAGATTCCATTTAGATTCTATGGAGCTCTTCACAAACTCTTCTTGCTTGTGACAGATTAATTCAATCCCTTGATCATAGGTCTGTGTGGAAAATAAAACATGCTGTTTAAGGAAGGAAAACTGATAGAATTTATGAAGCATATAGAAACAGAAGGCTTTGACTCCCAAATAGAACACTGAGATGGAAAGCATCTTAAAAGCAATATTATATTCACAACTAACTAAACATAATGTTACCAGATGATAAATTGTCTACACCTGGTGAGCTAACACAATGCTTATTCTACCGCAACCACTGGCCTATGGAACTGCACAGTGCCCATTGTGTAAGAAGGAGAACTGAAAGTTCACCAGCCCCAGTGTCCTGCCAACTCAGCCAGGTCGACAGAAGACATGTGTAAAGGGGAGGGAAAATACGTTAATGTTTTCGGGGAAATTATTATCATATGTATATTTAGTCTGGGACAATCAATGAATATGTATGTAAAACACAGTATATAAACAGAAACTTCCTTGCACTCAGCATGCACGGCTTTGGGAGGAGCTATCCCCACATGCATCTGGCTGAATAAAGAATGCCTGCTTCTTAATGTTACATTGATGTTAAGGAGTTTTTTTATTTTACCAAATTTTTGGTTACAATAATACTGTGTAACTAGATGATTTTTAAAAGAAACTTCTACTTCAATCTTTCTAACCCTAATTGAAAGATATCTGTATAATCATGGATCAAGTATTGCTACCAGTAATACAATCTCCAGATGCATATCATAAAATTCTCTTGTAGATGAAAGGATTTTCCTCACTCCCCTCTGGTTATCCTTACTCTGCAAAATTAACAATAGTCAAAATAGCACAATACAAGACATACTTTTGAGAAGAAAGTATTTGCTTTATGTGGCAGGATGTGTCTTCCCCGTCTATACCACAGATAGTTGGTGCAGATATGGAAGAGATAAACTGGGTGAAAAGCCCAGCAAGGGGTCACCTCTGGTGCCAAAAGGGCTCCAAGCACCCAGCTGAGTTATCACAGAGGCAGAAGCCTTCTACACACACACCCTGAAAGTGTTCGAGACTTCTCCCCGGAGTTTGGATGCAGATTCCATGGTTGCTTTCCTGGGAATTGAGGGAAAGGATCTCGATGTGTGCCCCACCAACAATTGGATGGTAAGATACGTTGAATCCTAAGTTATATTATTTCTTCACTAGCTGTAAAATTAATGGGTACCTTTAGCCCTGCGCTGTATATACCTACTAGTAGTCTCCCTTTTTGTCCTTATTCCTGTGTAGTATTAGTTTATTTTAAGTCTTATGTCTGTTAGTTTTGTGTCTATTAAATAAATAATTCATTCTATAATAGACCGAATCAGCCATTATTAAAGAACTTGTGAATGAGAGTGGGTTTGGAGTGCTGGCTGCCTCAATAAAGCTACTGCTTGATGCCGGAGGCCTGGGCAAAAGGCAGGGACTTATCTAAACCTTCACATCTATTTGTAACACTTTATGATGTCAAACTGTAACACTAGAGTAACTATTACTACCTGACTTCCAGCAATGATTAATATTACATGGTGGGTTAACCTTGGCTGGCTGAAAGGTGTCCACTAAGTTACCTCTATCACTACCCCTCCTCAGCAGGACAGGGGAAGGAAATAGGATAAGAAAAAGCTCATGGGTCAAGATAAAAACACAAAGACCACTTACCAATTACTGCTATGGGCAAAACAGACTCAACTCAGAGAATATTAATTTAATTTATTGCCAATTAAAAACAGAGTAGGATGGTGAAAAACAGACAAAACTGAAAGGACTTTCTCCTCGCCCTTCCCAAGCTGAACATCACTCCATTGTTCCTGACTCTTCTGTCTCCTCCTCTGTAGCAGGGCATCTCACCACCCCAACAAGAGATAATCTGTTGTTTGTTAACTGGTCAGATAACTCAAACACAACAAGCTGTCTTGTAGTGAGTTATTTTGGCATCATGGGGTTAACACTGGTCTGGCATCTCCCATCTGACAATACACATCTTACTGTTGAAGTGAGATCTGGCACAATAAAAGGGATTTTTGACTGTCAGACACCTTACTTTACAAACTATAGAAGCCACACCAAACTTTCACAAAGCAGAAATCTTCTATACATTTTCCTGGAAATGTGTGGAGTTTCTCCCCCAGCAGGGATGCCTGCTTCGTGGTTACTCCTCAGGGGTTAAGTGAAGGAATCTGTGTACATTATCATCATTTCGGTGGTAAGCTACATTTGACTCCTAATCAATACTATTTCTTTTGCTAGCTTTAATATAGGTACCTTGATATAGTGCATTGTTTTATTTTATGCCGTAATATAGGAGTAGTTCTTTAGTTTTATACTGTCTTAAGTAGCTCTGATTAAGATCTTTTGTCTGTTATCTATTGTCTGTTTAATAAATAATTCATTTTTTATAAATAGACCTGATTTGCCACCATTAGAACTTGCAGACCAGAGTGATTCCTTACATTTAAACTGCTGCCAAAATCTGAGGCTAAGGCAGGGCTTGTCTGAAGCTTCCGCTTGTCCTAAGACATCCTCCCTGTCCTGAACACCACTGCAGGGATGGGGAATGGGTTCTGTGGTCAGTTTGCCTCTCTGGCATTCCTTTCTCCTCACATTTTTCCCCAGGTCCAGCATGGGTTTCTTCCCACAGCTGCATTTCTTCAAGAACTACTCCAGCATGATTCCATTCCATGAGGTACAGTCCTTCAGGAAAATACTGCTCAAATGTGCATGCCCCATGAGCTGGAGCTCCTGTCAGGACCCTGCTCTAGCATGGGCTCTGCACTGGCTGCAACTTCCTTCACGGCACATCCACCTGCTCCACTGCAGTGTCCTCCACAGGCTGCAGTGTGGATATCTGCTCTAGCATGATCCTCTCCATGAGCTGTAGAGAATACCTGCTCTGCATGTGGTCCTGTCCTTGAGTTGCTGGGTGACAGTCTGCTTCACTATGGTGTTCTCCATGGATTGCAGGGGAACCTCTGCTCCCGTGCCTAGAGCACCTCCTTTTTCTCTTTTTTCTCTGACCTTGATGTCTTCAGGGTTGCTTCTCTAACATTTTTTCCTCACTCCTCTCTCTCACAATTGCTACACAGCATTTTTTTTTCCTTTTCTTAAATGTTTTTATAGAGGTGCCACCAGCTTCACTGATTGGCTCAGCTTTAGCCTGCAGTGGGTCCATTTTGGATCTGAATGGAACATGAGGGCAGCCCGTGGTGTCTTCTCACAGAGGACACTCTTACAGACTCTCCACTATCCAAATGTTGCCACATAAACACAATACAATTACGCAATGCATGTCCTAGCAGCCTAGCCTGGACTGTCAGTGAAAGTGGAATTTAATCTATGCATTAAAGGCACAACATAAGCATCCCTTTCCTTATACCAAATATATTGAGAGGGCTAGGAGATATAAGTGATTTCTTAAACCTCAGTACTTATATTGCCTACAAATGTACACTAGAAGCACAGCAATTTAAGAATCTTTTCTTTCTCTAAACCATCTACAGGCTACAAAGAGGTGACAGACTCTCTGTTTTTAAGTAGCCACATGGACAAGGGGCAATGGGTACAACTTACACTGGTAGAGGTTTCATCTCAATATAAGAAAAAATTTTTTTACAGTGAAAGAAATCAATCACTGGTACAACCTCCCCAGTGATGCAGTAGAGTCCCCATCACCGGGGATTTTCAAGATGTTATTGGACAGAGTGCTAAATAATCTCATCTAGGCTCCCTTTTGTCATTATAGGTTGGGTCACATAATCTTTCAAGGTCCCTTCCAACCTGGGCTGTTCTATAATTCTATGATCTGTTATGCCTTCCCACCAGAAGTGAGAAATAAAATGTGTGTATTAGCTTTTCAGCTTTCCAGTGCAATATTCTGAAGTTAGTGACAGTGACCATCTTTGGCAGAGGGATAGGAAGGACACTGTAAATTGTGAGAGTTTATCTGGAGGAAACTTCAGTGCAGATTAATCAGAGTGCTCATGCAAACTTTGTTTCAGAATCACAGCAAATCTCTTTTTAAAGAACAATTGACTACTTGCAATGTGGAAAAAAATTACAACTTCTTATTGATGCCAAATTGATTTTGTCTTTTTCTTTTATATATTCTCTGTATTCATTACACATATATTTGTAGCTCTGCAGCCTATTTGTAGCTAGTTTTCCCAGTACTTTTCCTTACCTTTTCCCAAGGCAGAAAGACAAAACACATTCCAGATCTCCAAGCCCTGGAGGGTACAAGGCCCCTATCCTATCTTGGTTCTTCCTGGGAACCAAGGCCAAAAACAGCTCTTTGAGACATTTTTATAAATAGAGTCCCATCTAAGGAGGGGGCAGGATTCAGAGACAGTTGAACCGGGGGAGCAATTACCTCACCTCTTATGTGTCTAATTGGTGATTTTTGTCAATTATGCTAATTTGCTAAACTTATAAAGCTGTATTCACCCCATGTGGGGGTGGGCATTTTGTGGACATTTTCCATATCTGCCCCTGGAGACCTTCAATAAAGACCAGCCTTTATATTACCTTGTTGGGAAGGATGAAAGTTTGACAAGAAAGTTTAACAGATATGTATGCTTGGCAGAAAGATTTCTGAATGTAGAATCTGAGAGAGAAATAGAGATGGAAGCTAGTTTTGATATAGAAGAAAAGAATTGCTGAGCCAGTCTTACTGGATAACTAAGAAGGCAAAGGGTATGTTAGTTAGAAGGGGTTTTATGACTTAGAGCAAAGGATAAGCTGACCACAA
>VWZV01010807.1:0-52977 GCA_013397155.1 Irena cyanogastra
GAAAAAAAAGGTTATTTTTTAAAGGTCATTGTTATTACACTACGTAGCTCTCTTTAAAATTTGGTTTATTCTTCCTTTTAAAACAGAATAAGCATGTTGAATTATTATATCCATATTCATGCCACTCTGTTTTGAAGAGAAAAATATGCTTAGGACATCATTAGAAAGTTTAAGCAGGAGTGTAGGAAAACAACAATTTCCTAACAGGTATGTCAACTGTATCCATAAAAACAAAACTATCCGTGTTTTTGACACACCTTTCTTTCCAGGTTTAATGAGCAATGAACACCTATACCAAAGAGAATCAAGTACAGAGGTAAAACACTGGGCAAATATCCAGGAGCAAACATAAAACTTCATATTCAAGCCAAATAATCTGCATTAGCTCTTGGCTGGTGGGTATAACAACCACATATCTTTCTTCTGAAAATAAGGCAAGCACTTCTGTGAAATTAAGTAAGAATAAAAATTATGCCTGTATTTCATTTTTTTTCCTAAGATGTTGATTAGATTTGACTTTCCCTTCCCCCACCACAGAAAATCTACAAACTTTCTTTTCCATCTATAATATTCACACTATACCATATTCTCAGGAGGTTGATATCAAGTGGAATGTCAGCCATCTGTTTTTCAGCTAGAGAGTTTATTATCTGCTCCATTTTCCTGAAGACAGTTACTCCTCCCTTTAGTACAAATATTTTGGGGACAGCCATTAGTACTATTAATACTCTAGGAAGCATGTGTGATCCATGAGGAAACAATTTTACCAAGCTTACACTTTCTTTCTGAACAAATGATACAAAGAATTTATAAAAGCACTCCTATTAATTTTTTTAAACATCTTCATGAAAAGCTGATAGTATTTTTCATCTACTGCGTGCACTGTATACACAGTCACTTTTCAATAATAAGAACGCCCAGCTTCACTACATTAGCAGTTTCCACAAGCATAGAATACGAACTGTCTCCATGCTTGTATATCTATCCAAAGAACAATTAAAAACAAATATAAGCTCATGTTCACTTTCAGCTATAAACTTAAAAAACTTTCCTTCTGAGAATTCACATAAACTTCATTCACTGGATATATGCCATCATCTGACAAAAATCCATTTTAACTACCAAAGGAGCAGATTTTTCAAGAACAGTGCAGGTCCCTCGTTGAGGTGAATGTGAGACTATCTCCAAACATGGAGAGGGGGTAGTATTGCTCTGAACCAGCTAAAACAATAAGTGCTATTTGAACTGCTGGTTGAAAGGTAGAGGCACTGGTAATCATTATTTCCCCTTGTTTGTTCAGGACCTTCCAACAAAACAAACAACCTTTTTGTGATTGGATTGACATGGTGTTAACAATGCATTTAATGCCCAAATCAGTATGAATACAGGTAAAGCTCCTACTAATACCAGTACCAGGATGTTAAAGCCATCTATTTTCTAAGCAACTCTAAACAGCCACACACAAAAAAAAAAAAGTCAAATCTTCCCTCCTTTAGCAAATAAAGCTAATATTCACTAGGCCACGTCATATAGCAACCACGGGTACTGTATGAGCCATACAGCCATCTGTTAAACGCTTGCCTACTGTACCTGCAATCTTTTCTGCAATCTTAGCTTCTGTAGCTCTGTCTTGCAATTCTAAGTCCAGTTTCATTGTCTTCAGCTCCTTGTCTTTTTCAGCCAGCTTATCTTGAAGCTGAATTGAACAAATGGACAGTAAGATTCTTATCTGGCTGAAACTGTCAACCAGTAATTTAACCACCATAAAATTGTAAATAACAATTTCTCACCCTCAAATACAAACACTAAGCATTAGAACAGAAGTTCAATTTATTATATTTATTTGTTTAAAGAACAAATAAATATAATAAAAAAATGTAATAAAAAATGTTAAGAAGGTATTTTTTAACATCTGGGCTATATTGCTCTGCAAGACAAGTAGCAATGCACATGCCATTGGTTTGATTTGGGATTCTCTTCCCCAGGCATCACCTTAGCTTCTTGCTAAGGAAGTTCAGAATTGCATGGAATGTAATGTATGTGGTTGCATGAACAGCCTGTTTCCTACCAAGATACCAACATCACAGTCTGAAAAGACTGGTGTAAATGCATATTTTTTCATGCTCTTCATCAGATAGAAGATTGGTATTCTTTCACATATCGAGACCTTTCTTTTAAAGGGTATTCACTAAATCTGTTCTTGGACAGATATGAGTTTGAGTATTCAACGACACTTTATGGAAAGACTAGAGACTGTTAGGTTGCTTAGACACACGCAACCACAGCTAACACTAGAAGCAATGCAGAGCTCAAGGAAGATGGAATTCTCTCCCCTTCAATAAAGACGAGTTATCAGGGCACATTAATTATCTAGGCCACATATACAGAAGCATGAGAAGAATGAGCTCCAGATTCTATCAATGAAATCCTGGTCTAGTCTTTGGTCTTCATTGGTTCTCATCCAGGGTGCAGGAACCTATGTCATTGATCAAAAAAGTCAGAGAGTAGGTTGGAGGGTTTTTTTTTAGTTCCAGAGAAATAGTTGTTAAGCAGATAATAAGAATCCAAAATGACAGGAAGCTAGTGATTGGTACACTAAAATAAATAACAAATCTAAATCAGGCACAGTTTAAAATGTATGTTTTGCACGGCAATTATAAAAAATCAAATATTAGTATCTTGAATATCTCAATTGTACCTTTTTATTTTTGGCCCTCAGAGTGTCCAATTCTTTTAAAAGGAATGCAGTTTCTGTTCTTCCTCCTAAATCTTCAGCATTATTCCACGAGTATATAAATTCAGGGAGTGTCCTGTTATCCTTTCTTTCTACAGTGCTGTATTTTGGAGGAAAAAAAAAGAAATGAAAAAGAATTTAAAAACCAGTTGTCATTCCACCCCTCTGAAACAAAATGCGCAGAAATAAATTATCAAAACTTGATAACAAATTTGTTAACCACTGCAAATGTATTAAATAGTCAGAAAAAATAGATGGTCTTCTACCACTTCTTAAAGCTGTAATTCTGAAAATAATCTGTAAATCTGGAATGGTAAATAAATATCCTACTGCAGTAAGGCAAAAACCAGATGGCTATAAATTGGCTATGAAGCCTATAAACAGCAAATGCTTAAAGAAAGCAAATATTAAAAACCATTGCTTAACACAGAGAAAAAATTAATAAAACATTTGGGGATCAAAGTGATGCTCAGGTTTAAGCAAACCAAATTTTTTTGTAGGATGATTCCACAGGAAGTGATATGAGAATATCCATGAAAAAGATCTAGGAATTCATCTTGAAGAAATCTATAAAATGATGGTATGATTCTAAATATTATAACTGACAACAGGAATTCCATACTGCATGCTACTTGGAGTTTTAAAATAACTTATTAGTCACAGATGACTTAAAATAAGACAAGATTCAAGGGCCAGAAAAATTCTGTCTCAAAGTAAGACTCTCATAAAACATCTTGGGTATCCATTGATACTCACAGATCACTCAGATCTCATTTGTAACATGGCAGCAAAATCAGTAAATGAATGATTAGAAAGGGAACTAGCAAATATTTTTAACATTTGCTTTCCTTAAGCATTTTCTGATTATACACTTCATAGCTAATAACAGATAAGCAGTCACAGAAAAGCTACATCTCCTGAACTCTTGTTTCCACTGAAGACATTATGTGTAATTCACATCCTAGAAAGATAAAAAAGCTATCTATCACTCCAAAGAGTCTTTCTCTTAGGTAGACAGTTGTCTGTACTCAGCCACCCTTTTTTCACCTGCTTCCACTGTATTTATTTTCTCTGTGGTTCTTCAAGGGGGAAGTTAAGATCTATATTCTGCAGGCAAGCTGTGCAACCGAAAGCCCATTAAACATAGACAGCATGGAGATTAACATCAAGAAAGTACTACTTAGTGTATAACACTACATATGGGTCAAAGAGTGGCTTAAGCTGCATGTCCTCCCTTCCAAGATCCTTCAAATCTTATTTAACCCTTGCTGTGCACATTTCATCCACTACTGTTTTGGGCAGCAAGTGAAAAGATGCATCTAGATACTCTTGCCCAGATATGATAAAACTCAAGTGTTTCTTGTGCATTTTCCATGTTCAAGAAATGCTTCCATGAACAAGTTTGAAGATAACTCATTATCATCTTAAACTGAAAGAGGGTAAGCTTGTATCAGATACTAGGAAGAAACTTTCTACTCAGATGGTAGTTGGACACTGGAAAGAAGTTGTCCAGAGTTGTGAATGCTCCATTCCTGGAAGTGTCCAAGTCTTGGATGGGCCTGGTCCAGTGAAAGGTGTCCCTGCTCATGGGAGAGGGGCTGGAACTAGATGATGTTTAAGGTCCCTCCCAACCCAAACCACTCTACAATTCTATGACCCTCAAATGCTTTCTTCCTTTCTCCTTAAAACTAAAAATGACAAATCTCATTGACAATACACCAAGACCACCATCTAAAACATGAATCAACACTGACTTAACATTTCCTGGGTTTTTCTATATCAAGAAATGTTAACATATCTTCTAATTACAATCTATTTGGGCAAAGACAGGTTTTGGCATATAGCTTTAGGATCCTACATATAACATACTTGGAGCTGAGATAACATGGTTCAACATGATGACTGCTGTGGGAGGTTAATCTTAGTGCTCCAGAGAAGTCTGATTGTCAGTGGGAGTGGCACTGGTGAAAGGTAAAATGAACAATTTTTGAGTGACTCTGTGCTGGGCTGTACCTAAGCACTCTGGATTATACTTGGCATTTAGTGCAGGATGCATTGCCCTTATAGCAAATCTCAGTTGCTAATTCAAAAAGGCAAAAAAGAAAATGAAAAAGTGTTAAGGATTGGTTTTGGCCCGAAAGGTCACCGTTAGATCATAATGAAGACAACAGAACTGGGTGTAGAATCTGCTAGACAGGTGAAGAATTAGTGTACTTTTCAAAAGTATATAATACGGCTTTGTTTTCAAAAACAACTCTGGACATTCTCAGTTAAAAATTGGCATTCAGACTACCTAAGTCACGCAAAACTGGTAGCATGTTCCCTAACCAGCTGGCTGGTCAAAGGTATAACTAGCCAGCTACTTATACCTTTGTACATTGTGTCACATATAGAATGAGTGTATATATTTCTTAAGACTACTACAGAGGGCCACTGCACAGTAAAATGACTAGTGACAAGAAGTGACCAAAATTAATGACACAATAAAGTCTTCAGAATCTGTATTAAACTTTTCAACCATATTAGCCAGTCTTCAGATTCCTGTCACAGACTTCTACAAGGTATTACAGCTCCTCATCTTCATTCTTCCAGCTTCATCTGGACTTCATCCTGCTTTATTCCTGCTTCCTACTCACTCATCACGTCAGGTCCTTGTTGTGTAAAGCCACAGATACTAGCAGATTTTCAAAATCTGTTTTAATTCTGTTCAGCATGCATTTTCAAAATTCTCTGTAGAGATCCCAATCACTGAAATACCCACAATGTGTGATATAAACCATTGCAATGGTATTTTCTATGAGTGCTAGAGAATACAGAGGTGAAATGCTACATTCCACAAGGGAAGAAGGGCAGATATGATGAGTCTAAGTAAAAAGCTGACTTACTGATTCTCATTTGGGAAGCGAATTTCCCTGTATTTGCTCAAAAATCCATGTGTATATTGTCAATAATTTGAATCTAGAAAAACCATATAGAGGGATATTTCTTGGGTTTACCTTGATTCTTCAGAATTACAGTCAGTTAGGACTCCTCCTCTTTGACTGGTTACTCGCAAATCTGAAAGTTTCAGTGCTTCAGTTTCTGCCTGGATAAAAAAATCTGTGGGTTTTTGAGAATTCTTATAAAACTGAAGTTCAGCACAAAAATCTTCTTTTTTCTCATCCAAGATGTATGTTTCTAATTGGGAAGAGAAGCAAACACATTTTCTCATTCGGAGAATGAAGCACAAATTTGAGATTTTTTATTTGAAAATGGCTTGTTATAAGAATATAATACAGTAGTAGAAAGGAACAAGTGATTTAGTTTCAGATTCACAACTTCTTCGTCTCTTCACTAACAAATGAGACCTGTTACCTACAGCATGGATGAATGTAGAAATAACAACCCATTCACTGGATTTTTCTCATGGAAACATGAAAAATTCATCATCATTTCCTAATCCCTCTTCCCCCTTAAATGACTTCTTAAAATAATGCTGACTGTAGAAAATTATTTATCTATCTCTTACAAAATTCAGCTCTACTATAGTGAGATATGATTAATTTCTGCTATAGAGAGG
This sequence comes from Irena cyanogastra, assembly GCA_013397155.1. Classification (NCBI taxonomy): domain Eukaryota; kingdom Metazoa; phylum Chordata; class Aves; order Passeriformes; family Irenidae; genus Irena; species Irena cyanogastra. Next base: position 6,294 of record VWZV01010807.1, read on the forward strand.
GAAATTTTTGGGTTATAACTAGACTCTTACTTATAGTGAGGTTTCTTCCAAATCCATTTTGGCTACAAAAGGAGTATCATCAAGCAGTAATTAGCAACAATGAATTTAAAGCACCATTATTCATTCCTGGAGAGTGTGAGGTACAGGCTCATGCAACTAAAGAACTTGAAGAATGCAAAGCAGAAATTGTGCCAAAGCGAAAAAATATCTGATTAAAATGTTGAGTGTGATAGATAGTTCTCTTAGCTTGGCTACTAGATATTTTTAGGACATATTTCTGATATCAAGGCATTTAAATGAAAGAAAGATCCACATACCACGAATGCTCTTTCATAAAGTAAGAACAAGTACGTTTTAATTATAGAATTATATTAAAAAATGAGAAGGAAGCAGCCTAAAACCACTGGAAATGGAAAAAAATGTGCATATATTTTTCATTCTTTCATTTAGATTAGTAGAGAACAAACATTGGAGCTTTTGGTTATTTAATAAAGTTAGTGTTTCCAAACGTTTTGGATAAAATATAGGGCATATATTATTTGATCCACCTTATAACATCCTCCTCAAAAATAATAAGAAACTGTCTATCCAGTGAAATCAAGTAGAAATAGACCAGAAATACAAATCAATCAGTATCAAGTTGCCATCATGCAGGTAAACACAGTTATAAGCACAGTTTCCACAGAAAAAATACTGACAACTGTTGTCTCAAGTTTGTTGCAATAGAAACTTCCTCTTTCCTTAAATGAGGAAAGACACAGCTGAGAAGCCCAGGAAACAGCCCAAGGGCCCCAAGAGATGACTTGGGAATTGGCTGGAGCCAGTTTAACAACTTCCAATATGAAGCTATGTGTTACCACCTCCAGGAAAAAGTTATGGGACCCACTGCTCATCTGTATTTTCCACATCCTCTTCAGCACAAACTTATTTGAATACACTCTAACCATTTCTGTAAAATGTAACCATTAATCTTTACACTAGAAAACCAACAGTCAACAGAGTATCAGAATCTTTGTTTCTTAGCGTGTGGGGGCCATTACCATAAAATATTTTTCAATAAGTATAATACTGCTTTCAGTACTGTGATTGAAATACGTTCCTCCTATCATTTCACAGCTAGTGCAGAAATTGAACACAAGGCCACAGCCACCTGGATTCTGAGAATATGTGTACTCTGTTTCCACTGGCTTGAAATCCTGCAGGTTTTTGATCAGATTTCCTCTGAAGTGCTGCTACATCTAAAAACTGGATTTGATCTCTTACTCTTCCTTACAGTAAGGAGCAAGGATCTCTAAAGAAATGTATGTTCAAAAAAATCACCAAATATACTCTAAGAACCTGACTCAGTTTGGGAGTGACAATGGGTACTATCTGAAAACTAACCTGGTCTGAATTTCTGTTGTGTTTCTCATTTGATTTATATTATAAAGAACTTCCTATGAAATAGGAAGGTTCACTTCTCCTGTATCAGATGCAGTGTCTGTATAAATGCAGTTGCAAATTATGCTGTCACATGCTGCAGGGGAGGTGCAATGCTTCACTTGCGATGACAACTTTTCCTCCTCCTCCTCTCTAGGGCATCCACTTATTTCATAAGCTATGTATATGTGAAGTGTCTCAAGCGAAGTGCATCGTATTCTGTGGAAGAACTCAAGCACAATGTGTATCCATTGAAATAACCAGTGACGGTATTGCCAGGAACCTTTGCTTCTTGTTTAGCACCATGGTACTCCACTTGGGCCCTATGAAAGTTGGAGAAGAAAAATCTCACTTCAGAGAGCTAAAAAGTTTAGATGATGTTTTAGGCTGCTTCTATTCCCTTAGCATTAGAGCAAGTTTTTTTTCTTTTCACAATTCCTGTTTTGTTGATTTGCACCTTTCATTCCAGGGCCTTAAGAAGAGACCACAGAAGAGTCACTGAAATTGGCAGAGACCACCGGAGATCATCTTGCTGGCACCTCAATCATTTGTAACAGGAAGTTGTCCCCAGTAACTTCCAGATCACCTGAGCCCTGCTGCTGTCCTTCCAACAGACCATTAACATCACTGTAGCACCCCATGAGAACCTGGACCTTTGAACATGAGAGTTCTTCCAATTATCTGAAGAAGACCTCACCTACTTCACTCAATTCTCCTCCATGCCCCTCCCTCTGAGGAGAAGGATCAAGGCAAACACCGCCTGGGTTTCCACACCCTTGATCATCATGCCCAGAGCCATACAGTCACATGAAACACTTCCCAGGCCACCCCAACAGTATCACTAATGCCTACATAGAAGAGCAGCAGGGAGTAAAAGGGTCAGATGAGCATCAGTAGGGTTTCTGTAACATTCTGAATATGAGCTATCAACAAGAAGCAAAGGCCTCTAGATGACAGGTCAGTTCAGGAGGCAGATTTTTATTTCTAGAACCAAAGTGAACATGACTGCATGATGAGGTAAATATCTGCATTAGCAGTTGGACTTCTGCTAAATCCTTGAGCCATGTCAAGATAGGTGTTTTTAATTGTACATTACTGCAGCTAAAGAAAAAAGAGAATTTAGCATAGTACTAGAAATGTGTTGGCATTCATTAATGCTAATGCTGCTTCTTTAGACAACATACATTTGCAGGACACCTTTTCATCCAGATTCAATTCCCTCAAGCACATGGGTAAGGCTAAGTAGCATCACAGAAAGGCTATAAGTGGCATTCTTGGAAATATTAGGTGAAACACAGAGGATTTGTTTTTTCTCCACTGGCTTTGTAAGAGAGAAGATGATGGCAGCCTCTTCCACTCAAAATTGAAAGCACTCTGCCCAGGGGCATTAAGGTGAGAGGTTTTTACTCATTTAATAAAGCTGCAATTTTTTTTTTTTAATCAACATGCAAAATTTGTCAGTAGAATGCTTTGGGGAAGACATTTTGAACACTGCCAGATCAATGTACATAGGATTCATTTTATTTTTAAAACCACTTTATTCTTCATATAGCCCATGACCCCCACTTCAAATAATTTAGGCTTTGGTACATGGTAGTTTATCTTGTTGCTAAACTAAGTGGCAATTTTAATCAATGCACTTCAGTGCCTTTTTCCTCGTGCCTCCTGCAAGTCGTATTGTGCACTAATTACCAATGCTGCAGACACACACTGGGGAGTAAGTAGCATTTGCAATAATCAGGCTGCACAGGGAACATCAGAGAAAGGGTAAAATGGCCTTGCAAGCTTTGGAAAAAAATTATGTAGATTTCATTAAGTGGTACCACCACTGCTGACGCTGGTTCTTGAGTATACTAAACAACATTTTTTCCATATAAAATAGTACTAAGTTCAGTAGCCCAGATTAATATTTCACTATAGGGAGAAGCTGAACAGCTGATCTTCTGTATGTATTTATCTTGAATGAATAGCTTGTTCACATTGTGGAAAAGAAAAGCAAATGTTAAGAAGAAGGAATATGAAGACACTAGAATTAAATCTGGGAATTGATTGTGAGGGGTGTAAGGGGAAGATAATGCTGTCATGGCTTGAAACAGTGAAGGCAGAACAGAATTCAATGTGTTAAGCTGGGAGTGGTTAAAAAGTCAAGGAAAAACATTAAATAAATCATATTTTGCAGGCACCCACTATTCCTCACAGCTTCTTCTGAGAAGTGGCAGGTAAGTACCAAGATCAGGGAAAGCATGGCATTTCACCAACAGTGATAGATGCACAGAAGGCACAGATTCAACTGAAAGACTAAAAAAGCAATAGCTTCCCTTGTTATACCACTCAGCATATTTAGCATTCCCATCATCCTGCAGAAGCTGGGTGGACACCCCCTTTCCCCTGTCTACAATCTTTCAGCACTCTACTAAAATGCACTGATCACCTCAGAGGTTTGCAGGGAATCTCCACAGAATAAGAGTATGGGAAAACAAACAAAACTCAATGGAACATGCACACAGCACCTCAAAGTACAGGACTGGCTACAGATTTGGTTGCTGATAAATATGGGGACACTAGAAGCTCCAAGTGCACCAAATCAGCTTCAAGCATAATAGTACTTACAGCTTGCTACCTATAGCTTACTAGTATTTGTTTTAAGGTGGTCTGTGGCACAGAAATAGTATGTCCTCATCTGTCTGCAAAAGACTGCATGAGTGAATGAATCCCTAGAGGGATGGCAGTAAAAGGCATAATAGGAAAAAACAAAAGCAGAAAGGAAGAGAATGAGCCCTATACACCCTGGGAGCAGGAGCAAAGATGACTGCAAATTCAGTAGCTATGACACTGTCAGATTAAAAACATTTGAAAACATGTAGAACAAAACATTGTGCTGTATTTGAGGAAGTGCAACCTCAATTAATAAAAGCTCCAGAATTCCTCCTGTTAATCACAGAATCACAGAACGTTTTGGGTTGGAAGAGACCCTAAAGATCATCTAGTTGCAACTTCCTGACGTGAGCAGGGAGGCCATCCATAAGATCATGTCGCCCAGGGTCTCATCCAGCCTAGTCTTGAAAACCTCCTAGGACAGGGAATTCATAAATTCTCTAGACAACCTGTTTCAGCGCCTTACGACTCTTCGTGGGTAAAGAATTTCTTCAAATATCTTACCTAAATCTCTCCTCATAATTTGACACTGCTCTCCCTTGTCCTATCACTATCTGCCATTGTAAAAAGTTGCTTTCCCTCTCTTTTCATAAGCCCCCTTCAAATACTGGAAGGCCCCAGTGAGGTCTTCTGTTGCTATTTACCATAGAATGAGGAGAAGGACTCTGAAATTCTAAAGAATCAGAAGGTGTTTATTTTAACAATCTATTCTTTTATTATAGGGTCTTTCGCTAACAGCTACTTGATTGGTTAAACGACACAATGCTACTCTACTGCTATTGGATGAGCTAGAGAGAGTATATTTTGAAAACATACACAAGAACATAATAAACTAAAGTGAAAACCAGCACCTGTTATTCTGAGAACAGAAGATGTTTGCAGAATTTCTATCAATCCTTTCCTGAGAATATGAAATTCTTACAAAACTGTTGTCTAGGAAGGCAAACTGTTTTTCATTGGGAAAATTCAGGCTTGGTGTTGGATCTCTCTAAGATTCACTCAATGGCAACGTCACAGTCTTCCCAGAGCCCTCTCTTCTCAAGGCTGAAAAACCCCAGCTCTCTCAGCCTGTCTGTCCTCACAGGAGTTGTTCTCCAGCCTTCTGATCATCTCCCTGGCCAAGTCTGGATTTGCTGCAACAGGCCCACGCTTCTTTCATGCTGGAGGTCCCAGACTGCATGCAGTACTTCACATGGGGTCTCATAGGGGCAGAGTGGAAAAGGTGCAATAATTTTCCTCAACTTGCTGGCCAGACTTCTTTTGATGGAGTCCAGGATGCTGTTGGTTGTCTGGGCTGCAATAATGTATTTTTTCTTCTAAACAAAAACATAACTTCAATGTCTGTGGGTGTTTTTTTTTTGTTTGTATAATATCAAACATTTTGAATTCCAAATGAGAGGGAATCTTCACTATCCAACAAAACTATCTATGCAAGGAGCCACCCTGGCCCTATATCAAACTAACCTGCTTCCACTGGAATAATGGGACACACTTCCTATGGTTTAAAAAAATTTGATCTTGTCCCACTACAATCACACATCTACAACACTTGCTGCAATAACTATGCATGTAAAAGCACTGTTTTAGAACTTCACCTTCATTTTCACTTGACTAATTGCTATTCTTTATTGGCTTTCAAATTATCTAATTTTTTTCCTACAATAGTAAGACTAAAAACTTAGCCTGATGGCCACTAACTTTTCAAGCTATGCAAATGAAATTAGTACTATGGTCGAATATTCCTTTTTGAGCTGAAAATGATGAGTCAACTGTTTTGGCAAAAGACAAACATTCGTTCACTCAGCTATTTAACTACTGGGATTTCTACCAAACAGAATGACTGTGAAAGACTCAGACGGTTCAAGAGTTTACCCTTTACTGAATGATTAAAAGGTATAAATCCTGAAAATGAGTAGGAACCAAAATTCAAGGCTTTTATAGGCATAAACATGCCAAGAAAGAAAATCAGTCTGGTGGAAGAAATCTGATTCTATTGTCTGGCATTAGCGATAAGAATTAGTTTAAGTCTTATGCATTTTCAGAATGGCTGTATTTTCCTTTTTCATTCATATTTGAGCTAACACAGATGCAATATACATGATTTACATGAATATGTCAAAGGTGTTCATTACTTTTGACTCATTTCCTCACTGTTTTATCTTTCCCATGATCTACAAAAATTTTTCAGAATTAAGAAAAAGTGCTGTACCTAATTTTCAAGGAAGTAATTCCTGTTTCAGGAAAACAATTACAGGTCAGTACAAAAATAAAAGATGCTTTCTCCAGAACAAACAACATGAAAAAATGAAGCTTTATTGTCTTTGGACTTACTACAGATTTACTTATGTTAGCAATTATTTAGGCCCCTTCAGTGCAGCGTAGTATATTGAGACCAAGTAATCTGCAACTAAGAGCAAATAGCTGTCCCTTCATGATACACTTCTTCAAATGTTTAAAGACAACTGAGCAAGCTTCAAGTTACTCAGTATTCAAGATTATTCAGTGGGACTCTAAGATCTCACTAATTCACTTCTGTAGCATGGAAGAATGACAGTCACAGGAATCTGATAACAAGCAAAGACTGAGCCTAGAGCAGATTTGTAATACAAAGCTAATTCCTCTTATTTCTCTGTGCTCTGCTCTGCCCAGCCAAAGTACCATGTATTACCTGCCAAAACCTTGGCGGTAACAAAGAAGAAATCACAACATAGATGCATTATACATTCAGTGCCCCAACAATACATGACCATGGTCTCTGTGGAGAGCATCATGGGTCAGCTCAAAAGAATGGGGACTATTGACTTACTTTTAAGTAACTCTTACTCATAAGGGTCCTGGATTTATCTGTGAGATAGGATATCTCACTTTAAGATACACAAGACAGATGTTCATTGAAATAAGCCTTGGAAAGAACATTTTTATGGAAACTTCCACAGATACTCTTCAGGAGATGCGTAAGTGCTGTGATAGTCATTTTGAAGCCATTGAGACTAAGGCACAGAGTGATGAAGTAATTACACTGAAGCCATTGAGCAAGGTACGTGTCCTGGTTCCAGCCAGGACAAGGTTTATTATTGCAGTAGACAGGAGGCGCATGGCCAGCACACAGAAGTTACTCTATACCAGCTCACAACATTTCAAGGGGCAGGGGAAAGGAACTCTCTTCCAGGGAGAAGGGATTCCTTCTGAGCATGAAAATGTGGCAGAGGGAGCTGTCTGGTATTGCTTGTTATGGGGGAAGGGGTGGTTGGGTGTGAACCCCCATTACTGGGGGTGTGGTTTCTGTGTGAATAGTTTCTTTTTTTATTCCCTCTATCATTAGTACTGTTGCTGTAACTGTTCAGTTTCTTATCTCATTGCTGTATGCAGTAAATTGCTCTTATCTCAGCCCACGATCTTTGCTTTTCCTGCCTCAAATTGGAGGGCAGAGAGGGAGTGGCATATGGTTTTAATGGAAGAATTAATTGGGGAATACCATTCCTAAACCAAGACAGCTGTAACTGGAGCCCAGTGTGAGGCACGAAGGGCTGAGATTCAACAGATCTGCCCAGAGTGAGTTGGAAACAAATTTGATATAAGTATTTGCTGTATTAGCTCCAGAGCCAGTGGTCACAATGTTGCTTGGGCTGTTCAAATGGGTATGTATATATAACGGTGTATATACTCCCACATATGCTCCCCAAGATGATCTTTTTCAGAGCAGCGAGAGGGATCAGGATTCCTTTGTTGCTCTACTATGGGATATCAGCTTATGGGATATCAGCTTATGGGATATCACCTTATAACATCAAGGACAATTAAGGTAATTTGGGATGTGTATTCAGTGTTTCTCTCCTATCCTTACTCAGGCACTAGCTCTGGGAGTCCATTAACAATTATACCCTGTCTGTGGTAAGAACAGGGGGGATGACTTTCCCCAGCTTTTCACCCCCTTTTCCTCCTTCAGACCTGTTAAAACAGCTTTTGAGAATTTTGAATTCGTATTGGATGCTAGCATACTATGTTATGTTAGCATATTATATATGTTGAACTTAGCATATTCTTGTTGCTAAGTCTGCCATGTCTCCTCAGTGCAGTCTACACCATATTGGAGTTAAGACAGAGATTTCTAGGAAGGTCATTCAGAGACCTGCCCTGAGGGTGGATGGTCATGACGATGGGAGAGAATGGACCAGTTTTTGGGAAAATTCTCTGCTCCAATGGTTTGGCAGTTCACACCTGAATAAATACAAGATCCTGTTTAAAATGACAGAATGCTGCACTGCAAGGAAAATGCTGTGACGACTCCAGAGAGGAGCAATTTATTCCAGTGTGCTGGCCCCTGGCTACTCATTACTGGACATAGTTCAATACTAGAGAACATCCTTCAGGGGAGGAGTAGGAAAGCAGATCTGCAGGCATCATGGCCTCTCAAATTGCAGATGAACCAGGGGAACAACCCATGCCAGCAGCAGTTGCCCCTATACAGAAGAAATCCAAGACCAAACCAGTTTGCTCAGTGAGAAACAAAGAGAAAACATGGCCCATAGAACAGGAGGAAGAGACAGGGCCAGAGTCAACCACCTGGTCCCTGTTACCTCAGGAGAGGTTATTTCAAGGACCCAAAAGAGCATCATTGGGCTTTTGGGATAGCTGCTGTGGAGACAGAGGAAATTAGACAGCTGAATGAATACCTTTCCTGGTGTCTCAGAAGGCGCTGTTCTTTGAGTGTCAGCAGTCCTGAGTGGGCTTGAATAGGAAACCCCAGTTGCCCAGGGATTTTGGAAATCATCACTAACAGGCCTGAAGGCAAAAGTTTTGGGTTATCGGCTGGAAAATGTCCTGGTTACAGCAATGACAGGGTTAATTTTTGTAGTAGCCAGGAGGGGGCATGGCCAAGACACAGACATTATTCTATACTACCTCATGTCATGAGGACTCTTTTCTGGGAAGACAGGGTGCCTTCTGGCCCAGAAAATGTGTTGGAGGGAGCCATCTAGTATTGACCATTACTGGGGGAAAAAGAGTGGTCTATTATTGAGTGTGCTGTGGTGTGTGTTTTTCTCCTGAACTGTTTCTTTTCCTATACTCTCTGTCATTAGTATTTTTGCTGTTACTGTTTGTTTTCTTATCTCATTGATGTTCCCATTAATTTGCTTTTCTCTGAACCTGTGATCTTTACCTTTTGTGGCTCCAGTTGGAGGGGCGGGGGGCAGCTGCATGCAGTTTTAGTGGGAGTGCTAAACTGGAGAATGCCATCCCTACCGAAACCATGACAGAAGGAAAAACAGCAGAAGTCGAAGGTGCTGGATCCACTCGGCACCGTGGAACCTATCCTACCTCACTGATGGCCCTCTCTGCTCTTTTCTCCTGCTCAGAGATGTCAAATTCTACTCTTTTCTGTCAGAGACATTTTAGAAACTATCTACTGTACTTCAAGAAAAAAATACCAATTTTACCTATGAATGGCTAACTAACATTTACACAATTAAAAAAATTAATATTAATTGTAAGTAAGTAAAATAGTATCCTTTGGCACTTCTTTATGATGATAATTCTAATCCACATGACAGGTTAGGTTACAGTATTTGTATATTGGAAGACAGATGTGTAATGTAAAATATAAACAAACTTCCTGTAATTTCAATATTAGGCATAATAAAGGAAATGACCTTTTAAAATTATATTAAGTATCATTCTAATGCAAAGAACTTCCAACCAATTAAAACTGCTTTAGAAGTCAGTCAGCTGAACACAACAATGCAATTCAAATACTTGATCTCTGGCTACAGCTAAGCATTTAAGTTGTCCAAAAAACCGAACAAAGAGAACAACATAATCTCACTGCAACTTTGTTGAGAAAGTTACCTGCAAATGCAATAAGAATAACCAAAGCTACATTATGCACTAATGTTTTTGCTTACTGTATATCCCATAACGCATACATAAAAAGAGAAGAGACTTGAAAATATTTTGTCTGCTAAAATATGGACAAAGCTCAGTTTAATGGTTTGGGTTTTTGTTTTTTTTAATTGCTTAAAGGAATCTAAAGAGAACAGTGAATTCTGTTTTAGCAATATAATTTGGGGGACATCTGTGTCATTTTGAATCCCTCTGTATTCACCTGTACTTGTGTGGAACCCTGGCAACACCCTTCATAAAGAAATAAATTGAGAAAGAGATTAAGAACAATTGGGAATTATTCTGGCAAAGGCAATTTTTTACAGTTCTCCAAGGATTCTGATTATTTTAGTAATGATGTTCCCTTGCCTGTCTCTCTCACTAAGTCTTTTGTCCTCCTCTTCTGCATCTAAACAGCAATTGTGCACAAACTGTTGAATATTTAAAATAGAAAAATGCTACTCGGTCTTTAAAATATGTGGCAAATCATTATTTTGGTATTCACTACAGTTAATCGTGATGCATTTATTAATGTGTAAATATCAGACATTTCCTTTGGCATTCCACTCTCCGTTTGCAATTCATTAACATATTGTTATTTTAAAATATTAGTCTCTGAGAAGACACCAGATTTTCACTGGATTGGTCTCGCAGTTGAAAAAACATTTTTATATTCCGAATGCATCAAAACAGCAGAATCTCTAGGCAGATAGTAAGTGGGATTCACTGAAACACAATGTTAGTTCTAATGGATGGATGATTGTGTTTGGTCTTCAGAAACTTTGAAGTATAGGTAAGTCTTGATCACACAAATTAATAAATCCTAAAGCTGGAGTTAACAATAACCATTACACCCAAATTCTGCAGCTTAGCCCAGCCAATTTTTCAAAAGGTCAGGTTGTGAACTGGAGAAGATCAGGGAGGTCCACCGCATAGCTTTGTTGCCAGGCATCTCTCGTCTGGATTGTTGCAGGCATTTATTAGTATTCGTCAGCAGACTCAACAAAGCAAACAAGAAATTCAAGCACGAATAATAAAATGAAATGCTGCTATATAACCCTTTGTCATTCAGCAAATATGGGACTTTTTAGCTACATTGTTCCTAAACCTGGGTTACTACTTTAATTTTTCTCCACAGCGCTGACTGAATGAGTATGCATGTGTGTTAAATGCAGAGCTCCCTTAACAACTGCAGGACTGCCATTTAATCTGTTGGTAGATGGACCATTTCCTGTGGGAACTCTAGCTATGATTTCCAGATCCACCAAATAAATCTCAGATTAAGATTCCAAATGAAACCTGCCTTTGGCAGATAAAAAATGTCAAGATGGATATAAACAGTAAAATTATAAATTATCTAGGTGTTGCACGATGACTTGATGTGCGTTTTTTGTTTACACTTTCCCTGATATCACAACTATACAAGGCATTCATCAAATGTCACAGTTTCATAATACTGGAGGCATCATTAAAACTGTTTGGCTAAGGACCTTGAAGTGTTTAAGCAGTAGCTCAAAAGTATATTTGTGCAAAGTAGAAGAATAAATTTACATATCAGCAGCAGCTCATAAGGGATGGGTAAATATTCTGTTTATCTCTCATTGTAATTCAGGTTAGTTTAAATACAGGGTTTCAGGATATCATTACAGCCTATATGGAGTCATTACATAATTTCCAAACATAGTGTCTGCTGGAGTTTTACTAAGCATGCTGTGTTTATGTTTTCTAAACCAACTAAAAACAAAGTAAACCCTCCCACCCCATTTGTCTTTTGCTATTGTCATATCAGACAATTGTCTTTCACATATAACCCCCTTCCATTATCTAAATCTTAATGATCCAGAACTCCCTTTTATCTAGGCAGGGTCATGTTTCCCAATGCCCATTAATTATAGCGAAAATTCTCTTATCCAAATGTACTCAACCTCCCCTACCACCCACAAACAATCAAAGCCTAGCTGAATTAAGAGTTCTAAAGAAAAATCCCAGGAAACTACAGTAAAGAAAAATATTGCAATTTTAAGTGTCTGATATAAAAGAAAGATCACCCTCTATAAAGTAGCTGTTAAGATACCTTGCCCCTGAACCCTTTACTCCAGTAGTGTTGTTCGAAAGATGCAGGTGAACTCACAAATAAGAGCCAGCAATGCACTCCCTGAAGAACATTTTAATAATTATTTTAAATATTTTTGCTCTGAACTTAAGCCTCATTCTAGCTGTTATAAAAATAGAAGTAATTAAGGTTTCTAAAGAAGAAAATAAACAAATTCCTCTTGCATTTGTGCAAGGTCTTCTAAAGCTCCTTCTGAAGCACTACTTAAAAATTACTGTGGTAGTAAGTGCTGTTCTCTCTGAAGTACATTTCAAGACATTCTGAAGTTAGCTGCACTCATACTTTACACACTTAAGATTCAAAGTGCAATACTTCAAGGTGTACATTCTCCCCATCCTTAGTGCTTGCAGCCCTCAGTGAAGATAAGGCCTTACATGTTTTGATCGTACCACAAAGGGTCCAACAAAATCACATTCGCAACACTGCTGTGAGTCAGGCAAATACTGGATATCTAGTTTTGCTTCTGATGAGGAGTCTTTCTGCATGCAGTCTGGCTAAAAATGTGCTGTATTCTACCACTCAAAATGTACAAGGAAAGAAATGGAATGGAAAAAGAATAGATGAGGATTTATATGCATGAAGGGATCATTATATTTACAGTAAAGACCAAGCAGTATTGGATGATTTTTCCAGTTATCATTAGCTCATTCTTATCTTCTAAGTCACATCACACTATTCCTTCTTCTTCCCAGGAAGAGATTTTCTTCATCTTCCATGCTTAGTGTTGCTCAGCAGTTACTAGGCACTTTTTCTAGGTTTTACTCATGAAAGTTCATCCTCTCAGCCTCTTTTCAGCCTTTTACATCACTCAGAGAAACCTGCAACTACACTTGGCGCTTTGAAAGGGGATCTGACAGCACACAGTGAGTTTGATGCTGAAAGCACAGCACCCATTGAAGACACTGATCAGCTGAGCCACATGGGTGTAGAGGACACTGCCTCTCTGCATATCACGTATGTATTTCTGCACACAAACCACCCTTGCAATATTCAGGCCTTCTTTCTTTCCCAAGTAAACAGCACTTTGTTGCTAAAAGATGGTAGGAGAGGGAGAACAGGCTCACAGTTATCTCCTGTTGAGGCATGTAAAAGAAGAGACTTCACTATGACAAGTATGCTTAATTTTGCCTCTGCTACAGACTTTAAAGAGGGGCTCTAGGTTTACTTCAGAGCATTTACAGCTGTGGTGGGTATATTCTGGAGAAATGGGCAGAAGCACCTTTACCATTAGCTGCTTTTTTTACCCAACTAGAGCATTAGATGAAAAACCTTTACAATGCCATATTACTCTCAAGGCTTTCTTTACTCATTCATCTTTGTAGATGTCAAACTCACACAATACAAATTCTAGACAAAAAAGTCCTTGTAATTAATATTGCAAAAACAAATCCACAAAAAAGTACATTAAAATAAGTTAGTCAAAGTTACACAAAAAGACGATTTATTTTACTTAATCTTTGCATATGACTACATTTCCTCATTCCTACATTTACATTCCTTTTACCATGAATGTAAAAAACCCCAAAAACCCACAGCTCACCACCAGATAAAACACTCCCATCACAAATTTCCCTGCACAAGCTGATTTTGCAGTTCTGTTCCAATCTACATTATCACATCTCTTTAAAGCTAGTCTCCTCTGAACTAGTTTCCAGACATGCAATTTTGAAGTATATTTACAAGCTGCAAGCATTCTTCTGAAGTTACATGCAAAGTGCCTATATGGATCATAACTAAAGTTGCCATCAATTCTGAGAAGTGATATAGGTTCATTGACTTACATTTCAATATACGCTTCAAGTAATGGCTTAGCAATATATATATATTTATTTATATGCTTGAAAAACCTAATAACCACCTTCTAAGAAAGCAAACAACTTCGCCATAAAAAAAAATCAATCTATTTACTTGTCTTAGGAATTTACAAATAAAAATTATACAATGATTTGAATTGTGGAGTCAGAAAAACTCTAAATTTGTTGTCAAAACAGACCAAACAGTACTTAAAATTCTAAGACTTCTCCTAATTTCTGCCCTGTCCTTAAAGCATGGATGCTCATAAATATGACATAAACAAAAACATGATAATAGTTAAAGACTGTATAATACAGAAGTATAGCTGCACTTAATAAAACACAGTACATGAGTCAAATAAGACACAAGTTTAACTCTAGCATTCGCACACTCACCACTTTCCTATCCTGGCAAGCTTCCGGAAAACTGCCATATCAAGTCCTAAGTGTATATGTAAGGAGAGAATCCACCCAGTTTCAGGTTCCCTCTTGTGTTTTCACAGTATTAATGTTTTCATAGTTCCCATCATGCATGGAAACCCTACTGAAGTAACAATACCCCAATGCAAAGTGCTTCCCCACATCCACCATCACTGCAATGCAAAGATATGCACCTATTTGCCAATACAAGTTTATTTTCATAATTGAATACTATTCTAGGCTTTTTATCTTGGATCCTGAATATCTTTCATTTCTAAGTGGCAAAGTCCTCACTGGTCTGCTGCCAATGTTCCTGGTACATTCTCTCAGGTATCCTTAGAGGGAAATGAAAAAAGGCATTAACCTTCTATCAAAAACAAGAGAAAGAGTACATTTAAACTAGATACAAACACAAAATAACAAGTCTTGCACACCAACTGTTCTTAATTCTTCCTAATAGAACAGAACAGTGACAAAGTCTTCAATCCACACAGGGATACTATACTCCAAACAACTTGGGAAGTTAAAAAGAAAATCTCATCTATCAAACACTTCAGATACACTCCTCTTAAACACTACCTTCCTTTCAAGTATTTTATTTTATAACATTGATTAAAAGGTTACACATTATCCCACATAACCGCCATAAACCTACCACTTCTCTGTCTCTGTTTTTTCTATTTTTTAAAATTCTCATTGCTTGACTGAATTTTCATCTAGTCAGATAAGTTTAATCTCATATTTGCTTTGCTATCCTTATTTGTTGACAAATAATGTAATTTCCAATATTTCAGTATGCTATTAAAAAAAACTTGAATAAATCATTATAGGGTTATTCTAAACCCAACTTTTAAACTTCCAAATTACAAGAAAGGAAAATCTAAATACAGTACAGTACCACCTGCACAAAGGAAAGATACAAAGATGACAGAGGAAGCAGGACACAAAATAGTACACTCCCAAACACACACATTTACACTGAAAATGCAAAGTTGCTGTGCTTAAGTAATACAACGAGAAAATGCACCACAATATCTACCAAGAGGACATATTGAACATCGTGTTTCTGAAATTGACCTACTATCTTTATGATAAGTGAATGCAATTTAGCTATGTAATGCAATACCCAGATAAAATTCTAAGGAAAAAAAAAATTCTCATCCACACCAGTATGATGACAGCTTTACCCAAATTCCCTTTTTCTAACTTTCCTAGGAGCAAAAGCACAAAGAATAACATTACATCACTTGTTAATGATTATGCTAAAGAAAAGTGTAGAAATTTTACTTTTGTTTATATATCAACTTCTATTGGATAGATGAATCCTTAAGTGTTAGCTTGGAAGAAGCAGCTGTCTAAACAGCACAAAATATTGGCTTAATGCATCAGAAAAATAAAATACACACGAAACTCAGTAACTACTCAGTTTTAAAAATGTCTCTGAGCAGTAGCAGAACATAATTTCTTGCAACTAGATAGAAAATATTTCACAGAGAATCAGTTTCATTTGCCTACTTCGAGAAACTTAACCTTTTGAACCATTCTTAGGGTATGCTGACCCCTAAAGGTCTAAAAATACTAAACCTGATTAAGCCATTACACATTTAAATTGTCAGAATACAATTCTCCACTAACTTACACCGCCAATGACTATTTTTGTTTACAGAGTGAATGATTCAAAAACTTTTGAACTTCAGTCAGTAACAGCTCAAAATTCCATAAATTAAAAGGGGTTTACAAGTAGTTTATTTTACAGAATAATATAGGCAGAAATTCCTCTACATATGAAAGAAAAGCATCATCTAAAAAATGAAGCATTTCTTCTTTCTTCTAAACAGACTCTCCATGAGAAACTTGACATTTATTATCTTTTGAAAGATAATATATAGTATAAAATTCAAAAAAAGGAAATGTACAAGAAGCTATGAGGCTCCAGTATAGTGGGAAATTTTGATGTTGACACATCTATTCCATTTTGGATCTTTTAACCTACACATAGTCACTTACTTGCAAAAAATCCACCCTAAAGTGAGGGTCTGTTTTTTATGTCTTTCCCTTTCTTCCTTCTACATGTCACAATCTAGTCACAAGCTACTTCTGAAAATTCTCTTCTACAAAGTCAATCAGTCAGTCATGTAATGTACTCCCAAATTCAGTGGTTTTTTGGTTTTTTTTTCTTCCCTTAGGTTTCTGTCATGAAACATAGAAGAATGTATCTGAGAACAATTGTGTCTGGTCAACCAATTAAAAATACAAAAAGATACTTGCATCCTGATGAAGATGAGAACTCCATCAACTGGGGAAGCTCCAAGTTAACCAAGGTCACCTTTACCTCCAAGCCTTACCTTATTGTCTAAATTCAGTTAAGCTACTAATGAGAAACTCATTAATATTAGTAGACAGTTTAATCATACACAAGCCAGGTGTAAATAGCCAGGAAAATTACTTTAAGACAGATTTTCAGATTTATTGCTAACAATTAAAAAAAAAAAAGGTTGGAAAGTAAAGTGCAATGTACAGACTAAGAATTTAAACAAGTCTTCTGAAAGTTATACAAAAACATGTTCAATAATCCAGAAAATGAAGGAGAGGCTTTATATTCATGTAGCTGCTCTCCTGTTACTCCAAGTACTTTTAAGGGGCAGTATGTGGTAGTGGGTTTTTTTTTTCTTTTCTTCCAAAGTCAGTCATATATCAACAAGAACAAACACACTCCAGTCACTGCCTAGCACTGGTATAACACCTAAGGTTCCTTATTAATATCTTTAAAGTCCCTACCTTTTGACCAGTTCTCCATTTGTTCTTCTGAACTTGTTTGATCTGGCACTGAGTCCAGTTCTTGCTTGAAGGTTTCAGAGCTAAAATAAAACAAACTCTAGATAAATAAACTGGAAACAATATAATACACCTATACTTTGCCTTCATTTGACAGAAAATTCACAAACCAAATGGTTTTAAATACTTATAGCTGCACAATGAAGTCTGCATACTTTAACAGTTAGTGAAAAATTCTATTTCTCAGCAAAATATTTTTTCTTCACTCATCTAATTTTTATAATTGGTTCAGTGCTCTGTTGCATATGATGTCTTTGTTGAAATGTTTATTACGGTTTTTTTTCTTCTATAGTCTGGTCTTGGAAGTACACATTACCGAGCACAGCCTGAATCACACCAAGCAGTCCTGCTACAGACAGCAAGACTGCTCACTTTGGCAGTTATTACAGATAGCAGCATGTGTTTCACTTCATAGCATTCATTCTCTTGCTTTAATTTCCTAGATAAAATACAGCTAAAGTGGTTCATGACCACTCCAACTCTGAATTTGCAGGTCTTTCTGAACAGCTAAATAATGCATCCTAATATCAGCATGCATATTGCTTCAGACTATAGTTAATTCCACAGTTGCAATATTTCATATAATCAAAGATCTTCAAGAAGCAACCCTCAATAAGACCTACAGTAAAATGTTACGCCTACCAGGCATCATTTTGGGTGTTAAAATATACACTCTCTTATGTGTTAAAAATTCAATTAAACTCTGTATCACAAGGAAATCCAAATAAGTTTGTAAGTTTGGTAAAATAGTAAGCTTACCACAAATTGTATTATGTACTCAAGCACCTTTTTAAAAATACTGTGCATAGCACAATTTTTATCCTTAACTACACAGTTGTGCTTATTTTGTATGTTTTCCCTGCTACATTTCTTTTACATTTATTAAAAAGATACATGTGCCTTGAAGATACAGTGGCTAGATTATGAAAACACTCAGACGTTGTCACTGTGCTGAAAAATGTAAGAGATTAAATAAAAAAATTAAGTACATATTTCACAATTCAAGCAAATTATACCGAGACACATATCCTAAATAATAAAGCAGCAGGAAAAATTATTTTGCCATACAACATCAAAAAAGCAGATGATTTCATTTTTACATTTAAAATTACAAAAAAAATTAATTGTACAAACACTTAAGAATCAATGCTAACATGTACACCAAACATTCAAGAAATACATATTTAGCTTATATTTGTTGTTGACTATAAATCTGCACGATAAAAAATGCATAGGATTTGATGTGCTTAGGTCTTCACAAAAAATAAAAAGTTCACCTCATGTCGCAGAACACTGAGTCCCTTAAAAGAATCCCTCAAATGAAGCTGTACGCTTCTTCTTCAATTCTGTGTAACTATGTTGATTTGAAGTTGGCAATCTTTTCCTAAGTTCCTCATTTACTTTTGGATTAGCTGAAAATACAGAGGGTTATTAATATCGAGAAATAGGTTTCTGTCAATGAAGCCATTTCCCTACATATTGCACAAAAAGGTTCATAATAATTGCAGTATTTTAATAAGATATTCATATAGCAAGACATGAAGAAAATATGGTATTTAATAACCTCTGGAGTATTTTAAAACATGTCTTAGGGCCTTAATGTGTCTAGTAATATACTATTTAAAACCATAATTTTATCCCTCCACAATATACAGTCATTCTTCCTCGCCATTTACCCAGCTAATGAATGCCAGCAATTAGTAAAATGTAATCCCATTGCACAATCATTTTAATGCTTTTAGCACTCAGAAAAGTAAACACCAAATTAATACTGCTCAAGCCATATCAGATCCTAGCTGGAAGCAAGCAATTATAGTTCAGCTCCTCAGGTGTAATTAAATGATTGGAATGATTTAGTTCCATAAATGCAAGTTAATTCATAAGCAAGCAACAAATATACTGGGAGTAATTACAAGAAACATTGACAGTCTAAGCAGGGCATGTGCCTTTCTGTACCTGATATAGGAAAATGCTGCCCTCTCCCGGAAATAATAGACTATGGCACAGGAAAAATATTTAACTGAAGTCAAGAGGCTCATTTTACAGACTTTGTCTTCATAGCTGAAAAAGGTTCTGTTAACTACTAGGAATTTTTTTTGGTTTAAACACAGAGAAAATTTAAAAAAAAGTTGATATCAGATTAAGGTCACCTATTGATCAAAGTAAAACCGAAAGATTTTTGGGGCTCCCTAGAGTGTGCCAATTAATTTCCCCATAATTAAAAAAAAAAAAAGTAAGGATACAGAGCAACAAAATACTCCAGATACTAAGTATTTATCCTGCTCGCTCCGAACACAAGCGCTGTGATAGGTAGCTGATTTGTGCACAACACTTACTTGCCCTTCAAGATGTACCTTTACAGAAGGTACCTTGAACATAAGGTATTTTTAGAACCAAAACTTATTGAACCATCATCATTCAGTGAGTGTTATAAGTCGCCATTTCAAAAATGATCAGAAGTGGCCATTAAGGTTTTCACGCAAGGAATAATCAGAAAAATTGAATACAATTATTCTAAATCCTTACTTTCATATGAAGACAATCTACTAATAATCTGTGTAATAATGTGAAGAAGTTAAAGCTGGAGAATAAAATAAAGTGTACTGGCAGACTGAGACAAAACTGAAAATACAAAATGAAACAATAACCCAAACGCTAGAGGAAATTTTAAATCTAATTTCCTTATTCACTATTTATTTATCCAACTTGTGCTAGTGTAAAACTACTAGGACACCATGAGAGAAAGTGAAAATAAAAAAGAAAATTTCCCTATTGGTTGAATATAAAATGCAACAGTCACATAAAATTAATAGTTAAGTATAATAATGAAAGAACTCTGTTTTGCCATCTACAGAAATAAGAAATGCTTCCAAATGCTGCATATAGCAGCATGGGAGAAAAATTACACACTGTGGTCAGTATGTATCTGTTTTCCACACAGAGAAACTAGGAAAGCTTGATTCAGAAGCACCTGATCAATGTAAAAGCCTTAAAATTGTTCTTTACCAATAGCACTTCGGCACAAAAATATTTATTTGTTCCAGATCCCGGTGTATTCCAAAACAAACCCAAGCTGTACAAAAATACCTTTGGTGTAACTTTACTTAATGTGGAAAAGAAAAAAATTATTTTAAGAAGTCCTATTATTAAAAGTTTAAAATGTACTGCACATTTGCTTTGCCCTTTGATGTCACAGTCCTATTTTTCTATTCAAATCTTGTACACTGTAAGTTAATTGCTTTTGGAAACTACTTATTATTCATGTAAAAATTAATGTGCCAATGTGTTTAAATCCTTTTAAATGACCATTCATGCATCTTTCTTCTTTAAGTACCAATGAAATCTGTCAAAGATGTCAATGCGAGATGGTCTTAGACAAAGTTCTAATATAGATTTTTTCTGCTAACATAAGATTTTCATTTTCGTCAACTTTACTTAAATTCCATTAATTTTTTAAGCTGCTTTTAATAAATTCACAAGTAAAAAATTTTAGGCTCCATAGTCTGTCATTTGTGTTCCAGCTGACTTTATGAATATTAATAACAGTGTTATCCTGATTAAATAGGCTTCATATAAAATCCCTGTGAATCCTATAGCTCAGACATCTCATTTTTCCAACTCTTTATGAATTTGGATTCAGACATTAAACTGGAAAAAACCTTAAAAAACAGATTCAATGGTACACTGGTGTACTCTTAAGCAAAAAATTCGCTGTTCTAATGATTCAAATAATTAAAATTGATAGGACCACATATTGAGATTTCAGGCTTTCTGTACACATGCAACATATTTTAACTCTAATGAAAACATCAACACTTCACAGACAAGGGATTAAGAATCTATTATAAAATAATAATACCTGTCCTAATGCTTACCTTAAACAAATAGATGATACAATCTTAAATCTTCATACATGGACTGCTGATTTGGAGAAGTATTTTTCGAAGAGAAAGAAACTAGTGGATGCTTAATGACATAAGCATACACATGAAACACATGAACATTCTAATTTATCACAGGAGCCCAGCAAAAAACAGCATTAACTATTAAATGGTTCATACTTCAGGAAAACTAACCTTTTTCTTAAGGATATCAAATTGAAACACACAGGAAATACTAATATTACCCTATGAGACTCATGTAGTCCCAGTTTCAAACTGTTAACTTCTTTCCATGCTTATATGTTGAATTATTTATGTCTATGACAGACAAAAATGGAAAATTAAGCTCACTGCACTGCCTTCACTTTTTTATATAGTGCTAACTGGACTGACTGTTTCCTCATCCATTCATGAAAATATTCTGCAAAAACCATTAAAATACTTTGCCTTTCAGTACTTTGCAATATGAATGGATTTTAGGAAGAAAAAACCATCTAAACAAAATAACAGCTTATTCAAAAGGATGGCATATCAATCCTGGTTCTAATTATTTATCAACATAAACACTTCATAGGAATTAAATAAAAACAAGAGATATATAAAAGTAACATATACCTGCAAGATAGAACACATGCAGTTTTTCACTTGTGCAGTTCCAAATGGCTTTTATTACAGCTGTAGCAGTATTTCCACTCTCTGAGGCAAACCCCCCAACCTCACGAGTGTCTGCAGAATAACTGCTATAAAAAGGAGCATCCCAACCTAACTCCAAATCCACAAGAGCACCACAGCAACACTAATGCCAATGCTTTCTCTCCCTGGGCAGGACTGAGAAGTCTGTCTTCTAAGCTAGAGTTCAGTTACTGAGTTCCTCCTCAGGAGCAGAAAGACTGCTGGGACCACTCTATATGGAGACCAGTGACTGCAAACCCCCATTCCTTGGTCTTGCCTTGAAAGAATTCAAAGTCAACCACTGAATCATGGCCTCAGCTGCTCTGACAGGATGCAAATGTTTGCTGCTCTCGACCGAACTGACCTGTTCTTCACAAAAAGTCTCCAGTCCTGGAAGAGTTTTTCCACACAGAGGGCTATCCCACTTGCCCTACCTCTGGTGGAACAAGAGACCAGTTCCCACTGCTCCTTGGAACAGCATGAAGCCAGATTTTGTCCTCCCTAAAGATGCGGTTAACAGTTGCCATTGATAGTGCAGGGATGAAGTACCATATAGTTTATGAAGAGGGAAACAGAGAATGAATTTTAG
The DNA here is from genome assembly GCA_013397155.1 of Irena cyanogastra. Taxonomy (NCBI): domain Eukaryota; kingdom Metazoa; phylum Chordata; class Aves; order Passeriformes; family Irenidae; genus Irena; species Irena cyanogastra. Next base: position 28,551 of record VWZV01010807.1, read on the forward strand.
CATCATTCCTGTAAGATTAATTAGATTGGCAGGATCTTCTAAAATATCCTGAAACGTTTTGCCTCGGGGCATACTAAACTAAAAAACTTAAGTTAGGAGGGTACGCTACATAAAAACCAGTTACCTTCCCAAAGCATTTCCCCAGGGAACTAACAGACAGTTTTCTTAGCTCAGGTGGATGTCAAGTTTTGATTCAATGATACGCTCCTCCAAAAAGAGTCACATTTCTTCCCTATCTTAAGAAACTTTATGGTGTATCAGAAATCTAAGGCAATGCAAAGTAAGTTGAAACTAGTTTTGGACAGTTTTAAAAGCACTAGTCAAAGGATAACAGAGATAGCCAATTCAAGTATTTTTTAAAAGTGGAATAATACTGTTAGATACTTAAAAGTTGTGAAATGAAACATAATTTGATTACAGAGATACTTATTGTATTGCATTCTATTACTTTTATATACTTTTAAATACAAGTAGTTCATGCAAAATATTTTGTTTCTTTTAAAAAGAATATAAAATATAGACAAGTAGATTAACCTTAGAAGTGGATGAATGCAGCATAAGTATTATTTCAAATTTATAATCTCTCACATTGCTAAAAAGACTTCAAGATTTTGGTTAATAAAAGTAACTTCATTATCTGAAGCTTGATAAAAACATTTTCCCAGAGGGCAGAGTGAAGCAGTTATCCCTGAATTTTCTTCCCTGCTGATTCTCAACCCAGAAGGAGTAAGACATATGCAGTTGGTTTCAACTAACCTGTATAAATATAAAAAGACATGAAGAAACCGGGCTCAGATAATTTTCCTCTGATGCTGCAGCTGTTTCTTCATATTCTCAGTATAAAATTTGCATCTGGTGCTTTTAATGATGCCATACTGTAAGACAAAGAGCACTTACTGTCTTTGTCATGCTTTTGACAAAGGCATGAGAGGAGGAACAAAAATGCATAAAACCAACTAGCTTATAATAGGTTTCATCTATTCCTAAACTAAACTTAGTTGGATAAAGGACAAGTACTTTCCTCTTTATTTTTTCTCCCTAACTTGAACCAAGTGTCTTCAAGGCTCAATTCTCTCTCTCTGCATCAGGAAATGTTTATGTGCATATTAGCTCGCCAACAGCACCCTATCTCTTCTGCCCTCTGATATATTCTCATTTTCAGATTAACAATCTCCATGTGTACTTTATTTACTAAACAATTTCAGCCTGCTCTGTTGTCTTCTTCCCCAGTTTTTAGCTGTCCTTTGTCCTCCAATTCTTTTCTTTTTCCTTAGTTTTGTCTTCTCTTTGACAGTACATGCCTTTTCCTTTCCCCCTGCCCACCACCTCTTTGAAATGCAAAGAAAACTGTAGAGAATCTTGTCAAAGATTGTTTCCCTTTTTTCACAGCTTTTCTCATCTTGCTGTGCATTCTGTGAAGCAGCTTTCTTCTGTGACACTCTAACTAACATTATTTTCATTCTAATAATGAAACTATGACATGCTTCGATCAGGTGTGAACAGCCATACCATGTAGCCATCCATCAGTTTTGTTGTAAACTCTTCACTGGCCTAAAAACTCAGTATCATGTATCACATTATATATTGTTATAGACAGCCAGATCTCCATTTCTAAACATTTTACAACCAGACTGTAATTTCCGTAGCCTTTACAGATAGGAATAAATATGTGCATTTTAAACTAGCTGCTGTCTTATCTGGAGCCAAAATAGTATTTTAGTAGAATCAGCACTACATGGTGGTACGGGCTACCTGTGTATCACACTCTGTTGACAGGATCATAGTCAGCAGACAGAGGGAAGTTACTAAACCTCCCTATCTGGCTCATCTGAAGGGCTTCATCTGGTTTGACCTGTTCATGGATATCCTGAACTAAGTCCAGCAGGTGATTCAAGATGATTAGGGATCTGCAGGACATGAGTTACTAGGAGTATGCAAGAGCTTGGTTAGTTGGTTTTAAGGAGAAAAGGCTAAACAGGGATTTTGTTGGGTTTTAGCTGCCTTGTGAGCAAATATAGAGAAAACAGAGACAGATCCTTCTAAGAGAGACAAACTGTAACACAGAAAACTCAGAGTTATGGGTAAGTGAAAATTTTTCAGTGAGGAAGATCACTGGAACTAGTTGCTTAGAAAGGTTACAGGATCTCGACAGCTGGATATGGGCAAAACTCATCTGGATATATCAACCCAATCTAAATTTGGAGACTGCCCCATTCTGAACTGGATGATATGCAATTCCTGGCTACCTATTTTGTTATTCTAAAGATTGCAACAAAACAAATCCACCAGAGCCTCCTGCAACAGAAAAAAACCTAGGTTGCTTTCTGCTTTACAGGGTAAGTCAGTAGAGCCCCTGACTAACCAACAAGCAAACAGCAGTGAGACACAACCAAAGACCACCCATGTGGCAAACAGGCTAAATGCCAACAGGGAGGAAACAGTGCGACAGCAGCATTTGCACAGCATTTTGAGCCCTACTGGTCTTGAGCACCCAATTTTCTTCAGTTTACTACATGACTGGATGATTTGGCATTAGGCTAAATGTCAAATACTGGTTTGCACATCATCCGTCAGTAAACCAAAAATGGACCACCAATACAGTTATTTTACCTCTCTTTCTGAAAGTTCTGGCCTCAAGCCCCACACAATCCATCCTTCTCCCAAACTTGTAAAAATGTCACTGTGACTAAAGAGCTCCAAACCTAACTATGGAAATGATGGAAGAAACATGAGTCTACAGTGCTTATGTTTGCAAAATTCATTGTATAGTATATTCAGTATATTGAAATTCCCAAATCCCCAAATCATAATTTCTTTTATCACAGAACTAAGTTGCTAGCCCAGATTTTACCATAAAAGCAAAAATAAAATCACAAAACATTATATGCACATGAAAATGTGAAGTAGTAACTCAGTGCCAAATTAAAAAACCACTAGTACAAGTAACAGCATTAAGCAGAAATTATATCTTCTACCAAAAACATTCCAATTGTTTGGCTGCCTTCACAGAAAGAAGTAAGACTGAACAGGGACTCAATGAAGAAAAGGAGGCAAAAAACCACACTGAAGCAGAAAACCTGATTCATCCAGCCAACTCACATTTCTCAAGGTACCTTCAAATAGCGCCATTTTTCCTGACAGTAAAAATAAAAAGCATAAAGGCTACAAACAGTGTGGATATTGGAGCCTGACCAAAAACTATCATGAACACTGAACATGCAGAGGCCTGTCAGAAATGTGCCAACCTTTCAAGATTCAGTCCTGTACATGGGGACTGAGAGGGGCCTGTTGGTTTCCTGCAGGGAAATACAGCAGCACCAGTTATGCATCTGTCAGGCTGTTTTTAACAGCACGAAAACACAAACGCGCCTCCACCGCTGCCATAAAGCAACATATCCAGTGCACTGGTTCTACCCAAATTATGCAACTACTCCAATTCTATAGTGCACGCTTCAGCTGCTGAAAGGAATCACATCACCTGAAATTTCACAAGCTAAAAAGCTCAGAGAAATAAAATAACACTGATTCCACATTAGCCCTTTTTGATTTTACAAGCAAATTAACTATTCTTTCCTTAGATAACTACCTGAAAAGAAAGCTATCCTTCAACTACAAGTGTAATTGCTCCCTTAACCATGCTTGCTCAGCAGTAAAAGCATAGGAACATAGAGTGTTGCTCAGGTGTGAACACATACATTTTGACTCAATAGCCATACAGTTCTGCCCGAACTTCTTTTTTTTTTTTTTTGGTTGGTGGTTTTTTTTTTTTTTTTAGATTTAGCAACTAGATCCAGTATATAGGGTCTTCATTGACTAGAAGTAGTAACTTCACCCTTGTAAGCAAGAAGGAGAAGTTACAGAGAAATGGCACACTTCAGGATGTCTCCAAAGAAGAGCAGTGAAGCTGGGTCTAGAGCACAAGTCTTACAAGGAACTGCTGGGGCAGCTGTGATGCTCAGACAGGAGAAAAGGAGCCTGAGAGAAGACCTTACTTCTCTCTCCAGCTGCCTGAAAGGAGGCTGCAGTGAGGCAGGGGCCTGTCTCTTCTTCCAAGTAACAAGCAATAAGTCAAGAGGAAAGGGTCTCAGGTTACATGAGAGCAGTAGATTGGATATCAGGGAAAATTTCCTCACAGAAACGTTTGGCAAGATTTGGAACAGGATGCTCAGAGAAGTGGTGGAGTCACCATCCCTAGATTAATTTAAAAGATGTGTAGATGTGGTACTGGGGAATATGGTCTAGTGGTGGTCTTGGCAGTTCTGCATTAATGGTTGGACTTGATGATCTTAAATGTCTTTTCCAACCTAAATTATCCTACAATTTTATGTTTGCTACACTCCAACAACAACATTTCTGAGCATTTTCAGCCCTTATGCATTGACTGTGCTTTACAACACGCTTAACATGCATGATATACAGCATGCCTTATGTGCAGTTGCTTATTTAGGTATGATTACTAGGTTAGTGATTTTGGAAAATTAATCCAGATGCGTCCTTGAAATTTATTGCAATACCAAAGAAATCTGAAAAACAGTGCAATTCAAAATAACAAGCTACACATTCAGAAATTATCTTAACTCCCAGAGAAGAATAAGATATTCTGAGGTAGGCCAAAACTCAGTGAGAACCAGAGATGCCCCAGTAATCTGTTGAGAATGTCCAGAATCTAAATGTAAGCTAAAGACTGAAAACTTCAGCACCATAGCAATTGCTCCACTGTTTCCTGATGTCGCACCAACAGCGAAAGGCGCAAGATTAAAAGGAGTCACCATAGACTGTGAATCAGTGTCAGGCAGTTGAAAATCACAGAAAAACAAGCAAACAACAGCAAAAAGAAAAAAAAAAAGAAGGAAAGAAGAGGCATTACCTGAAGTTAGATCATCAGTCATAAAGCACGTATTTCTGACAGTGGATCAATTTCCCTGCCAAACTTTAAGAAAGCAATGCAAAACATAATCGCATATGAGGCTACCAATCATACTGCGGCATTTTTTTTTATGTCAGGGAAAACAACATATTTATCCTTTAACTTTTGTTCAGAAAATATCCAAAATCTTTTCTCAGCTGAAACATACAAAAAATAAGTCAACTTCAACCAGCAGGCAGGAAATAACTGCTGTGAAAAAAAAATCTGTCTAAAATGTTAAAAGTTACAAACAATGGAAAATTTAGTTACAAATGGTCTTCCCAAAGGAAGGTGCAGAACAATTTTAAACACAAGCAGATATGTACACACATAATGAAAACTGTCATTTCTGCTTCTTTTCAGCCAATGAAATAGTCCAGCTTTTTTTTTTTTTATTTAGTATTTGAATACATGGATCATTCTCATTCTTCCATCTTTTGATTATTTATAATGATATGCAACACAGAGAATGAAGAAGCTGGACAAATACGTTTTTAAAAAAACTCAAATTTGTTCACTGGGTTTTGAAGAAAGTTAATTTTAAACCTTTAGTAAGCACATTATTCAGCCAAGACCATGAAAGTAATTTACAGTGGAGAAGGCCTAAAGAATTCCTCTGAGAATATAAACTACAAAGAGTTTCATATAAGTTGTGGGTTACACAACTGACAGAAAAACTTCTTAGGGGTTCTGAGTCTTAACATCAGATTCTTTCCACACAGACAAATGGAGGAAAAAAATCCTAAAAAAATTCAAGACCTAGGATTATCTAGCAGTTTTCAGCAATATTATTCCCTTTGTTGTTTTACTGGGTTTTTTTGTAAAAGTTAACAGACGGATGTTTTAGTCTTTCTTGCAAGTTCATCCTATATTCCAATACCTTGCATTAATTATTCCTTGATTCATCAAGATACATTCATGTTTTCATTGCCAAAACTCTAGAGCTGAGACAGCAGCTGAACATTGGCCCCAGATCAGTTATTCCTGGGTGGAGCAAAGGAGTTCTAAATCCACTTACTAGATGAAGGAAGAAAACCCCTTCCTTAGTACTTCTGAAACCCAGGCTCATTTTGATGGCTGCCTTCTCTTGCACATAATTGTGCTGGATATTTTGAGGCTTGTTTGTCAGATGTTGTAGTTATTATGTATTTCACTCCTTGGCATCACTAAAAGATTAAAAAAAATCAAGATTTTATAGCTATAGAAGTGTAGATAAAATACAAGATTTAAAAAAGGGAAAATCTGGCCAACATTTCAAACAGAATAATTCTGAAGACATTCCTGGACATTGTGAAGTTGCAAGACCTGCAGGCTGTACAGTTTTGTTTCCCCTTTCATGCTGAAGGAGCATCTGAAAAAGTTAGGAATGCGCATTATTAGGGTATCTGTGCCTAATCACAACATTAAGAAAACTGCTAAATAACTTCCTATTTCACAGTCCAAGTGGGAAGAAAGAAGAAAGTCTCTGAAATATTTCCTAAAATTCATTATAAATGAAAGCAACTTTTTTTAGTGTTGTGCTTTCGTAATCCTTACTATCAAGGGCAAATCTTAACATGTTCAGACTTAAATGTAAATAAAAAAAAGGCATAATTTTTCTGGTATGACTTATGACCCTTTGACACTGGTGGTCTTCAACATTTGTCTTTTAATTTCTTCCAGACTTTAAAGCCATGATGTCTAATCAGTTATTTCTGTTCATATTTCTGCTTATCCAAAGAAAGTATTCTACTGTATTCAGTTCTTCAGCTGGACTGTGCATCTGCTGAGCAGTCTGGTTTGGGAAAGGAGGTGTTGTGGAAAGGTTGCTGGTTTTGCCTTAACTTGCTGTCTGCCTGAAAAGAGTTAAGTGAATTCGATTTAATTTACTCACCACACTGAGCTTTACTGAGGTGTAAGATTATTTTTGTTTTTTATCAAAGATAAAAAAAAAGTTGCAACATATATATTTGGCATTAGTGATGTCTTAAGCCACCATTGTTTTGTTCAAGAACAATCATGCCTTAAAAGATAGTTTATATGTAAACTAAACCTAAGCAAAAAGTAGTTTAGTATTTATAAGGTTTTCCACAGGGCTTTCAGGACAGATTGAAAAAACACACCTACACTCAGATATCCATTAATACACACCTCCCTAAAAACCTGTTTCTCAAGACACTTGAGAAGTCCAGAGACCCCATAATGAGCAAACTCCTGCTCTGAGCAAACTCCTGCTCTGATCACATTTTTCTTTAATCAGATGAGCTAAAGGTTTTTTCAAAACATTTTGGATAACATCTGATAATTTTATGAACTTCTGGAGTTTAACATTAATCTAAATGAATTTCTATGTCAAGTGGAACAAAATTTTTCTTTTATTTATGGTATAATTCCTGTATTACTAAACAGTGACACCTTCACACATAATTATATTCTACAGGATTACAGTTTAAAAAAATCCATCACTGTTTTTTATTACATGTGGGATTTTTAAGAGCTGAAGATGTAAAGATAATTCTTAATTTCCCCAACCTCTCTAATGACCTGAATGGCTGTGTTATTGGAAAGAAAGTGTCATATGTTACACTAAAGGGGTTCTCAATAAAGTACCTAGCTTGATTTTTTTTTTAGTTGTTGTTAACTTTTAAGGTAAATTTGGATACAACTGGAGGGGAACCTCACTATGAAAACAGCCTATGCTATTTATAGTAAGTTTTCTATCTAGTGCAAGAAGTGAATGTTTGCCAAAAGAATTGTACATCCAGAAGGGTTTTTGAAATATGAAAGATACTTTTAAACTATGAAGAGAATTATAATTTTTGCCTAATATTTAGTAACCTTCAGATACTGTAATTCCACTTCAGATCCTGGAAAAACATTCCGGAGACAAATATTAGTCTACCACTGCATAGTGAAGAGGAGGAACAAAATTACATTTCAAGGGGAAACTGTTTTAATTAGAGTTACCTTGTACACCTGCACAGCAGTCACCTTCAGTACGCTGTGCGAAGTGTTACACCCCACAACTCTGTTTATTATGCTATCATCATATTCTGAGTCCATAAAGCAAGAAGCTCAAGATTGCTCCCAGGCATATTTAGTTCACCCTACATTTATGCTGCTGCAGTGCAGAAAACTAACTTAAACACCCTTAACCGGTTGACTGTAAATCCCACAATAACAGTCTCTGGAAACACCCACTGCACCCTAATCCATAACCTTTATGACAAAGGAATCCTTCATGGATGCTTCATTCTTTTATATTTCAGGATACATGAAGAAACTGGCAGACAGGGACCATTACTGCCCTTTCAAAATTGTATTGAATCAGGAATGGCCTCACTATGATCCTGAAAGATATCCAATTGTATCAAAAAAGGAAGGTGAATCTACTCTCATAGGTAGCTGCACTTCTGTATGTGTTCTTCTGCAGTCTAATCAATTTTCAGCATTTGGAAAGAAAGCCTGATTACATGGAATCAGACCTCAGCGACCCCACCTCCAGCCCAGCAGATGAAAGCTGCTGAGCTACTGCCGGTGCAGAAGCTTACCAAGCACTATACTAGAATTCCACAGCTGTTAAACCATTGCATGCAAAACCATTTACCCAGAATCCTACCTGAGAAATCAAAGATCAGATTCTGACCCTGCAGCACTGGTCCTTCCTTTGCTGAAGCAGAACAAGTTACAAGCTTATAAAAAACTTACAACTTTGGAAGAAAACAAAAGACCGTTTGTAATCCCGGCACTTAGCTAGACGAGCTGCTCAGTGACACCAGTTCCTCGCCCTGTATCTGTAGAGTCACTACTCATTGCCACAACTCTCTGACATAATCTTAACTCGAGTAACAGTGCAAACTCCTGACCTCAGTGACACTGGTACTTTCACAGAAGCTCAAGAAAGCTGGACTCTGTAAAAAGCAACAAGTACAGAACTCCTTGATGCCAAATAAAGGCAGCTTATGAAGACATGTTTTGGAAGCCACCACTTGTGAAAAAGGTCCAGCTTGATGAAATACCTGTCAGGTCTAGTAACACTTTTTTGTGAAGCAGATGCCATGTAAAGGACTGTTTTTTATTGTCCTAGGACCCAAAAGTTCCAATACACTACATATGAAAAAACTCATCACTGAACACTACAGCTTACTTATTAAATGTGTGTGGTAAGATGAATGGCAGCCATTTCAGTTGACTACCTACATGTTTCAAATTCTGACCTGAAATTCAGTTACTGAGAGGATGTCTTCTTCTTTAGTTCAAACTGACCCAGATGCTCAGCTGAGGTACCCAACACAGAGTCACTTCTGTGAGAACCTAGAATCCATTCTATTGTCCTATCAAGTCAGAAAAAATAGTTGAATTTCCTTCTCTTGAAGACATACCAGAGATTTGATTCTGGGTAAAATAAGCCTTCCTGATAGGAAGCAATTTTTTACAGAAATGTACTCTTAAATCATGGGCTCCACCATCTACATGGCTTTTTGATCCACCAACTACATCTCCAGCACATGCAAGACTGTTCGAATAGGGCCAATCTACTTTCACAGTGTTACTGTGACAACAGACCCATTCTCACTCACAGACCTCAAGTAAGTTTTGCATTAATCTCAACTTAGTAAAGGTATGTTAATATATGGGAGGATGCTGAGAGCATTGATACCTATTCGCTCCTTTGAAAAACCAAAACTACTCTAAGCTCTAATGTTATAATGCAAGTAAAGAATGTGTAGTAGGAAAGATGGTGCTTATCAGTTTCATTTTATTCACTCTGTATTTTCTGCAGTATCAATGTGTTTTACAAGGGAAGGGGTTTCCTTTTACTGACCTTGGCATTCATCAGGACCATAGTGTGATTTATATTGAGAATTCCAGGCCTTTACCTGCTCTTATAAATAAATGTAAAATACATAAAACAATTATCCTAGTGTAAAATTGAATTTTATCTCTTTGTAATCAGCTTTTGTCTATGATACACATTTCTATGTTTGAATACAATTCAAAATTAATAATAGGCATAATATATTTTCTCATTTTTCATTATCTTGATATTTTAACAATCTTTTTTTTATATACTCAGGCTTTAATTTTATCTAGGGCTTCCACCCCACAGTTCCTTTTTAGACATGTATAATGTGTCTTTCAGAATATCCATTCAAGGAATAAGCCTGCTAAAAGAACACAGTGGCCATTTAACAGACCAAGAAAAAGTATTAAAAAGAGCAGGGCTTTATAACAAAGAAAAACACCAGATTAAGAGAGAAAATTTAGCACTGCATGTAAATGACAGGAAAAAAACACATATTAGAAGAAATCACAAGTTACAGTGAAGAATTAGAAGTAAAAAGTAAAGTTCTTAAATTGGTGATTCTGGAAAATTGTTAACAGACAGCTTAGATTTATTTTTTAATAGCTAAAAGAGACAACCAAGGAAGCATTCTTCCTATTAAAGGGCAGTCAAAACTTTATATTGAATGCCATAGCATCAGCAATTTAATATAGAGATGAGTCTTACCTGGACATGAAGCTTTCAGTACTTTAAAAGTAATTTTTTGGCCTTAAATGTAATTTATCCAAATGCACCGAACTAATAGTTTACTTTCTTTCCTTAATTAATTAACTTCAACTAACCATCCTCAATTTTTACTACCTCAGACATACATATGTTGACTTTGAAGAAAGTATGTCTCCAGTTAAGTTCTCACCACCATGCAAGGCTTAAGTAGACTACATAAGCAAGTGCTACAGTTTACAGAGAAGACTTCATTTAAAGCAAAAAGCTCAGAATTAGAGATAGCAAGACAGAAAGTGAAAAAAATAAAAGACACAGGCATACACAATACAGCATGAGAGAATATCATAGAAAGATTGTAATGAATAAATACAAAGAATGTCATGACTACATGGGCTGACAGCAGAAGTGTCACTTTCCATACAGGGCAAGAAGTGCACAGACACTGCACAAAGCCAGACTGGCCATACCACAGCTGTCAGAGAAGCAGCAGTGGGATTCCTTCACGTCTGCAGCAAATGAAGCTGCTCACTGGGCCTTTGTGCCTAGGAGAGGAATGTGATAACCACGGTGGTCTAGACTGCTACAAGTAAAAACAATGTGCCCCAAAATGAGTGGTCCTTGGTCTGAAGTGGCTGTGGTCAGGATGAGGCATGTTTAGGAAGCAGTCCCTCAAATACCTTGTGATAAACACATGTAGAGAAAATAACACGAAAGAACAGTGTAGTTAACTGAACAAAAGGTTAAAGAAAATAAACAGTATTTTTGCAGCTTAGCATTTATTTGTGAACTGCTGGTGCAACTCTATGCTTGACAGAAAAGCTATGAGGCTTTTGGTAGCTTGACAAGACAATCTACAAGCTTCAATGAAATGTTCAGCTTAAGGAATTAGAATAAATCTGATGACTGATGTGCTACTGAACGTGACAGACTGTCATCTGTTTTAAACAGGATCTCTGTAGGATGTACTGAAAGCAATATTTTCCCATTACCTTAAACATACTAAGACTTTTCCCAATGAATTCTGGCTAATCTATTAAGACAAAAGATCTCCTCAAACTCTTGGCATTTCAATAAAATAATGAAATAGCCATTTGGTTTACTTGCATAATTAATTCATGCTGACACTGTACTTCTGTGATTAATTTACAACCAGTCACAAACTTATACAGTAAAAAAAAATTACTCTAAATTCCCAAATTAACTACAAAATATAAAATATGCACAAGAAGAGATTAAAGCAGCTTATCTAAACACTATTTGTACATAGACTTTCACATGTAGAAATATCAAATTGTTTATCTGTTATCAAAGCGGATTTTGTAAAAATATAGGTACAGGCATTCCTTAATAGCTTTTGAAAATCAAGAAAAAATTATCAAAAAACCTGCATTCAAATGGTATTGCAATACATAGCTAGGGATATATTAAAAAGAAAACAAACTTTAGTTTTAATTTGGCCAAATCCTTAAAATTTTTAAAACATTAATTATATACATAGACACACACACAATGTAAAATAAGATAAAAATCGTTGGAATGTAATTTATGCTATTTTAAATACCATATAGGCAACAAAAACTTTGGCAAGACCTAGGCTGAAACAAGAATATCCTTCCATAAATAGTCCCTGTAGGAATTACTAAGGTGTTTTACCATCTCCTTATCCTAGAGGTAATGACTCAAATCTGTCCTACAAACACAAAATATGGAAAAAAGGATTTTGTGACATCCATCTGGAATCTCCACCTTAGATACAGGGAATGGCCAAAACTGCTCATTGCTGGATAAAGCGCAGTAACATCAGTTTGAATTACACTGTATTTGCAAAGCTGAGCAGGGAAGTCAGCACAACTCCTCAGCTTCAAAGGGGAACACAATCCACCCCCAAAGGGGAGTAAGAATGAAACCACCCCCAATGTCATTTAACCTTCAGAATAGGCTAAGAGTCAGAAGTGCATGCAATTTAAGATACATTAGCTATCAGGCAAATTTCCTTCTTAGTTGATTAATTGGTTTTCAACTATAATTTCATATAACACATTTCTAGGAATGAATAGTTTGTTTACATCATAAATGTCAGTATTAGACTAATTCATCTTTCTAGTTCTGCTTACTGCTATACAAGAGCACCACAATTACTGGTAATCGGCCAAGCAGAAAAACTGTTTCTAGGCATGAGCCAGATTGCAAGTATAATACCACATGTATTTTACTGACAGAATAAAGATTTTGAAAGCTGCTTTGCCATTACAGCTTGTGAGCTTATAAATAAATAAATAAATAAATAACTGAACTCCGAATAATAAAGCTTTGCCCACTCCTGTTGCCAAGATACAAATTTAAGTCATAAAACCAGTTCAAGGACCTCAGTCAAAATAGTTTTGTTTGTAAGACTGCAGCTACAGCTCCCTTTGTCCCCCATTTGCACACAGAAACCACTCAGACCTCAGAAGACCAAGAGATGTTTTCCAAACAGTTGTTCTATAGCTCATCAATAGAGAATATCACATGCCTCTGCACAAGCTAATGTTTTGTTCTGTTTGGCAGGAGTCCTTTATATGCCTCAGTTACCATAATCTCCCTCCCCACCTAACGTAACCTGTTAACAAAAAACCACTATGACAGGGATAAAATGTCATGCTAGAGGCAACTATCAGTAGGTCTTTGAGGTACTCTATACAGTCAGCAGAAAAATGTATTACCTATGCTTATATCAGAATTACAAATTAATCTGTTTCTGTTACCACCTGTGATCTTTTGGATTGAGAGAGAACCAGAGCCTAGAAGCTCTGATACTTCCCAAAGCTTTTCACAATTGCTAGCTCTACATTTCTATCATCTTCCCTGGGTCAAAACATCAGTCCTCACTACAACCTCTGCTATTCAACATGTGCTGTACTTCCCTGCTGAATGCTTCAGGCAGTATACAAAATCTCTCAAAGGACTCAGGTGCTGATACATAAGGAATGCTGAACACACAGAGGTGGTCTACACTTTCTTCAGAGCAACTGCCAAATTCAACTGATGCATCAAGCACAGAAAAACATTGGTTATCAGTCATCTTTTCATGATGTTCTCCATGCACTGGCAGGTGCAAGACTTGGTGGTTTTGTATTTTGTTTTTTAAAAACATTTAAAGGCCAAGCTTAATGAAGGCTTGTCTTATTTCCCTCACCTTTCGATGACCAGTAGATCCACTCTGTTGACTTTACCACTCATTTTATGCATCATACAAGATTATTAAGCTCTTCTTTTGCTTCTAAGGGCAAACATTCATTGGAATGTAATTTTCTGAACATTTTGTCTTTTCAGCTCTACCCTGTATCTCATTGAAAGCTTTACTGTCAAACTTTTTCTGAAAAAAACTCCCTCCTCTGCAAAGAAAACATCCATTTAACAAGAACATGAGCTAAACATTGTAACCATGCCCTCGAGAGGCAGGGAAAGCTTATTTTCATAAACACTCAAGTAAAATACTTATATTCTGCTACAGCTTCCTATTTGTGCTAATATCACTGCCTCTGGTACTAAATCAAAAGTCAAAGAACACAAAACCACAATGGCTCAAAGCAAAAGGGCATGATCATTCTTGAACAAAACAATGGTGGCTTAAGACATCACTAATGCCAAATATATATGTTGCAACTTCATTCATATGTGAGAAGTCAGTGTTGCATAGAAGTAAAATTTCTTCTAAATTATTACTAGAATTTTAAAAATTGAGACTTCTTTAAGTAAATTGTATTTATATAAATTTAGAAATTCCTCCCTTACAAATTTAAGCTGTATATCCATCTATCATCAATGCTGCTACAAATTTACAAAATGTTTTCCGTAACACATTCTAGGAAAGAGTATTTTTACTATTTATGAAAAGATATGTTACTACTTGCTACTTGTACTGACTCTGGTTTGGATGTCATTAACTTCCTTTGTAACTGCACATATGGTACTTTGGTGTTTTGGGGTTATAGCTAAACCAGTGCTGATAACATACCAGTACTCTGAATATTGAGTACACTGCTTCCACAGCACCAAGACTTTTGTTTCCCACCAACTCTGTCTCTCCAGAGAACAGCCTGGGCATGGGCAAGAAGTTGTGAGGGGACAGGGCAGACCCAAACCAGCCAAACAGATATTCCACACCATATAATGTCATGCTTAGCAATGGAAACTGGGTAAAGCAAAGAAGAGGGTATGCAGTTTTTCTCCCAAAGCAGCAGTTCTCTGAGACTGGCTGGACCACAGTGCGCTGCAGGTGAGAGGTGGTGGTAAGTGACTTCATTTGCATAAATTTTTGTTGTTTCTGGTTTTGTTTGGTTGGTTTGTTCTTTCTTCCTTTTCCTTTGCTTATTAAACCATCACAGTCATGGACCATGAGTTTTCTTCCACCCTCCTTATTTTCCTCCTCAGCCTGCTGGGGGAGCAGCAAGCAAGCAGCTGTGCTGGTGTTTAGCTGCTGGCTGGGGTCAACCCCACACATGACTGTTTATTTTTTCCCTTCAAAACACAAGGATGCTTATAGTTGTGATTTGTGTCTGTTTTTAAAAAATGCACTGAAACAATAATAAATTGGAATGCTGTCTAAAGCTTCCTCTCCAGACTGCAACAAATAACTGGGTTTGAATGACTGGAGTGCTGTAATAGTTTGCTACCATGAACAACAGTGTAGTTTGGGTTGGAAGGGATCTTGTAGATCATCTATTCCAACCCTCTGCCATGGCCAAGGAAACCTTCCACTAGGTCAGGTTGCTCAAAGCACCATTCAACTATGTGCCATTTGAAACAAAATCATAATTTCATTTTTGCAAACCATAAGTAAAAGTGACATTTAACCATTAAAACTAATAAAGCAAACAAAATTATACAATTCGACCAGAATTCTAACTGAATAATTTATTTCTGAAAAATGCTTTCACAATCTCACTTCTATGTCCATTCCCTAACATCTGAATGTCTCTTTAACACATATAATGAACAGCAGGTAGAAACACATTTCCAAAGATTATTTCAGATTGCAACTTAGCCCAGTATTCATATAGTCATTAGACAAATCTTCAGGCTCTAAGAATGACTTAATTTTTCTTTTGAGATTTAAGGTACAGTATAGGAGTGTTACTGTGCAGAAATATTAGTCAGAGCAAAACCACCAGGGACCCACACCCTTCCCATTGTTTCGAAATGTAAACATTAAGACACTTGGAATTTCAAATAAAAAATGCAGGGCATATGTTATAGAAATGGCGTACCTGTTAGAATGACAGAATACTACTAATCTCTCAGATACTTCAAACATAGACTTATTGGAATAAACCCAGTAAAAAACCCCACAGAATAAAACTTTACTACCTATTATCCCTCAAACATTTTCCTCCTTTCTCTCTTTAAAATTAAGAACTGCATTTCATATTTTCAAATAAAATCAGCATCTTGCTGTTTAAGAACTGTTCTCACACTAGAGCAACTTGGCTATATACAAAACCGCATCAGGTAAACCGATTTCTAAAGAAAGTTGCAAAACACTTGGACATTTTTCACAGTTCTACAAGTGGCCGACACAAATGTCAACAAACCCAGTCCACTGTATCTTTTAGTTGAGCCACGTAACACAGCTCTGGGCTGCGGGTGTGACCACAGAGTGCTAAAGAGGCAATACACAAGATTAGCTACTGCTGATTTTGAATTTCTGAACTGATCTATTCAACAATTTTCTATACTCAAAAGTATGGTTTTTAAAAAAATAAGCAGTTAGCATATATGAAAAACAAAAATACAAAACTAAATCCCAAAACCTGTATTTTAATCTGCTTCCTAAGTTTCTTAAGAGCTTCCCATAGGCCCTGTTTTTGATGGTTTCGACCAAGATTTGCCTAATGACATGCAGCTGGTTCAGAAGTTAATAGAAAAAACGTGGTAAGCCACATGGACTCTCGTCCTTGCAGCACTCTGGAACAGATCAGGGTATTTCACCCGATCACCTGCCCATCATGAACACCACAAAGCTGTCCCTAAGCATCTCAGGACATACTCACTGCCTTGACTCGCACAGCTAATGCTAGACATTTAATTTAAAACCTATATTCATTTATATGAATAAAACATATCACAGATACATGCTCAAGAAGCCGCTCCCGCCTGGCGCTCAGGTTAGAGGCTGCAGGTTCGCTCACCAGCCTACCCAAAGCTGGCTGCTGGCACAGGGCTCCATCTACCGGTGTGCAATCCTACACATCTACGGGAAGAGCTGGTGGGGGAATGAATAAATCAAAATCTCAACAGCTATTTCACATCTCTGTTTGTTAATGAGATATTCAGAAGACATAATGTGAGACTATTCAGAAAATACTACTGTTTCAGAATAAAACAATCAACAAACTACATTCACCCCCATGCTAGGCTGAAACTGTTGTACATGTACGAAATCTTTTGTTATCCATTAATATTTGTAAAATATGTCTCAAAAACTGTTACAAAGAAGCACTATTTTTCTACAAAATGCAGCATATGACTAGACACTCCCAATCTAGACGTGAAGCTTTACTGTTCTTAGTGCAAGCAAATAAGCAAACACAGCTCTCAAAAACTACTGAAAACTGTATTACAATTTAAGGTATTAGAGGTGGCCTTTTTCATGAAAAAAGGAAACTCCTCAAATACACAAAAAAATTCAGAAGGCGACTGCTGTCTGTATTCAAGGATATTTTTGCACTGGGGGAGCTGCAGCTATATTATGTCTAACTTTAAAGATTAATTTGACTACTACTGTCACATGCAGCATTTCTCAAACTGAGCCATTTAAACCTTGCCTTAACAACCCCACCATGCCTTCAATTCATGTCTGGGAGTGAAAAAGAGCAGTATCTTTCCCTTCCCAGGGCCCTTTGTGCCTATCAGCCAAGGTTACTGAGCTCTGGCTGCAGAAGAGCAGACTAAACAGAAAGAAGGAGAGGCAGGGCTACGCCTTCTGTGCAGGACTTCAGGACGTGCCTGAGCTTGCCAAGGGCCAACAGCTGGCTGAGCAGTCAGCCCAATTCTGCTCTCCAAAGCATGTCAAGCAAGATCAGCAGCTAACTTAGGACCAGGTGCAAGCAAAGAGACAGTGCAGGAAATGGACAGTGAGTTCCACCACTCCGCTTTTCTTTAAAACATCCTGCCTCACACTCAACACCATGTTGAAGACTAGCAGGGCTAATCTAATTAGGAGGGCTCAGGACAGGTAAGGGAATCCTTGAAATACCCACATCCATCACACAGTACCTAAACACATGAAAAGATGCGACTAATTTAGTCAGGACACCTGAAAACAACCAACAGGTGGTCACAGCAAGAAGGCAGGAATGGAGCACAGAGCAGCAAAAACGAGGCTCTGTGTATTATCCTACAAGGCAAGGAGAACTGGTGAATAAGGGCATCAGGGAATTCACATAGCTACTCCTGTGGTTCAGTTTTCCCAAAGTAGCTTGTTCCCAATAAATGACAGTTGAAGAGACTAATGGAAAAGAAAATCTCCTACAATGAACCACAAAATAAGAACAGAATATTGTCTTTTTTCTTTTTTTTTTTAATTTTAACTTGAAGAAAAAGCAAATTTTAAAGCTTAAAAGCAGCTTTTCCAGTTGCTAAATTTGAATTTTAATCAAAATGCACTTTAAAATAAAATTGAGCAGAACATTGGGTCTGCTGATATCTCTTTAAGGAACAATGACATCAGTGCAGGCTACACTTGAGAAGGATATAGGTGTGGAACTACATCCTTTTTCATCATACAGTCAGGTGCAAAGGGAAAAGTTAAACTTCAAGATTCCTGTGGTTTAATGAAAATAAATACCATTACAAACAGATCCAAGAACACAGACGCATTAAATACTGTTTGTTTTTCTTCAGATATAGATCAGGGAAATGGAGATATTTAACTACTTCAAGACTAATTTTTATTTCATTTTAATCTAGTTACAATCAGCAATCTCCTAGTATCATGACAACTAGCAGAGGCAAAAAAAAAAAGCAGAAAAAAATAAATTAGCGCCTGTGAAAACAGTTTTAAATTGCTATCAAAGTATTTGATTGGCCTGCTTTGATTACACTAAGAAACTGAATGTCTATCATTGTTCCTGTATCACTCATCTAGTAATATTTGTAAAAAAGAAAACAAAAATAAGAACACATTTCTGTAGCTCCACAAGAAAAGCTACAAAAATTTCAATAAATCTTAAAATTGTAATGGGTATCTCACAGCGCCAATTTCCTCATTACAAGGAAGGTACCAAGCAGCAAACTGATCACACAGCGCTTATGTCAAATCTCAGACAAGGAAAACCACATCCTAATACTCTGACATCATAGCAAATGGAAAAACTGCCTGTGTCTGTGCACACTACAGAAGTACATGATGAACAACACTGCTTTGTTTCTCATGCTTGTATCTAAAAATTTCCATAGCCAATTTAACACATTCCCACCCTCTAATCACTTAATGCCTAAAATTTCTATAGAACCTGAGATTTTATCCACTTGAATATGAATCACAAGAACACATTGAGAAGCAGCACCTTAAAGCAAGTCCAACTGCAGATCACAGAAATTTTAAGTCAAGAACACTATTTAAGGAAAATAAGTTGTGACTTCCTAAAAGTAATACTAATAACTTTATCAAACTATTTTATGGATACTAATGATTTTATTTTATCAATACCACTAATGATATTATAGGATGGGATAATTTAGGCAACTACAACAAGCATAAATTATAATATTGCACACAACACTGCATTAGATATGTATCTTCACATTTTGCCGTATAATCTCTCTCAAACAACACTAACAGCATCATACAGCATTTTAGGAAGAGTTTTGATTCAGATACAACCCTACTCTCCTTCCACAAATCCTGATGGTAGCTGCAACCCTCTCCATACAAAGACAACAACCAAGCATTTTATCCTTCTTTGTCCTAATACTACATTACTGCACCAGATTAGATTTTTCTAATTTATTCACACTTAACATTTAAATTAGTGTATAGGTAGTCAGAATATGACTATTTCAATGAACATACAACTTAAAAGATCAAATTCTGTCTTCAACGGATTTACATAAAAGGACAGAAAGGATAACATTTGTCTACCAGCATGTTATGTGGCTCTCCTTAACTCAATTTATTATGGATTTCATGGTGCAAAAATTAATGCCCTCCAGGAGCTGAACTCATTACCAATTATTTCTTTGAAACCCATAGTGTAATCCCGTGCTTTTGTGACCAATGGGAGTTTTGCCATTCACTTAAAGGGAAGTTGGATCTGTTCCTGTTTGCTACTCTAGCAAGAGATACTGAACAAAATGTTACCACAGCCACTGTCTTGACTTTTTTTCTACTACATAACAGACACTATGAATCAGTCTCATGTGTTTTAGTCTTTGCTAAAAATAAAACAAACACACTGATGATAATTTTAACTACATATGAAGTCAACAAGAGGATTATATGCCCTTTTTTCAATGTGAATTTCCAGAATATATTTCAGCAACTATAATGGCAGCCAGTCTGTAAGTCACTCATGGACCTTACTCAGCCCTTCAACCCCTTCTCTACCCTAGAACCCACAGGAGCATTCTTGAAAGTCATCTGGTGCTCATGTAGCACACCCAAGTCACAACACATGTACAAACAGCCTCCCATCACCCCCATGACCCAATAAACTCCTTCTACATGCCTACTAGAAAAAAGGTGAACAAAACAAAAACTAACAAACAAAAGAGAAGAAAATAAGCTGTACACATACTCTGGTGGCCAAAATGAAGGTGATCTTAGGCCACACATACCACAACTCTAAGTTTCAAAATAAAAAATGCTTTCAGAATAATTAACTGAACCACTGAGTTTTAATTCCTCTGAAAAGCAAGAAATAAATATTACCATGCCTTTGGCAAGACTCAGCCAAGCGTAATGGTGCACAGTAAATACAACAAGCTGTTTTCATGCTTAGATGTTCAATAAAATGGAGTAAAACCTTAAGCAACACATTATAATAGGAATCCACTGGCATTCAATTTACATGATCATGTCTGTTACTTGTACTTAGTGCCCGTTTCACATGTCATACAAAAAGTTTCAAGAAATTTAATTTATTTTAGAGAACTGTAACCTACATGTGAACATTTCAAAAAATAAGATTTGATTCATTAATACTACGAAAACCAAAGATCAATCCCAGCAATATCTCACTGCAGTGGGCTGACTCTAACTGGAATCCATGCGCCCAACAAAGCTGCTCTATCACTCTCTCCTCAGCTGTACAGGGAAAAGAAAGATACAACAAAAGGCTCGCTCACCAATTACCATCATGGGCAAAACAGACTTGACTCAGGGAAATACTAAACTTTGAAATGCCTTCCTCCCGTTTCTTCTTGGGCTTAACTTTACTCACAGTTTTATCTACCTCCTCCCCAGTCACAGAGGGACAGAAACAGGTTTACAGTCAGCTCATCACACACTGTCTCTGCTGCTCCTTCCTCCACGGAGAGAGAACTCCTCACACTCTTCCCCTGCTTCAGCGTGGGGTCCCTCCCACAGGAGAAAGTCCTCCATGAACTTCAACATGATTGCTTCCCATGGACTAATTATTCACAAACTACTCCAGCGTGAACCCCTTCAAGGGGGTTCAATCTTTCATGAACAAGCTCCTCCAGCATGGGTCCCCCATGGCTCCTCCCTGCCAGCAAATCTGCTCTATCATCGGCCTGCCAGGAGCCTGGTACAGCACAGGTTTCCCATAGGGTCCCAGCCCTCTTTGGGCACGCACCCCTGCTCCAGTGTGGGGTCCTCTCTGGGCTGCAGATGGATATCTGTTCCACCGTGGATGCCCATGGGCTGCAGGGGCACAGCTGCCTCACCATGGTGTGCACAATAGGCTGCAGGGGACTCTCTTCTCTGGTGCCTGGAGCACCTCCTCCCTTCTCCTTCATACCAACCTTGGTGTCTCTGCAGAGTTTCTTCTCTCATGCATTCTAACTCCTCTCTCCAGCTGCAAGTGAGAATTCCCAGTCCTCCCTCCTTTCTTTATTCCATTATGCCAAAGGTGCTGCCACTGCTGCTGACAAGGTTAGCAGTGCATCCATTTTGAAGCTGGCTGGCATTAGCTCTGTCAGACAAGAGGGAAGCTTCTAGCAGCTTCTCACAGAAGACTTTCTGTAGCTCCCCTGCTAAACAACCTTGCCATATAAAGCCAAAACACATATAAACTATTTTCAAAATTCTAATATATAATATTCTTTACTATACCAAAGGCCACCACTCCACATAAACTGTCAGTTTGCATTTTAACTTGTCCCTAAAGGACGAAGGTCCACATCAAGAATCATCATGGAAAACAAAAGCCTGCTGTTATGAAGCAAGCAGGGAGCTTCATCACAAAACTAGCAGGGACCATGCCAAGCATCCTATCACTTAAAGAACTGGTGGCTGAAAGCAGCAGACAATCATCTTAACAACTAAGCATTCACACTGGTTCTTTCCATAGCTGCATCTGTTCTGCAAATAAAGGTTCAATACTGTTTCTCTTACTCCTTCAAAACCATTTTCCTTTCAAAGGAAAAAGAAAAAGACAGCAGTCATACTTACAGGAATATCTGTCAGTTGCAACACTAGCTTGTAGTTAAATCTGTCAGTAGTCAACAGCCCAGAAGGGTTGTTTGTTTGTTTCAAAGGTAAATTTTAAAATATCAACTGCCCACATAGGATAGCAGACGGAAAAGTGAGAAGAAGCCTCTACATTGATTTGGGTGATCTGCACTGAAGTGAGCATCAAGTCAGATCACCAATTCATAGCTTAAAACCATTGCACTATGGCATGTCACTGCCAACAACGTGCAGCATCTGTTCTGCCCTATGTTTGGCAGATTAGGAAGTAGGTAGCATAAAGATCCATTAGGATATCTCTTAAGTTCACAACTAATTTTACACAAAACTGTGATCTATAGGCAGGATGCTCTTCCCCTTCACCCTCAGCTCACATGTATCTTCTTCCTTTAAATTCTAATGAATAATTTGTTGATTCTTTCCACAGGGAACTATCAAACATGTATTTTCTCTTCTCCCCTAAACCCTTCTAGTAAGATCCAAAAACTCCCTTACTTTTTTACTAACCTAGGCACTCTCAGAAACTAAAACCTCCATGAACTGTAAAAAGCAACATGTGGGTCATGTGGCATCAGCACTATACCATTTCTGCCAGTAATACAATGTGTTGGATTTGTCTTGCTGCAAGAGAAATACTAAACCTGAAACAAAACCTTGTTTTGCTTCTTACTGGTCAGGGAAAAAGTTTAACACCATTATAACACATTTCTAATTTAGCAGCATCTAGAATGACTTCTAACAAGCAGGGAGATAGATTAACAGAATGTGAAGAAAAGTAGCATTTCCTTATCCAAAACAGGCAAACTAGTAACTAAAAGAGAAATTAAGTAAACTCAGAAACAAAGCAAGCAAACAAACAAAAAGGCAAGAAACCTAATTAGTTATGAGAAAACCTGGGAAGAGATTTCTAAAATTTAATTTGTTATCCACTACTATTGGGCAGTAGTCCTTATTACAAACTGTAATGGGAATCATCCTCTGAGGAACTTTCAGTACCACTGCAAGAAAACCTGCAATACGTATAGAAACTAGTAGCAGCAACTGTCTCTACCTTTTTAAATCCTATATGAAATTTCACCTCCCAGTCCCTCTCTTCACTTTTCATACTGCAACCAGAACTGCAGTAGCTTCTTCATAGCTGGACAGGCAAGACAAGTTTGTCACTTTCAAGATCCTGAAATCAGTGCTAATCCGTTTACCAGTGACAGGGCAGAAGAACTCATAGCCATGAAATTGATGGCACCTCACTGCTGTACATAGCTGTCTCACACCTCAAGAGTCTTGTCATGAATGACAGCATTCTAGGTACTAAATAGCAAAATAAACCAAAACAGAACTACCAAATAAGCAGCATGTTTAACTGGCACGACAGTTTTAACTCATGTTAAACCTCACGAGATTTATAAGTTAGTGCCATAACATATTTAAATAAACAAATAATCTAAAATAAGTGGTTTCAAGTTTAACTGGAGTTGTACATTCCCAGAGCAGAAATGGTCAAGTATGGATGCTCAAGGACAGAACAAGAACAAAGCAAACACATTATTGCACTTCCCTAAAACCCACAGATCCTAGAACCTCCAAGATTTGCAGCTCTGAGACCTTCTGAGCCAGAAAGCACATTGCTGTGGTTAACCAATTTTTCTTCCACAGCTAAAGCACTGCAATTTAAGACTGCTCTTAACTGGAGTTAGAACTTACTGGAATATTCAAAAACCACTACGGTGCTGCAGGACACTGAATTCCCAAACTCGGGCTGAAAAAACTCCTACAGCAACCCAGCTCAAATCGCCTCAACCCCCTGAAGTTGTACCTAGACCCAGCTGTAGTTTTTCTATAGACAAACATCAGAAGTTGTGTTGTCTCAGGTAAAATAGTCCTTGCTGAATATTTTTCTCCCAAGAAAAGAGAAACCATAGCGTTTTTTCCCAGAAGAAATAGACTCTCACATCATAATCAGGAATTCTAATTAGCAGGTATTACAACAGGAGCTGAGGTATACAGTGCACTGGGATTTCCTAAGCAGCTTTAGGCCATGAATGTTAAAAAAAAAAGCACAAACTTTATTTTGGCAAGTTCTTTTGGTGCGTTTTTTTTCCTCCTTTTTTTTTTTGTACTACTGTATGCTGAGTATTACTGTATTACTACAATGCTGAGTATTACAACAATGTATGCAATTTTATTACTACAATGAGTAGTATCTTCCACAGTTTGTTCTCATCTGACACGAAAGATCCAGCACCGACCTCCTGAATTTGTTCAGGGCAGGTTTAATCTCTGACTGTCCCGGTCCCCTTCCCAGCGCTGCCCTCCTCCCGGGAGGCGGCAGCCCGTCTGTCCCTTCCCTTCCCTTCCCTTCCCTTCCCTTCCCTTCCCTTCCCTTCCCTTCCCTTCC